>WHWC01000057.1:0-83865 GCA_019426215.1 Buddleja alternifolia | reverse complement strand
TATGAACTGAAAATCAAAGTCACTAGCCTCATGGTAGGGGACTACATGTCCTTTAGATATCCATACGCCTTTTAATGAGTACACTCATGAGGTATATGATTTATTGTTCAATTCACTACTTAGAGGCCTAATCATACCTTGATTACCTTTGTTGACTAGATCCGCGGAGGATCTGCATTGAAAAAGCCCCAATGTGCCTTTGGAGCTTTAATTTGATTTCAAGTAGTTCCTGACTTGAGGCTCAGATCAAGCCCAACTGAGATTGACCCTAGTTCTAGACATAAACACGTCCTTTTTAATTAAGATTTTGAAACTTATCCAAGCGATTCTTAGGGAGTCCTAAAATTGCAATTCTCGATATAATCTCAATAATTCATATGTTGTGGAGTTTATACAAATCCCATCACATAAATGTGGATATGTCCTCGACTCTGAATGACTATTGTCAGACGTTATCTAGCCCGTGGTAGACAAATATCATCCTAAGTAATCAAAGTTTATGAACATGTCATAGTTAATTAGGGGCGTCATAAGCGAGTTCGATGAGTATTTTAAGCTCAGTCTAAGCGAGTCTTTATTTAAGGCTCAAGCTCAACCTTTTTATACATCAAAATAGCTTGACCTGGGCTTGAGCTTGAACAAAGATCGTGTTTGTGTGGCATTTATTGTTAAAATATGTAATTAGGAGTCCAAGTTCATATAAGCGAAGAATAGAGCCGAAGCTTGAGTCGAGCTATCGCCGACCAACTAACAACCCAGGCTTAACCCTCGACTCGCCTCTATGTGCACTCCCGTGTCCCGGGCAATCATAGTCTAATGCTTTAGCTAGGGCTTCTCTCATTCATAGCCTACTCCTACTGCTTTATTGCACATTCAATGGAGTGTTTGACCTTGAACTAAAATTTATTGTTAGAAGAATGTTTAGTGCAGGTGAGAGTAAGCATGGTGTACTGAAATTGGTGCTAAATTGATTCTCTTAAAAGAAATATGTCATATACGTTTTTTTTACAGGATCTAATTATAACGAATCTACCACGATCGTGGATAACATTCATGCCATAGCTATCAATATGTGCAATTTACACTTATATATTGCATGTGAATAATAAGATAAATATGAGAAGATCCCACAAAATATTTTGATAGTCATACTCAAATTAAAGCGATGATGCAACTATTTTTTTTTTAAATCTTAAGACCAAAACCAATAGGCCCTATTGGTTACACTGATGGGATATAAGTGTGGAGACAAATCAAATTATCAAACGGAAGAGTTTTGGTAGGTGGAACCAAGAGTTGTTTGATAGGTGAAACCAAAAGGTTGTTTGGTAGATGAAACCAAAAGGAGTTTTGGTAGGTAGAATTACTCCTATAAATAGGAGTGAATTTCCTTCACTTCATGCATCCCAAACTGAGAGAAAAAATGTAGAGAGCAAAGTATGTGTAGTGTAGTATATACTAGGAAAAGTGTAGTGTATACTAGGGAAAGCAATTTGTGGTAGATACAAATTGTGCTACACGGGAAACACTTGTGGGGTTTTTTCTTTCGGGGCAATACACTCTCTACCCTTGTAAAGGATCTCTCTTCATACAATCAATAAAGATGTAGTCTTGGTTGGTCCGTGGACGTAGGCAATTATGCCGAACCACGTTAAAATCGTCGTGTTGTTTATCTTCATGTTTAGGCTTGTTTTTCTTGTTTCTTGATTATTCTTCGTGTTCGGGTTCTACCATTCCTAACAACTGGTATCAAAGCCATAGGTTTGTAGATTTAGGAGACGTCTTAGATCTAGATCTATGGGGAAGTGTTTTTTTGGCTAAACACGGATTTTGTCGTGGGACGATGGTAGGAGATGGAAGAATAATCAAACTCGACGAATTTGTTGCAGAGGAGCACGAATTGAGGTCGTGGTGAAGCCGGAGAAGATGATGGAGGAGGTTGAGATCGGGTAGATCGTCAACTAAAGAAGAGTTATCCCGTTGAACGTTAACGAGAAAATGTTGGAAAATCGTGGTGCCAGATGCAGGGGCAGATTTGCAGCAGTGGAGGCAGGTTTATGTTGCCGGGTTGGGTAGACATGAAGCCAGTGGGAGCAGTTGCATTGCTAGGAGCAGATCCGTATAGCCGGAGGTCAAGGGGCCAAACTCGTGTTGCCAAGAGGGCGGAAAAACGAGCAAGCCAGGGACCGGGGAGACGGAGTTACGGACCTAAAAGCAAATCCGTATAGCCAGAGGTCAAGGGGCCAGACTAGTGTTGCCAAGAGGGCGGAAGAACGAGCAAGCCAGGGACCGGGGAGACAGAGTTACGGAGGCATGACCACGTGGACAAACCATGAAGGCTAGAAACGAGGCCAAGAGGGGTTGACCGTGGAGCCGGATAGGCAGATTCGCGGAGCCTGGTAGGCAGATTCGCGGAGCCGGGGCAGATTCGCGGAGCCTGGTAGGCAAATTCGCGGAGACGGGGCAGAACGCGGAGTCGGGTAGGCAGATTCACGGAGCCGAGGCAGAACGCGGAGCCGGGGCAGATTCGCGGAGCCGGGTAGGCAGATTCACGGAGCCGGGGCAGAACGCGTAGCCGGGTAGGCAGATTCGCGTAGTCGGGTAGGCAGATTCGCGGAGTCGGGGCAGATTTGCGGAGTCGGGGCAGATTCGCGGAGTCGGGTAGGCAGATTCTTGGAGCCGAGGCAGAACGCGTAGCCGGGTAGGCAGAACGCGGAGCCGGGGCAGATTCGCGGAGCCGGGTAGGCAGATTCGCGGAGCCGAGGTTTTGTTGGCAGATGGATCGGACATAACTAGTGCAGTGGGAGCATTAAGCAGATATGTGGGGGATCTAAGTTGCCATTGAAAAACCAAAAATATTGGCGGGAGGATCAAGACATAGCTCATACAGTTGGTAGGGAGCAGATATGTGGGAAGATCCGAGATAGTCAATGGAAAGTCCTTGGTGTAAGGGTGTCGCAAGACAGGTTGACCAAGGTGGAAAGTCTTTGGTGTAAGGATGTCGTGAGACAGGTTGACCAAAGCGGAAAGTCCTTGGTGTAAGGGTGTCGCGAGACAGATTGACCAAGGTGGAAAGTCCTTGGTGTAAGGGTGTTGCGAGACAGGTTGACCAAGGTGGAAAGTCCTTGGTGTAAGGGTGTTGCGAGACAGGTTGACCAAGGTGGAAAGTCCTTGGTGTAAGGATGTCGAGAGACGGCTTGACCAAGGTGGTTATCCTCTTGTGGGGAGGATGGCAACGAAAGTTGCGGGGTTGTGAGATGTGTTCCGGATCTTAGGAGTAACCTATATCCAAGGGTCAGTTGGACCGAGATGGATAAGTCACGATATTCAGGAGTTGGTTGATCACCAAAAGGAATAGGGTAGTGGCGGAGGTTCAAAGAAGGGGAACATCGTTCAAAATGTGAGTCCGTCTAGTGGGAGCACTGGGGACGGATGGATTGATGAGACATGGAGATGTCTCGGGTTTTTGATCTCCAATGGATTTGGGGATGTGACCGACTAGATTGAGGTTCACTTGGAAAAAGTGAAGGAATGATCGGGAAGAAGGGATTGTGTCTTCAACTTTGAGTTTGGTCTCCAAGTGGGAGATTGATGGGATATAAGTATGGAGACAAATCAAATTATCAAAAGGAAGAGTTTTGGTAGGTGGAACCAAGAGCTGTTTGGTAGGTGAAACCAAAAGGTTGTTTGGTAGATGAAACCAAAAGGAGTTTTGGTAGGTAGAATTACTCCTATAAATAGGAGTGAATTTCCTTCACTTCATGCATCCCAAACTGAGAGAAAAAATGTAGAGAGCAAAGTGTGTGTAGTGTAGTATATACTAGGAAAAGTGTAGTGTATACTAGGGAAAACAATTTGTGGTAGATACAAATTGTGCTACACGAAAAACACTTGTGAGGTTTTTTCTTTCGGGGTAATACACTCTCTACCCTTGTAAAGGATCTCTCTTCATACAATCAATAAAGATGTAGTCTTGGTTGGTCCGTGGACGTAGGCAATTATGCCGAACCACGTTAAAATCGTCGTGTTGTTTATCTTCATGTTTAGGCTTGTTTTTCTTGTTTCTTGATTATTTTTCGTGCTCGGGTGCTATCATTCCTAACATACACAATACATGGCACTCTAATTTCGTTTCACAGATCTACTCCACGTGCCTCACAAGTCACAATAAGTCATTCTCGACTACTCTTGAGATTTTCGAATCTCAAAAAATATTAAATTTCATGGATATATAGAGCCCACACACGAAGCTACTATATTGAGTGGGTAGGATTTTCAAAACTCAAGAATCTCAAAAATTCGACGTATGAGCCCAAACAACAATGTTAATTATTGCTCGGATATAGGTGTTTGGTCATATTCAGCCAAAAAAAGGAAAAAAGGAAAAGAGTAGAAGAAGCGGGTCTATTACTACGTCAAACATAATGTTTATTATATCAACTACATGGCCAAATTTTCATTAATTATTCTTTAAGCATAAGTACAGTTACTGTATAGTGAAGTTTCTTTACTTTATTTGGATTGACATTTATTATTGTTTTATGACCAGCTTGTCATAAAACGAGTGGAAGTGATTAAAAGATACTAAATGTCGTCTTTAATGCAATTAGCCACTAATCAAAATGTTGTGGAACTCAGAGTAATATTCTACCAAATATAGAAATAGCGAGGGAAATATTGTATTAGAAAACTACACTAGATTTAATTCTCAGGAAAGATTGGAGGCGTCACAATGGTCGCGCTTAAAACCCAATCTCCTCGACAGAATTAACTAGACGTATTTAATAACACAATATAACACTACAACTATAACTAACAATGGCTATTTGAAAAATAACACAAAATAAAGAACACCAAAATATAACGAGGTTCGGCTAATTTAGCCTACGTCCTCGGACCCCATCAAAAATATTTCACTAAGGACCAAAGTGAAAATATTACAAACTATAGAGGAAGAAAGAAGAAATTGCTAAAAGACTTAGGCAATTTGGGATATTTCTAAATGTAAATAGGTGGTCTCCTTTTATAGGATAAAGAGACCACCCTTTACAACCATTTTCCAATGTAGGATAATTTAGCTTCTTGAAATGAAGCCATCTTCAACAAATCTCCACCTTGGCGAATTTCAAAATCTTCAATCTCCTCGTCAAACGGGGTCACCAAAACCAATCTTCAAATTTTGACAATGTTGATCAAGTCCAAACAAAATTTGAACTTGATTGCAGTCACAACTTTTGTCAACATATCAGCAGGATTCTCAGTAGTATGGATCTTCTCGATTCTGACTCCACCTTCTTCGAGTATCTCTCTTATGAAGTGATACCGAACATCAATGTGCTTCGTCCTTGCATGATAAACTTGGTTCTTTGCTAAATGGATAGCACTTTGACTATCACAATGTATTTTCACATACTTTTGTCCAATTCCCAGTTCACCAAGCAATCCTTGAAGCCAAATTGCTTCCTTTACAGCCTCTGAAATTGCCATATACTCTGCTTCCGTAGTAGACAGAGCAACTGTTGACTGTAAGGTAGACTTCCAACTGACTGGTGCTTTAGCAAGAGTAAATACGTAGCCTGTAGTTGATCTACGCTTATCTAAATCACCAGCATAGTCTGAATCGCAATATCCGACTACATACTGACTATGTTCCCGCTCAAATATCAAACCAACATCAGCTGTGTCATGGATGTATCGCAAAATTCATTTCACAGCTTGCCAATGTTCCTTTCCAGGATCATGCATATACCTGCTCACAACCCCCACTGCTTGGGAAATATCAGGCCTCGTACACACCATAGCATACATCAAGCTACCAACAGCATTTGCATACGGTACTTTTGACATGTATTCCCGTTCTGCATCAGATTTCGGTGACAAAGCGACGCTAAGCTTAAAATGAGGAGCAAGCGGAGTACTAACTGGTTTTGACTTTTCATCAATGCCAAAACGCCTCAACATCCTACTCAGATATTGTTTCTGAGTCAAACAAAGCCTCCTTAATTTTCTATCTCTGAAAATCTCCATGCCGAGAATCTTCTTCGCCTCACCTAGATCCTTCATCTCGAACTCCCTTTTCAAATGAGTCTTCAACTTTTCAATTTCTATTAGACTCGGGGAGGCAATCAACATATCAACAACATACAGAAGAAGATATATGAAGGATCCATCTTGTAGCTTGTGCAAATACACACAATGATCGTATTTGCTTCTTGTGTACCCAATTCCCATCATAAACTTGTCAAATCGCTTGTACCACTGCCTCGGAGATTGCTTCAATCCGTACAACGATTTTTGAAGTTTACAAACCAAATTTTCATTTTCAGCAACTTTGAATCCCTCTGGCTGAGTCATATAGATTTCCTCTTCCAAGTCTCCATGTAAAAATGCAGTTTTTACATCCCACTGAACTAGTTCAAAATCCAACTGTGCTACCAAAGCCAACAAAATTCTAATGGAGGAGTGTTTTACAACTGGAGAAAACACCTCATTATAATCAATGCCCTCCTTCTGAGCGTAACCTTTGGCCACCAATCTGGCTTTGTAGCGAACATCACCTTGGCTAGGAAATCCATCTTTCTTTGCAAATACCCATTTGCATCCAATTGCCTCCTTTCCCTTCGGGAGATTGGCCAGTTCCCATATTTGATTCTTATGAAGGGACTACATTTCTTCACTCATGGCAATCCTCCACTTATCTTTCTCTGGTCCTTTGACTGCTTCAATATAAGTGGTAGGAACATCATCAGCGGCAATTGCAGATGCACAAGCCACCATATCATCAAAGCGAGCAGGCTTTCTGATTGTCCTCTTTGGCTTGCTAGTTGCAATTGATTCAAGTTGCTGTGGAAGTTCTTGGGGTTGAACTTCCTCTTCTTCAAAATCTCCTTCTACCGTAGGAGAATGATCAAGAGTTTCTTGATCTGCTGGGACAACAAACTTTTCAAACTCCACCTGTTTGGGAGTACCATCATGCTGTTCTGCATTCACCTTTTCCAACACAGTAGATTCATCAAAGGTGACATCCCTGCTAAAGATTATTTTCTTTGTTTCTGGACACCAAAGGCGATAGCCTTTTATACCAGAGGTGATCCCCATGAACACAACTTCTTTGCTCTAGGATCCAACTTTGATTCCTTAACATGATAATATGTAGCGGAACCAAACACATGTAAGGAATCATAATCAGCAGCAGGCTTTCCAAACCATTTTTCAAATGGTGTTTTTCCATCAATAGCAGTAGATGGTAGACGATTAACGAGATGACATGCATACGTCACAGCCTCAGCCCAAAATTCTTTACCCAACCCAGCATTGGATAACAAACACCGAACTTTCTCCAGCAAAGTCCGGTTCATGCGTTCTGCCACTCCGTTCTGTTGTGGTGTATGTCTAACAGTGAAGTGTCTGACAATGCCTTCATCCTCACAAAATTTTTGAAATGGACCACTCCTAAATTCTCCACCATTGTCTGTACGGAGACGTTTGACCTTTTTATCAGTCTGAGTTTCCACCATCTTTTTCCATTTGAGAAATACCTCAAACACTTCATTCTTCGTCTTGATCGTATACACCCAAACTCTCCGGGAAAAATCATCAACAAAGGTTACAAAATAGTGTTTCCCTCCCAAAGAACTCGTTTTTGAGGGACCCCATACATCCGAATGAACATAATCCAAGATACCCTCAGTATTATGGATTGCTGTTCCAAATTTAACCCTTGTTTGTTTCCCACGAACACAATGTTCACAAAACTCCAATTTGGAGTATTTCACTCCTTTCAACAATCCTTGATTTATGAGGAGATTCAAGGATTTTCCACCTGCATGTCCCAAGCGCATATGCCATAGCCTAACTGCTTCTGAATTCCGATCATCAACAGTAACTGTTGCTACTGCACCCACAACTGTACCACCCATGTAGTGATACATATTGTTGTTCTTCCGAATTCCCTTCATTACCACAAGTGCACCAGAGATGATCTTCATCACCCCATCCTTAGCTCTTACTTCAAAACCTTTCGATTCTAAAGTTCCAACGGAAATAAGGTTTTTCCTCACTTCTGGTGCATACCGAACACCCTTTAGGGTTATGATTGATCCATCGTGATTCTTCAAGCGAACTGAACCAATCCCAAGTGTAGTAAGAGGAGCTTCATTTGCTGTGAAGACAACGTCATTTTGTTCTTTGAAATCAAAGAACCAATCCAAATGTGGTGTCATATGATGACTACATGCTGAATCCAACATCCATACTTCAGAAGCACCGCTGGATGATGTCACCAATGAGAAGTCCGATTCGGCATCATCACACGCGGTTACATTTGATTCCGCCACGGCCTTAGAATTGCCCTTAGTTGTTAGCTTTAGGCAATCTCTCTTCCAGTGTCCTGTTTCTCGACAGTAGGCACACTCGTCTTTGCTTAGTTTATGCCTGAACTTGGATCTCCCTTTCTTTCCTTTGTTTTTGTTTTGTGAATGACCTCTGACGAACAAAACCTCTACATCTCCGCCTGAACTAACTTGCTTGTCCTTCTTTCTCAGTTCATAACTGTACAGGGCAGCACAAACTTCGCTAAGAGATACAGCAGTCTTCCCGTGAAGTAGAGTGGTTTCAAGAAACTCAAACTCCTCAGGAAGAGATCCCAGCAACATCAGAGCCAAATCCTCGTCTTTAAAAGTCTCATCCAAATTTATCAAATCGGTAACCAGTTGATTAAAACTGGTAATGTGACTATTCATAGTGGAACCCGAAACAAATGTGAAGCGAAAGAGCCGCTTCTTCAAATGGAGCTTATTCTGACAACTTTTCTTCAGAAACTTCTCCTCCAGTGCCATGCACAATTTATATGCCGAGTTTTCTTTCGAAAACGCATATCTCTACTCTCTGGATAGGCACGAACGAATTGTTCCACATGCCAACCGATTCATCATACTCCAATCTTTTTCCTCTATATCATTTGGTTTCTTCTCTTCAATAGCTAAGTATAGACCTTGTTGAAAGAGTGCGTCTACAACTTCGCTTTGCCACATACCAAAATGGCCTGTGCCATCAAAAGACTCCACTGCCAATCGCGTATTCGCCACAGTGGTTCTCGCCTAAATGGACGACGACGATGCTTTTGAGGTGTCTTCCATTTTTGGTTACAAATTATTCTTCAAGAGCCCTCCAAATGCGAAAGCCAAATAGCCCGAGAAAACTTTTCTGATATGGAAGATCAGATTAAACTGCGACCACAGAGCATACTCAGAATACCCGAGCTCTGATACCACTTGTTGTGGAACTCAGAGTCATATTCCACCAAATATAGAAATAGCGAGGGAAATATTGTACTAGAAAACCACACTAGATTTAATTCCCAAGAAAGATTGGAGGCGTCACAATGGTCGCGCTTAAAACCCAATCTCCTTGACAGAATTAATTAGACGTATTTAATAGCACAATATAACACTACAACTATAACTAACAATGGCTACTTGAAGAATAACACAAAATAAAGAACACCAAAATATAACGAGGTTCGGCTAATTTAGCCTACGCCCTCGGACCCCACAAAAAATATTTCACTAAGGACCAAAGTGAAAATATTACAAACTATAGAGGAAGAAAGAAGAAATTGCTAAAAGACTTAGGCAATTTGAGATATTTCTAAATGTAAATAGGTGGTCTCCTTTTATAGGATAAAAGGACTACCCTTTACAACCATTTTTCAATGTGGGATAATTTAGCTTCTTGAAATGAAGCCATCTTCAACACAAAATCCATTTGTTCGTTAAGATGTCTTTTTCTTAAGTATGCTTTTTAGCAAAGCTATAAGAAGGCTGTTTGTTTTGTGATAAATTCCGGGATTATTGCTAGATTAAGTTATTGGTTGTTTAGTTAAGTGATTTAAATTCTACAAGAAATTTGACTTTTAACAAGAAAATATTTGTTACAAAATATTACTTTTTCGTCACTAAAACGTTTGGTAACGACACTATTCGTTACGCTTGTTTATCCTGTAAAGCCCGTCACTAGAAGTTTTTGCGACAAATGCTTATTGTCGTTACGAATGTATTCGTGACAAAGGTTTGTTCCTCGTAATATCAGTAGTTCTAGTAACGATTCTGTTGTTACAAAAAACTTGTGTGCCACGTTATAAAAAAATTCTTAGCTACTAGAAGTGAATTTTTTAATTTTCTTTAAATGATTTTCATAATAATGACTTTGTTACAAATAGTTATTGTAAAAAGATGGAGTCATTACCAAAATCCAAAATTATTAATATATATTGTAACAATGATTGTTACAAAAAGTAAAAAAAAAAAACAACAACAAAAAGGTATCACAATTTCCTTACTAATTCTTTTTGTCCACGCTAGCTGGAAATGCTAATATTAAAGATATTCCGTAATGAACATTGAATAGGTAAATTTAAAACAAAATATATATCTCATACTAAATAGCTAAAACAACAATAACAAGTTGAGTACACCCAAATTAAGGGATCGTCCTAGTTGTTACAAAATAACATTACAGATAACTCCTAATATAGTAGCTCCAGTAGCTCCAATGAGACAATATGGAAAATAAATCATGGGACAAAATATAGTAAATCGTCTCAAAAGTAACATTGAAGCTTAACTGAGTGATCAGAATACATGTGAATTTTTGAACTTCGAAGTGCATGTTTTACGATTAGGGCATTTGCTCCAAAGACTTGTAAATAAAATGAGAACATTCAGATGTGTTCGAATGGATTAGGAAATGTATTGATTTGCTTATCAAGACTCACTTGCTACAACTTTCAAACATAATCTAATCTGCCACTCTTCGTAATAAATAAATAATAATAATAATAAAAAACTGCTACTCTTAACTTAAAGATCTGTGGTGACTGTTTGGAGTAAAAAAAATCACTCCTCTCTAGACACTACTCACCACAATAGAAATTGACAATGCATCTTCCGAAGTACAAGTTCACCTAACCTTTTTTTCCTAATAAATCACATGAACCAAGTCAAAGTTTAACTAAATATAGAATTTAAGAACGTAATTACAAACAATTTCAACAACTTATCTCACTAATCCATAAGAATAAATGATGATTAGAAGGATACAAACTTAAGGAATAAAGAAAGATAATGATTAAGATTGTGAAAAGTTTACTTGGTGATAACATTCATGACATTGATAATTTGTACGCGATCTCGCCATTCTAAATTCTGATTAAATTAATAACAGATCACGAGTGTATAACGGGGTTTACCAAATAAACCAATCTCATTATGTTGATACTAGGTGTCCCCAGAGACGAGGGCTCTTAAAAATGACGATGCTGACTGCGCTACCAAATAAACCAATCTCATTATGTTGATACTCGGTTGACGAGGACTCTTAAAAATGACGATGCTGAGCAGTCCAACAAGCTAGGTTATGCACTTGCCTTACAATGAATCCCTTCATCAATTATATATAAAAAATGAAAGCTAATATTTAAAAAAATTACAAAAGTCTGTGGGCTGCAGGATTTCCTATCTATTTGCTTCTACAAAGGAAAAAATCTCCACATTCTTTTTTTGATATTAACATGAACCTGTTTAATGATAAATATTGATAGGAACAAATGATATCATGATACCTTAAAAAAATTGGTATTATTTAACCTTCTAAAGATCATATGATACCTTCAACATTAATGTTTGATTAAGAGTAAAGATTAACTATTGATTAATCAATTAGCTACAAAATTCAAACTTTTAAGAAAAGTCCTATCAAATACGAAAATGATTAAAGGCAGATTCCCTGATATACGCACGAATAATTAATTTAAAGAAAACAAATTAAGGTCCCTCTACTTTTCTTCTTTGCTTCATCATCTATATATGACTATGCATACTTTGGTTTCAATAATTATTACTACTACTATTATTATTAATATTAATATTGTTATGATTATTGTTGTTACTGTTTATTTAGGAAATTGTGTAGCCCCAACTTTTGCACGTATCAACTAAACCACTACTTCTCGAGAGTCGGTAGCACGAAAACTCCTGAGGAAATTCCTTGCTCCAGCCATAGGATAGCAGATTTAAATTTCTTCGATCTTTTATAATTGATTGACTGGTCACGTCTCAATAATATAAAATAAATTAATGTAAAAGCTGCCAATAAGTGCTTCAATTGCTTGTAGAAAGGAGGTAAGCACAAAGAAAAAGGCGGGAATCAAGCATTTTAATCTTTTACTTTATACTCAAATCATGCACAGTTTAAAATGCTATAAAATATTTGGGAAAACGTAGAAACTTGCAGTAAAAAAATAATAGTTTTGGCATAAGACATCGTGCCTCGGAATCCAAAAAAAAAAAGAGTGAGGCATCGAAACAAGAATAATGTATTGAATTATTTAAAATAACCAATTAAATAATCATAATTATGATTTGAGTATAGAAAAAATTTCCATGAAAATAGGAGACGTGTGACAAATTTTGTGCATAAGTTATGGCTTGTAAATGATGATTCGGAACATGTTTCACAAGTGAAATGTGAAAATCACAATAACAACATAAATGCATGGAGCTCTCTTAAACAATGAACGTTTGACATTCACATCTCTCTCTCTTTTAGCATATTGACATGAACTTTCCTTTTTCAACTTCTTCATTATATTTATGAGTTATCGACTAAAATATTCTTCACTTTGAATTGAAAAAAGTTAACTTTCACTAAATAATGTGTTGAAGGATTAAAAAAAATATCAAAATATCAACAAATGATATAACAACAACAATAACAAATAATGAATCATCCATAATTAAAATTTTCCAAAATATAACACTAAACTTCTAACAGAAAATATTATCTATATGAATCATCAATTCCCTTGTTTTAGCAGAAATCGTGAATTCCCTTTGGTGATCTAAAATTTTATTGCTTAAGTATCATGATATAATTCAAACATTTTCTGTATACATGAATCAAAACGAACTTGATACACTTTTTATCTATAAATTATAGAACTATTCATGTTTTGAAAAATGTTTGAATTATATTAATACTTAATTAATAAGAGTTTTAGATCAAAGGAAATTCACAATTAATTTAGAGAACTTTTCTTGAGTTTATACTTTAAAGTAATATTTTTATAAGATATTAATTGTGGATGCTTTTTTTTAAATTTTTTATGTTGATATTCAAATATGTTTTTTCATTCTCCAAACATTATTTAGTGAAACATAACTTTTTTTTTAATTCAAAAGTGGAGGGTATTTTTGTCTTTAACTTGTAAATGTAATGAAAAAAATTAAAAGAGGAGAGGTTCATGCCAATAGACCAAAGACGACGAGTGTGG
The DNA here is from genome assembly GCA_019426215.1 of Buddleja alternifolia. Classification (NCBI taxonomy): domain Eukaryota; kingdom Viridiplantae; phylum Streptophyta; class Magnoliopsida; order Lamiales; family Scrophulariaceae; genus Buddleja; species Buddleja alternifolia. The sequence continues at coordinate 70,535 of WHWC01000057.1, read as the reverse complement.
ATACTAAATATCCATAAAATTCAAGAGAGGTCGATGCAATTATCCCTATAGTAACATACCGGAAATTATTGCCATAATTAATAAGCAGGATATTTGGTGCATAGGATTCCAGCCACAATTTATGCTTTGTTTTTTTTTTTTTTGGCTCATTTTCGTAATTTTTTTTGAAAAAACAAAACAAAACAAACAAAATAAGCCAAAATCAAACCATATATAGTGGCTGAAATCGTTGAAGTCATATTCGACCAGTCATCAACAACAAATTAGCAATTAATCAATCTTTAACACTTCAAAGAATCAATCACTTATCCACATCCGCTCTTCAGCCGTTTACTAAAGAAGCCAAATCATTATTTTGGCCTCTATCCACAACGACTTCCAACCCGTACTTATAGAGGTGGTGAATACTTCCACAACGGCCGAAAGCAGTTGTGAAAATATTAACAACCCTCGTAGATAACTATTGGCCTGTGTCAAAAGTAGATTTTCCTGTAGTGTGTAGGCATCATTGAAGTAACCGCTCATACCAAATTAGTCTGACTAGCCATATTTAACATTTACCTAAACGTGTATCATTTTGCCCCATGTATTACTTAGCTCCCAATATTCTGGCTAACGACCGGCTCTGATGCCATTTTTCACGCTTCGGGCCCACGGGCTTTTTGGACGCAATGTGTGCCTCCGAAACTATTGAGTGTAACCTGGAGTTGGACATTTAAACCACGACCCAAATTAGTTATTGATTATTGTTACACTTGAATTCTTAGGCATTTGTTTATAAACTAATTCATTTTCCATTCTTTCTCGGTATGGGATGGCGGGGCTTCACATAACCGCTCGTATCAAAGTAGTCTGTCTAGCCACTTGCAGGAATTTTGTTGAAAAGAACGAGAGAATCTAATAATGGTTAAACGTTTTAGACGAGAAAAGGGAGGGAGTTCTCTATATTTTGTTTTTTTTATCACACTTAGATTCGTATTTCAATTATTAGTTGAGAGAGGCCTAATTCAACAAAAATATGAATACAATCTGAGTCAAGAGATGAAAACCCGACGCAATTAACAATAAGAGATTGTCTCACAAGTGGCAATGCTTATATGACTAATATTTAGCAAATCGAGAGCCAAAAATAGCAAAGCCTCCAATATGTGGAAAATCTACAAATTAAGTCCACATATAAGCATGACTGAGGAGTCTAATACTTATTTATTTTTTATTTTTTAAGAAAATAGAAAGAAGTAAAGATTAAAGGGTCTAAAAGGTTGTCAGTATTTGATTACTTTAGGATAATTAATAATACAAAAAAACAAATCAAATAATGAGTAAAGCAAAAGAAAGAAACGTATTAAAAGCCGATAATGAAGCCACCATGCAATTCCAATGCAAGAGCACTTTTCTTGGTCTTCTATTATCACCCCCAATTTATTTATATATACTTAGTCGCGAGCACACTCGATGTGTGTGCTTAATTAATTCAAAATTATACTTAAAATTTTAATTAATTTTTTAAGTATAATATCTATGTTTTGGATTTATCAAAAAAATATCTATGTTTTAATCTTATACAAGATATAGGAATGTAATTAAAAATTGGTCGGAGAGAGAAGAAAAAAGGTTGATGGGAGAGAAGCTGAGAAAGTGTGAGGGAGTGAAATAAAAAGACAAAAGAAACGTGATAAAAGAGGAGAGAAGGAAAAAAATAAAAAAAAAGATAAGACATTGACACTTACTAAAATTTAGGAGATAGTTGGTGTCACACCAAAACTATCCGTCAGTCCAATATTCACTCATCTCCAATAATATATAGTACACACACACCCACAACCCCACCCAAACACCTTAACATATTTGTTAGTCTATATTGAAGATGTTACCAGGGACAAAGTCAGGAATTTGGGTTCAGAGGGGCGAATACAAAAAAAAAAAAAAAACAAATTGGGAGCAAAGCTTGATTTTTTAGGGGGGGCGGGAGGTGAGGTTGCAAATATAAAAAAAAATTATAGGGTGAAAAAATATTCTAAAATATCACACTATACTATAAATTATTTTCAACCAAATACACATTTCCAACTTTACTTTTTCTTTTTCAAGTACAACTAACTATTAATCACTGCATCTCTCATTTCACGCAATCATTAATCAAAATCATTTACTCCAATAATTAGTTTTCTTCCTGTTTCGTACTTTATAGTTTTTAACTTTATTATTTATGTATTCAAAATAAACATTATATAAATAAATAATTCAACTATTTAATACATCACATAAACCTTTCATTATGATTTGACATATTATATAAATTTCAGCCATTTTAAAGAATCTAGACAAGCGCAACACACATCACATCATTTTCCGGAAAAATTCAAAATTTTAACTAAAAAATATGAACAAACAAAGCCTTGATAATGAAATCATCGGTAATATCGAAGTCTATACTAGCTAGTAGCATTTCAACGTTCTCGATTTCATTGAAGATGAAAAGGCCAACCCTGGTACAAGAGGATTGGGTTGGACCAACCTGTGGTCTTGAAATTTTAAGTTCATACGATGAAAAAAAAATTTACACACCAAAAAAGAAATATACTGAATAATGTATATCATGCAACATCAATCATGGTATATGTCATTTTTAGTAATTTGCCCGTCCCCAAGTTGGGTCGAGGCGCCCACCACGGGTCAAAGCTCGCGGTGGAAGGATAGGCCAAGCCCAAAAGGGGCTGGCAACCCATTAAACATAATAAGGTTATTCCTCTAGCCTAATAATAATAATAATTAAATCAAACTTATTGGGCTGATGACGAGATAGGGCTCATAGTCCATAACTAGCTCCTTATAAATCCCTCAAAAGAGCTGAAGGTGGCTGATTATCTACTCCCCCAGTAAAAATACACTGACAATAGAGAGTAACCTCAGTAACGAACTACGAATTGACTTGATTCCACATTGTTTGGGTACGTAAGCAGCTCGAAGTAACAGAGTGCAGTCTATACAAAAACCAACCTTCAATCTAGTATGTCGTGAGTGGGATCAGTTCTTGTACCCCACGTGGTTGAACATGTGATATTCATACTCTGACAATTTTTACCATCATCAAATATTTTATATACATTATATTAATAAATTTATATATGATATGGAGTCATTTGAAACGTAATAATGGACCAGAAGTAGAACCACGATCCTATTATCACGAAAAGGCGCCTACAATTAATATATACAGTTCCCCACAAACTTACTAATTGCAGAAAATTTAATTACTAAGCTACTCTATGATCCCTCTAGGTAGCCCAGCAGCCTGCTTTTTTCACTTTTTAGCTTAATTAATTATACTCCGTGTGTTCACCATACCACACACGTCAGGAGTCATATTTAGAGCTATGAGGAATTAGGCTCTCAGATCTCCACCATCAAATGTTTACGGGATGGTGGACACTCACACATATATGAGTACATATATAGTGGAGATTACTCAAAATTCTCAAGTATCATCCACACGTCAATTGGACAAATTCTAGGCCGACCCAATTATTTATAAAATGCGTAAAATATAATATGTACTGTTTAATCAAATCGAATTTGGGCAAAATATTTTTTCCATCAAGGGACATAAAAAGATACGTAGCTTTCACTAGTTTAAGTTGACAACCCCATAATTCATGTCCTGTGAACTAGTATTTATACCCCCAACCCCAACTCTTTCCATAGAGTTTATTCATACAAAAGATTAAACTTCTTTTGTGCTAAAAATGAAGGAATATTACAAGCCACTTTTGGTAGTTCTTGTTATACAATCCATTTATGCTGGATATTTCTTGCTTACAAAGCTTGCATTTAATGTGGGCATGAATACTTTTGTGTTTGTGTTCTATAGACAAGCTGCTGCTACTCTTTTCTTAATTCCCATTGCCATGCTCGTCGAACGGTAACTCTTAATTAATCTTTTTTTCCCACTATATGCAGAGACGAAACTGTTAAATCTTTTTCATTATATGCAGAGACGGAGTCAGACTTTTAGGTTTGAGGCGAGAGAGAATATTTTGATTCATATTAGGAGGGATTACGAGTTCGCAAACAATATCTTGGATTTTATTTAGTTTTATATGTATATAAAAGTTTGAAATTCTATCGATTAATTGAGGGCGACTGCTAGGTTCAGCCCCCGATAAATCTATTTGATTACACATAGTAGTAAGAGAAGAAAAGTTTTAAACATGAAAGATCTTCCTTGAGTTGCTCTAGATAGTAAAGTTTTATTGAGTAATTTGTATTTCTTCTTCTTTAACTCACAAACACACGCATACACAAACACGCACATATATGTGTGCGTTGTGTTTACTGTCTATATGTGTGTGTGTGTGTGTGTGACATTCATGCAATATGGCGATTTGATTTTGCAGGAAAACGGCTCCACCGCTGTCATTCTCTATCTTTCTGAAGATTTTTGTGCTTTCTTTCTTTGGGTACGTACATCGAATTTTTCATTGCAAACGGTGAAAAGTTAGTCGATGATATATAACAATTATGATATGTAATTAAAATAAGTTAAGGTTACTAATTCACTATTTATTTTTTTGATTTTATGGTTTAATTGCAGAATCACTATGAGTTTAAATATAGTTGGTGTAGCTTTGAAATACACTTCTGCATCTTTGGGTGCTGCAACTTCCAACACTCTCCCAGCGATAACTTTCTTCCTTGCAGTTATATTAAGGTAAAGATATTATAAAGAGTTTACTTAGTTATTTTATTGTTATTTACAAAAGCTTCTTATTTGTTATAAAATATGTGTTTAATTATTGAATGAAGGGGGACAGGTAAATATTCTCGGGTCTTTCTAAGCTGAATCCTATGATTTACTAAAATATTTGAACTTGGTTATGATTATACATTAAAAATATATCTAAGTTTTTTAATTAATGCTACGACTAATATATTATAAAAATTCAATAATTACATGTGTTATTCACTCAATACTCTTGTAATAGGAGATGTAATATAATAAAAATTGCAATAAAATTCTCATCTGATTTGTCAGTTCTGAAGTTAAATAAAGTGTTGGTTTCCTTCAAATTAAGCAAAATGAGATCTGTTTTCCTTTTTTTTTCTTTGTTTTTTTGTGTCAAAGCTTAATGAATTTGGGATTCTATTCTTCAATTTAAATATTTGAGTATTTTAATTCACCAGATCAGTGATGGAGAGGAGATGAACATGTTAGGAGTACTAGACATTGCATATTAAAATGTCTATCTTATGTGTAAGGACTAAGGACTTGAATTTTTAAAGATGAGAATTTCAATGTTCAACATTTCTAGTAATTAAAAAACATATACTCTATCAGTTTCATAAAGGCATACGTGAAGTGAAAAATCCATGTTAGACTAAGTCCAATGATCCTAGTATCTATCTCTCTAACACAATAACATGTATTGTGTGCGATCCCCACACACTTGCGTGAGAGAGATAGACAAGGAATTCACACTCGGACCATTGGATTTCGTCTGACATAGAATTACCCTACGTTGAAGTGTTTAATTAAACATAAAACGAAAATTGTCAAAAAAAATAGTAATTAAAAGAAACAAACAAAAACTAGAACACTTGAGTACCGTCTTAAACTTGTGTTTTTTCTCACATTTTGCTTAGAAAAGCTGCATTATTTACTTTATCCTGGCAAAAAGTTAGTAATTAAAAGAAACAAACAAAAACTAGAACACTTGAGTAGCGTCTTAAGCTATGTCTTTTTTTTCACATTTTGCTTAGAAAAGCTGCATTATTTACTTTACCCCCTTGTGATATATATAGTCTATTTATAGTTGTCAAAATATCTAAGCAAGTTCAAGGCGTAATATTTTCACGAGCCAAATACACCGCTACAAGTCCATGCAAAATTATCAAACAATGGAGTTCTCCCTTTTTCGCCTTTTCTATGGACCATCTTGATCCAAAGACATCTAGTGAACATCACACAACTAATAATCTATATTTAAGTGAGAGTGATGCTCAGCCGCCAATTTCGAGATTGGTCAATCCTAATACATATTAACCACGTTGAGCCAACATATCAAGCAATCGAGATGTCTCTAGACTCATCAGTTCTAAAACTGACCAAATATATTGATGTTTAATTGAGCCGCCCACATCACTAAACATAACATTTGAAGTAGTATTATTTCAAGATATCAAATGATCTTACATGACCCAAAAGAAGAAGCATTTATTGCCTTTGGCTCTTATCTTAAGAAATTAAAAAGCCTAAAGTGGCTGAAAGACGATGTGGAATGCAAATCACTTCTATCTTTGAACCCACACCTCCTTTTAATTAATAAAAATTTATCATATTCTCTAATCACATCAATTTAGCAAATTGGCTTATAAAAACCAAATATCATAATTCTATGAAAATTTGTTTTCATGCGATAAATATTCATATGGATGAGTGTTTGTTTTCTCTTCATATTATATATATCATTTTAAAAGTTATATTACCCTAGCTTGCTAGTTAACTTAATTCTGCTGGGTTCAAGTAGCATAGCTTTAGCATCGATAGGAAGGCATACGACGCATGCATACGTGAAGGACACCCCCCCCCCCCAACCCCCAAAAATAAATAATAAAAAACCCCATGGCCACATGGGGAAAAAGGGGGGAAAATTGTTTATAAAGAATTGCCAATGAATTCAAGTTTAACAAATAATATCTATTTTGAGTCATTGTTTAAATGGTCAACTCAAATTTATGCTTGGTGAGTTTGGAGGTGGGCATCGCGTCCAACATGCTCGTGGGCCGGAGGCATGACAAATGATATCAGAGCCGTTCGCCAGCCAGAATCTCAGGGAGCTAAGTACTACATGAGGCAAAATGCTACGCATGTGGAAGACACCTCTTGAATATGTGGTAGCAAAGTGCTACACGACCTAAACCACCACTTGAGCCTCACGTGGGAGTCACCACTAAAGTCCCAGTGTCTGGTGATTGGTCTTGAACTGAGTCACGTTGGGGGTGGGGTTGATTGTGAGGCCCCACCTATACGTATATGATTTTGATGTCAGATTTCGACTTTGTAATTGAATTTTTACCATAATCAACATGTGAATACCAATACATTTAACCCTAATTACTTGTGAAACTTTCCTCTTTTGCTTGATTCTCATAAAATGAACTTTATTTTTCTCTTGAAATATATATAATACTGTAATTAAAATGTGATTTTTGTAGGATGGAGAAGCTGAATATAAGGACAAGTCCAGGGATAACGAAGGTTATAGGAGTATCACTGTGCATAGGAGGAGTGGGAACAATTGCTTTCTATAGAGGGCCTTTATTGAAATTATTGTTGCATCATCACTTAATGAACAATCACTTTCAACAACTTGAAGACAAAGTTCCATCTACCTTATCTTGGATTAAGGGTGTCTTTCTCTTGCTGCTTTCCAACGTAACTTGGGCTTTGTGGCTCGTATTACAGGTATGAATTCATCATATATATACTCTTTATGTTTTTCAATAAAAAGACGCATAATTGTTTATGTCCACGGTTGCATTATAAATTTTGTTGATATTCGAGTGACAGATTGTTTGAGACTTGATTGATTTATTCATAAATAAAATTTATAGGTGACGACGTTTGCTAATTATAACATGACCAAAACATCTTTAAAGTAATTGGATTCACAAGGTGATATGCATTTTTATATAGTACTTTTATTTATTGAACTATACCAACGTATATCAAATGGTACATTTTGGTCACCCCTAATTCTCAATACATACATATATAGATGACCTTGGAATGGGGTTTTCTTTCTACCCTTATAGGGGAAAATTAAATCCATATTAGTTTAACTTTACCTATCTTAAATTCATTGCTCCTTTTTTTTTTTTTTATAAATGTCTTATAATTGGTCGTTCTAAATTAAGATTCCATGTCTTAGAGTTATTTATTTCTCTAAAAACACCATCACACTTAAAAATAACTAGCGGCAGGGCATCACCCATGCATGTACACTAGAAAAGAATTTTAATAAAAAATATGTTGACACCACTATTTTTAATTAAAGATAATAGTGTAAAAGTGTGCATGTTCTTAATCTTTTAGCCAAATCCGTCCAATTGGATTGGTCATGAAAATAGTTATTATGTGTCATGGATCCCGATCCCTAAAGCTCATGCAAACAACCCATATATATACATATATATATATATATGTATATATTTATATATATGCATACTCTAGCCTATCTATATGTTTAAGATCATATATGAATTAAGTTATTCTTGAATTCATATTATTTCAGCAAGTAAAATATTAATTGTATATATAATATACTATATTTTGATGTTGATTTTCTAAATATTGAATTTAAATAGGGGCGAGTACTCAAACATTATCCTTCGAAGCTGATGTTGACAACATTGCAGTGCTTTTTAAGCACAATTCAATCATTCATTATTGCTGTTGCTTTTGCAAGAGACCGTAATCAATGGGAACTTGGATGGAATATCCGACTTCTATCAGTGGCCTACTGTGTAAGCTATATTTATTTATCTCTTAACTTACTAGGTAATTAAATTTGTTTTTCTGTTATTTACATATTAATAATATATATAAATAATTAAGTACTGCATAATTATTTTCATTTAATTTTTGAACCTTTTTTTAAATGGATACATAATAATTTACTTGTTTTATATTTATATATTATCAAAATTAATGATACCGAGTAATGTTAATTTTCGCAAATTGTTTAATTAGTTCTAGTTTGTAAATATTAAAATAAGGAAATATTTGAGAAAAAGATAGGACATTTATTTATATTATTTGAAGGGACAGAAGTGATGAAGTTACTTATCATTAACTAATTAATTCATGAATTCGGGATCTATTTTTATTATTAAATTTTTTACAGGGAATTGTGGTGACTGGTCTTACATTTTACCTACAAGCATGGGTGGTCGAGAAGAAAGGTCCAGTCTTCCTAGCCATGACTACTCCACTTATCTTGGTCTTTACAATAATTTTATCAGCATTCATTTTGGGAGAAATTATTAGCTTCGGAAGGTAATTATTATTTACATTTATTTGCATATAATTAATTGTATAATTTTTATTCCCGACCGAGTTTGTTCGCAATCTGAATTTTCTATTTCACTTCTTATATGCACGTTATGTGCATAGTATCTTTCAGCAATATACGCATCGTGAAATTTTTTATATACACGGTGTGAATATGTAAAGTATACTAATACATATAAAATGAAGGATTAAATTGCAGAAACTCTAAAATAATATGACGGTAGTTTGGATTATCTATTCCAAACTGGAGTTCTATCTTTCTCTATATTTCATTTTTTTATATGCACTTGGACAATTTAAATAGAATTCTCAACTGTTAAATTATTATATCCTCGTAAAGTGCTCACAACTGAACTGGGTAATACACAAGTAATAAGACTATATTTCCCGTTTTGCAAATCTCAAATCATTAACCCTAATTATAATTATAATTCACCCTAATTTTCTAAATTCACTTATGCATATTGAATTTCTTGTTCTATTTTGTGATAGTGTTTTGGGAGCACTTCTACTAGTTGGAGGGCTGTATTTTGTGCTATGGGGAAAGATCAAAGAGCAAGAAAGGGAAAAAGGGGCATGCCAGCCAACGGTTGATGCTGAGAAAGCATGGGGAGGACCAACGACTGAGATTAGAACATAGGGTTCAAATATAATAATATTATAGACTTATTTAGTACATATTACATTAATATTCTTGTTAATTTTTGCCTTCAAATTGGAGGTTTTTATTGTCAACCTTCCACACATAACGTATTATACGATATGGATTAATGTTATTATTGTGTAAAATTCATAAATATGTTATTAGGGAAGTTATACACAAAATAAGTCGTATCGAGATAAATTTATTATTATTTCAATGAATAACTGTTAATGTATAAATCACCTTGAATATTATTGATAACGAATGAGGTTTATATAAAGGTTACAAGGAAATAATCAAATAAGGAAATAACAATACACATCTAATATGAAAGGAATACTAATAGAATATAAACTCTAACACTCCCCCGCAGTCGAAACGTGGGGGTATTGAACGTTGAGACTGAAGCGAAAATCCATAAAAAGAGAAGATGGTAAACCCTTGGTAAAAATATCTGCAAATTGTCTGGAAGACGGAACATGTAACACACGAACATCACCAAGTGAAACACGCTCTCGTACAAAATGCAAATCTAATTCAAAGTGTTTGGTACGTTGGTGCTGAACCGGGTTGGAAGACAAATAAACCGAACTAATAATATCACAATAAATGATGGTGGCAGTACTAAGAGGACAATGTAACTCAAGAAGAAGATTGTGAAGCCAAGTAGTTTCAGCAACAGCATTCGCGACACCGCGATACTCGGCTTCAGCACTAGAACGGGTGACAATGGGTTGACGTTTGGACTACCAAGAAATGAGATTGTCACCTAGAAAAACACAATAACCAGAAGTGGAGCGACGAGTTGTAGGACAACCAGCCCAATCAACATCCGAGTATGCAATAAGTTGAGAGGTGGAAGAGGGACGAAGAATGAGACCCTTAGAAATAGTACCACGAAGATAACGTAAAATGTGCTTAAGAGCGAGAAAATGATGTTCGCGAGGATCATGCATAAAAAGACAAATTTGCTGAATGGCGTAGGGGATATCCAGACGCGTAAAATTAAGATATTGAAGGGCACCGACAAGATTGCGGTAGAGAGTGGGGTCGACAACATGTGGAGTAGAAGCCAAGTCGAGCTTGGAGTGAGTATCAACAGGAGTAACTACGGGATTGCATGACAACATGTTGCTACGATCAAGAATCTCACGAGCAAATTTATTTTGAGAAAGAAAAAGACCGGAAGGAGAATGAGTGACAGAGATCCCCAGACAATAGTGTAAGGGACCAAGATCAGTCATGGAAAATTCATGAGAGAGAAGAGAGGTGATGTAGAGAGGAGAGATGAAGAAGAAACCACAAGCACAATATCATCCACATAAAGAAGCAGAAAAGTAGTGGACGAACCACGATGAAAAATAAACAAGGAGGAATCAGCATGACTGACAGTAAAACCTATAGAGGAGAGAAAAGTGGCAAAACGAATGTGCCAGGCACGAGGAGCCTGTTTGAGACCATAAATGGCCTTTTTGAGGCGACAGACATGATTTGGAAAGCGAGGATCAAAGAATCCCGTTGGTTGCTTCATAAAGACAATTTCAGACAAATGACCATTGAGAAAAGTATTTTTAATGTCAAGTTGATGCAAGGGCCACGAGGAAGCAAGAGCAATACTAAGAACAATACAAATAGTGGCAGGCTTGACAACAGGACTAAACGTGTCGTCATAGTCAATGCCGGGTTGTTGAGTAAAACCTTGAGCAACTAAGCGAGCATTGTATCGTTTGAGTGTGCCATCAGATTTGAATTTATGGAAAAAAATCCACTTAGAACCGACAAGATTGACATGAGGAGGTGGAAGGACCAACTCCCACGTGTCATTGGAGTGAAGGGCGGAAAATTCTTCATGCATGGCGGACTTCCAATGGGGGTCACGCAACGCTTGACAATAAGAGCGTGGGAGAGGAGACAATGCCGCCGAAGAGTCCGAGGAGAGATTAAAGAGAGTGCGAGGTTTAGAAATTCCAGACTTTGAACGCGTAACCATGTGATGAGACGGGGCTGCTGTAGTGGGAAGTTGCGACGGGCCAGGAGAGGAAGAAACCGAAGGGGGTAGTACAGGTTTCGGAACAGTGGGATTCGAGAGATGAAGAAGAAGGGGAGCCGAGTCATCAGTGGAGTCATCAGTGGAGGATAGGAAATCAAGGAAAACCGTGGGAGAAGGAGAATGGAAAGAAGAATATGGAGAAATTGTTTCATCGAACGTAACATGTCGAGAGATGATGATCTTGTTGGTGTGCAATTCGAGACAGCGATAACCTTTGTGATCAGACGAAAATCCTAAAAAAATACAAGGGGAGGAGCGGGGTTGTAACTTATGAGTGGAGGTGGCAGGTAAGTTGGGATAACACACACACCCGAAAACACGCACATGATCGTATGAGGGGGCGGTTTGATAAAGAAGCTCGAAAGGAGAGCAAAAAGAGAGAGTGGTGGTGGGAAGAATATTGAAAAGATGAGAAGCCATGTGAAGAGCTTCGGCCCAAAACGTAGGGGGGAGAGATGCTTGAAAAAGAAGAGTACGAATGACATTGTTAATTGTTTGAATAGTACGTTCAGCTTTCCCATTTTGTTGAGAGGTGTGTGGACATGAAAAGCGAAATGAAATACCATTTAGTTTAAAAAAATCGTGCATGTGAGTGTTGTTAAATTCACCTCCATTATTGCATTGTAAAGATTTAATATTGAGCTTAAATTGAGTTTGCACATATTTATAAAAATTTAAAAACGTGGATGGGGCATCGGATTTATTGCGCAAAGGAAAAACTCAAAGAAAATGAAAAAAATCATCAAGGAATAAAATATAATAACGAAAACCACCAATACTAATAACAGGGGAGGTCCATAAATCAGAGTGAATAATGTCAAACAAACCACTACTACGAGAAAAAGAACTAGAAAATGGTAAACGCTTATGTTTGCCAAGTTGACATGCATGGCACAAAGAATCAAAATTATCCTTATTACAAGAAATAAAACTACGACTAGAAAGAAAACTAAGGATAGATTTGCCGGGGTGACCGAGACGACGATGCCAGAGAAGGAGAGAGAGAGTAGCGCGAGACGTGATGGAAACGAGAGCGGAGCGGCAGAATGCATGGGATATAGATCGCTGTCACTATCACTCCGAAGGAGAAGCTCACCAGTCCTAAGATCCTTTACAGAAAAACCAAAAGGGTCAAATTCTATAGAGCAATGATTTTCACCGGTGAATTGATGAACAGAAACTAGGTTTTTAACTAAGAAGGGGGAAACAAGAACCTTACTAAGAGACAAGGAACGAGTGGGGGTGGAAAAGACAGACGAACCAAATGAATTAACCGGTAAAATAGCACCATTACCAACTACAATGGAATTAGAATTTGCAGAATGTACAACATTGTGTAAATTACCTGGGTGAGGAGTCATGTGCGAACTAGCCCCGGTATCCATGTACCATTGATCGTCGGGTAGTTGAAGATTCATGGTTTGAAAGAGGTGCGACATGTCGGTGGAGTTGACCATGGTGGACTACTGAAGATGGGTTGGGGATGGTGGTAGAGACCCAAATGTGAGGTTGGCCTGTTGAGATGTTGTGCCAGGAAGGAGAGGCGCTGAGTGGGCCAAATAAGAAATAGAAGGCGGTGGTGTGGAGTTGGACCAGGAAGGCAAACTGGGCTGATATGGGGCGGCCCAATTTGCGTAAGTGGGCGCGGGCGAGGGAAAACCTGGTGGGCCGCTGGAACGAGGGGCAGCTGGGCTAGGAACAAGTTGATACACATATCCAGCAGGTGGCGGGCTTGGAGCGGGCGGGTATCCTGGAGGTGGTCCGAATGCAGAAGTGGGCCGTGTGGTAGAGCTGAATTGTGGACCACCATAACTTCCACCGGGGCGGGAATTAAACTTATCATTCCCTTTGCCTTTTTTTGTATTATTATTACGATAATTATTTCGGAATTGTGCATTAGGGGCGGTTTGGGAGAGTAAGGCGTTAACCGAGTCAGATGGAACGGCATTTGAGTGGAAACGAGATTCACGAGTTTCTTGTAAAAGAAGTAAGTTGCAAACTTCAGAAAAGGAGGAGAGGGGTGATTTAGTAGTTATAACAATGACGAGTGGTAAATAGGATTCCAGAAGACCTTGTAAGAGTTGAAGGATAAAATCTTGGTGAGTAATTTTTGAATCAAGATCAACGAGATTGTCTGCGAGACTCTTGCATTAGGTATTAAGGTAGTATAAATAGTAATTTTGGCGCCGTTGCCGGGAAGTGTTTGATTAGTTTAATTGTTTTATTGCTTATGTTTATAGTTTCCTTTTTATTTTTTGTTTTGTTGGTATTTTCTGATTATGTCACGGTTCTCTCACGATTTACCATTTGATCTAGAAATTGAGAAGACGTTTCATAGGTAATAAAGGGAAGCCCCTCAAGCTTCAACTTCTGGGATCAACATTTCTATTGACTTAGCATCTACTTTCATCCAACTAATCTCGAAGAAGAATCTATGGCAAACAATCTCACTCTTAGGCGTTGGCGATACGCAATCTTAATTACCAACCTTTATGCACAGATTACCCCGCCCCTTGATGTTGCTTTTGAACTAAAATTCAGTCTAATTCATCTCCTCACCACTTTTTGTGGTTTCACAAGTGATGATCCTTACGGGCATCTAAAGGAGTTCCACTTGGTATGCACTAGCATGAAGTTCGCCGGGATACCCGAGGAACAAATAAAGCTAAGGGCATTCCCCTTTTCTTTGGTGGATTCGGCGAAAGATTGACTTTACTATTTACCATCCGGGTCAATCAATACATGGAATGAGATGAAAAGGGTATTTTTGGAGAAGTATTTCCCGGCCTCTAAAGCCGCCAATATCCGAAAAAAGATATGTGGCATCCGATAAATATCCGGGAATACTCTCTATGAGTATTGGGAGAGATTCAAGAAGCTATGTACGAGTTGCCCTCATCATCAAATTAGAGAGCAACTCCGTATACAATACTTCTATGAATGCCTTTTTCCCACCGAAAGGACTATGATAGACACCGCTAGTGGAGGGGTCTTAGTTGATAAAAATCCCGATGTCGCCAGGTTATTGATTTCAAACATGGCGGTGAATTCTCAACAATTTAGCTCCCGACATGAGCCTCAAACAAGTAAGGTTAATGAGGTAACATCTAGTTTACTTGAGTTACAAATTGCCGAGTTGACTTCACTTGTTTGTCAAATAGCTGTTGAAAATGTGCAAAAAGTGAAAGCGTGTGGGATTTGTGCTAATGTGAATCATCCCACCGACATGTGCCCCGCTCTCCAAGAAGGACGAATTGAGTATGCAAATGCCATGGGAGGATTTTTGGGACCACCGCAACACCACTATGATCCCTATTCAAACTCTTACAATTTCGGATGGAGGGATCACGCAAACCTTAGCTATAGAATTCAAATGGCCCCAACTATCAAGAGAATCAGCAAGGTACAATCAAGGGTATAATCAAAGACCACCACCTCCTTTCCCACCTTAACCACAAGCCTCTTCTCCTAGTTCAAGCTCAAACTCCAACTTGTCTTTTAAAGATATTGTGAAGGCTCTTGCTCAAGACCAAATTCAAACTAAAGCGAGTTTAAAGAATCTAGATACACAAGTGAGTCAATTGGCTACTTCCATGAGTAGGATTGAGGATCAAGGGTCGGGAAAGCTACCATCTCAAACCGTCAAACCCACAAAAAATATTAGTGCTATCACATTGAGAAGTGAAAAAGAAATTGAAGCACAACTCAAGCAACCGACGGGGCATGACATTAAAGAGGAAGAGGAGAAAGAGGCTACCAAGCTTTTTTCTCATTCTACTTCTCCTTCGAAGGTAACATCTAATCCTTCTCTTGTTCCAATTATTACTAAGCCTCCGTTCCCAAGCAGGTTTGCACAATCAAAGAAAGAGGAGAAAGCGAATGAGGTCTTGGAGATTTTTCAGAAGGTAGAGGTGAATATAACTCTTATCGATGTTATTCGCCAAGTGCCTCGCTATACCAAATTCCTAAAAGAACTTTGCACTTCAATACACTAGTTGAATGGGGACGAAAGGATAAGTGTAGGAGAGAATGTCTGGACGATTCTTCAAAGGAAGCTACCTCAAAAATGCAAAGATCCGAGTACATTTACTATTCCATGCAAGATAGGTAACACCCGTTTCAACAAGTCTATGCTTGATTTAGGTGCATCCATTAATGTCATGCCACATTCTTTTTATGCATCTTTGAATAGGACCATTAAAAGAAACCAATGTAATTATCCAATTAGCCGATAGGTCTAATGTGTATCCGGAGGGGGTAATTGAGGATGTTTTAGTTCAAGTGAATGAATTGGTATTTCCCGTGGATTTTTATATTTTGAACATGGAAGATGAATCATCTCCCAATCCCACCCTGATTTTTCTAGGTAGACCTTTTCTTAAGACTTCTCAAGCTAAAATTGATTGTTATGATGGTGCTTTATCTTTAGAGTTTGATGTTGAGATTGTATGTTTCAACATCTATGAGGCTATGAGGTATCCATCCGATATAAACTCTGTTTTTTCTATTGATGTGATTGACCCACTTGCGTAAAAAGTCTTTGATCTTAACATTGATGATGAGTTGATAGTGGCTTCGATAAATCACATGGATGGATTAAGCATGCACAATTTGTGCATATGGAAATGTTGGAACACAAAGCACATACACTAGCAAAAGTTCCATTGTGAGATCCCGATTGATGGAAGATGGCACATCGAGTTAAACAAAGGCGCTTCATGGGAGGCAACCAAAGCTTGGGAGGCAACCAAAGCTTCTCTGAAAAGCCACCTCCAGATTTGATCTCTTTCTCCCTCTCTTTTATTTATTTGTTCATGACTTATCATTGAGTGTTTTACATTGAGGACAATGTAAGTTTTAAGTGTGAGAGAGGGCTTAAATCTGGTTGTTGTTTTTTTTGCATGTTTTGTGTGCATAAGTTGGGGATTTGATTGTTTTGATTGCTTTTGTGCACCATTGAGTTGTGTTAATTGTCATGAGATAAAATCAAGCTTTTTGAAATGTCATTTTCTTGAAATCAAATGATTTAGATGACTTGAGTTAGAACTGGTTGATTATAAATGAGATAGATATATTATAGTTAAAACAACTTGCTTCTTGAGCTTTGACTGATACAATGATGAAATTCCAGGTTTTGGTAGACTTGGCCAGCCATGTGAGCTTTTGAACTTTTCTTTTGATTGAAATTCTACGGAAATCATCATTTATTCATTATGTGTATCTTCTATGTTTTTGTGCTACTAAAACTTGCTTTGAACCATGTCAAAATTACATTGATATGTGCACACTTGAAAATGATAAAGGCACTTAGGATTTTAACCCACTTAATCTAAAAGCCTACCTTATGCATTTTATATCTAGTGAATCCCCTTTGAGCTTGTGGCCTTTTTTATTGATTATACCCAGATTATGAGCTTCTACCATTTTTTTTATTCCCTCTTGCATTTCCCGTCCAAAAACGAGTAGAGCGATAAGGATGTATTTCATGGGTTTTAATATAATGGCATGTTTAGAGTAAGTGTGGGGGCGTTTTTGATGATGTAAGGGTGTTATTCAATTTGTGAGATAAAAGAAATTGAGAGCTTGTGCTTCTTTGTCACTTTAGCTTCACTTTTTAATAATTGGGCTTCATTCTTGAAAAAGAAACGAAAAGAAAAGAAAAAGAAACGAAAAAAAAAATGAAAAAGAGAAGTTGAAAAAGAGAAAGAGCAAAGTTTATTCATGAAAAATGGAAAACAAATGTATGATGGAAACATGAGTGAAAGATGTGTTGTTGATAGGTTTTGGGTCCTCCTTACATTATTTATCGAAGTATATCTTGATGCTCTACTAGTTTTTGGACTTAACTTTCTTACCTTTTGTTTTCCTGCTCGAGCCTCTACCCTGTTACAACTATGCTTAAAACCTTTTGATTCTTATGTGCGTATTTCTAAAGTAATGGAGATTTTGGTGTATAAGCAAGCTTATGGGAATGCGTTTACATAGCAAGATTTGAGCAAAAAATACATTATCCCTATACACTTGATGTTTGGAGAGGATTGTGAGAAAGTCTACTAAATCAACATTTCTACTCTTGTATGTGATCGTTGTGTGGATATTTGATCAAGTTTGCAAGTGAATATTAGCTATAGTGTGTTTCAATCTTTGTGGTGTTTGACCATTGGTTTTACCTCATATTATCTTTATCATTTATCTTTCATTTTAATGAATTTGAGAGAAGTGTGCTTTTTCTTAATCCTTGCCCGAGGACGTGCATATGGCTAAGTGTAGGGGTGTTTGATAAGTGCTTTATATGCTTTGTAATATTATCTAATTCCAATAATTTATTTGATATTTGATGCTAAATAATTGCCTAAAGTCTTGATTTTATATTGTAGGATCATCCAGAGACACTTTAGGAAAATGAAGAAAATAGCATAGAATTAAGAAGAAGTGGTTTTCCAAGCGCAGTGTTAGTATTTCTACCATAACTCTCTCCGTGGATATCCAATGAACTTTATTATTATACCTTTTTAAGATATGAGATGTATCTTCATTTCATATGTTGAAGACAAATATCAAAAATATCCATAGGAAGACGAAAAGGACAACGGAAATGAATAGCACAGAAGATCAAAACAAAGTATTACTTTGTGATGGATTTTTAGTATCATTAAAGGGTGAAGCAATTCTTAGATATTATTAAGAATTGTAGAGTTGTGTCTTAGCTTTCCATATCAACTTGAATCATCTCAGTCCGATGTCTATAGAGAGAGATATGGCCAATTTACCGATACTGCGCATGAGGCCGCGACGAGCACAAACGCTCGCCGCAGCACGAGTTGCGCGAAGCTCATTGGCTCGCGCTGGGGTGGGACAAAGTGCTCGCGCCTCTTTCGGATTTTACCCCATTTTGGCCCTATAAATAGGTTTTGAACCTATTTTAAACTATCTTTTCCCCAAAGTATTGTTCTTCATTGTATTCTTTCACTCTTTTGGATGAGTTTTGATTTGAAGATGAATTTTAGAGGCTAAAAACCTTATCCGGACAATTATAATACGAATTCATTATCTTGATTTGTGAGATTTGTGCTTAATCTACTTTTTCTAATTGAGTATTTGATTTTCTTGTTTGCATGCCAAGTGTTTGATGAAATGCTTAACTTAGATGTACACTTTGTTATTGTGTTTCATTGATCCATTGCTAGTTAAGGTTAAATTGCTATCAATTAGGGCCTTATTTATGTTGGGTTTCACGAAAAAACTCATAAACGCAGCGGAAGGATTTCAAAATTTTTAACAAAAACCCAAAGTGTTTCTCTAATCGCATAATTGAATCAAAAACGCTTTAACGAATAAATCAACTTACCTGTCGAAGCGAGGTGGTAGGAGAATCCAATTCTTCTTCAACTCTTCGAAATAATAAACTTCTTGAATTCTTCAATCCTCGTATTCTTCAAGTCTTGATTTCTTGAAGCTTTTTGAAAATTAATCCAAACAACAAAGCACGTTGTCTCTAAATTATCATGCACGAATTGATGATGAAAAAAATCCCACTTCTTCTCTATATGGTCGATGGTTAGTGTATAGAGGGGGAGGATATTTTTCTTCTTCTATTATTTGGAGAGTAACAATGAATTGTAATTCAATTAATTGTTTAGGTTAAAGTCAAGAGAAGTCTTTTATATCTCAATGACTTATTGACCAAGACAAAACAAAAGAGATCAATTTGATCATCCAACCTAGACCTAATGAGGACGCCCCATATGGGGCCGGAATTTCTTTTGCTTTGTTTAATTAATTCTTTATTCATTTAATAATTTATTTTATCCAATAAATAAATTTATTAATCAAATAATAAAATTAATTAGATAACTTAACTCATTAATATATTTCTCTAAGAAATTAATTAATAATTAATCTTATCCTTTTAATTAATTATCTTATCCAATAAGTAATTAATTAATTATTTAATTTATCCAATAAATTAAATCTCTCCAAAAATAAAATATAAAATCCTTTTCAATTTTCTTCATCAATTCTTTAGCGCGACTCTTTAGGTTCGTTTCATTTGGCAATGAAAGGAAACCAAAGGAAGTGGGTAACACCTAGCCAGTCACGTGGTCCACTTCGTAACTCAAATGAAATACGAATGAATGGATCATTCCACAATTTTCCAATAGTAAATACCGCATATGTATAAACCCTTTGTTCACGTTCCCCGGTCAAGTGAGTGTCATGGTTATGTGAAACTCACTGGACTTGACCATATGTATAAATTATAATAATATGAGATCATTGAGATAGATTAAGTGCCTAGCACAATCGTCTTTTTTGCTTTGGCTAAAAACTTTGATCTCTATTTATCTATAATCACATAGGGTACATTCTCATTCACTTATGAGAGAACAAATCCCATATTAGATATCTGGTAAAACTACCACTTGCCCATCAAGTCCGCATTTCGAGGTCGATCCCACCAATGGGTGAATTGGGTCTAACTGCTCTAGTGAAAGACTTGACGTCACAAGTGCATCTTCAGCCTGATACTTCAGGTCAAAGGTTCACATATACCTATTACGATAATCAGTTTTGTCATTGACAGTCACAGAGTGAAAACTGACAGAACCGATGCGAGTCGTGTTCGAGCATATCAGTTCCACTGATGTGCCTACAGCCTTAAGCTCCCACCATCACATGGTGTTCGAATGACACTCCCATGTCAGAGCTAAGATTGTACAAGTATTCGAGATCTTTATTTGCCCATTAAAGACTTCATATTACTTGCGAACTAGTTTTAGTAATCAAGGTCGACCTCTCCAGTGCCATTCTTCCTATCCCATAGGAAGTAGAGGGATCACACTGAAAACACGGGCAAAGCGTTTTACACAATTTATAGATGCAGATAAGAATTAAGTGGAAAATTAAATTGTGCCTTTTATTAATAATAATTAAGTTCAATACAAGATGGATGCCCTACTCATTCTATCCTCTATGGCATCTGAGGGCATAATCCTAACAATTTAGTAGCAACTAGAGGCTATTAGACCTCTAGGGGAAAATCAATGTCATTAGACTCAATTCATGCTAGGTGAATTAGCTCTTGATGCCAACTCTCTTCTAGTAATTAATGCTTCTCGTCTAATTAATCGAATGCCTAGTCTATCCGTTGGTAAGTCACACTTAAGCAAAGAGTAAGAGATTCACATGCTGTCATTGATTCTCTTAAGTTGGCTACTTAATTAGAATTAATCTCTTGTATCTATGATCAAATCGAGAAGATGAAGGGTGAGTACAATTGACCGGGTTTTTCATTATTTTTTATTTCTATCGTTTAAGTGCTTTCTTTACATTTTGGTTTGTTTAGATTTCGTACAATTGCAACCAATCCTCCCCTTTTTAATTAAGTTGCATAAGTCATTTAATAATTGTGATTGATTTATGATAGGATTCGTTTTTACGTATGTTTTGGGCACATTTTGTTAACATTTAGGTTTGTTTATAGCTTGATTCATGTCACTCGTGCGTTTAATGCGTGTGTTGAGTGATTTCAGGCATTAAATGAAAATGCATGAAGAAAAGGGCAAAAGATGATGTATCAAACAAACTCAAGGCAAATGGTTCGCATATCGGCGCCTAGGCGCCAGTTCTACCATGCCCAGGTGCAAGAGAAGAGCAGCAGAAGTTAAAGTTCGAAGTACGGCGCCTAGGCGTCACCTTACTCGCGCCTAGGCGCCGATGCAACCGCGCCCAAGCGCTACCTTCACCTTGCTTGGGCGCCAGTCGTCTTTCTCCCCAAGATAGCTGTGCCACATAGGCGGCGCCTAGGAGCCGATTCACCTGCGCCTGGACGCCGCTGTAATCATTTTTCAAAACTATAAAACCCAAAATTCAGCACAATGAAAGGGTCCGAATTTTGGGTAATTGCTGGGATTTGGACCAACTTTTCACCAACTTTGAAGGGCAAGACAAGGATCATAGCTAAGGATTGAAGCTTCAAATCGAGGATCCATCATCAATCAACCGTTTAGGAAGTTTTAATCGTTATTCGTTGCATTTTGTGTTTATGCTTGTGTACATGAATACGTTTAATTCTCTTATGTTGTCGATTATGGGCTAATTTCATATGACTTGGGCCTTGTAAGGATCGATTTGTGATTTATTCGTATAATTGATAATTGTTGAATTAATTCCTATGTTGCTATGTTATGAATTTGTGTTTATGTTTCTTACATGTAATTGATCACCATATGTATGATTGATTGCCTAGTTTAGTGTTTTGAGAAAGACTTGTACTAGGGTGCAAGAGATTCATAACATCGCCGATCAAAATAGGAATTGCCCCTAGACATAGGTAGAGATTCCCGGGTGTAGTCATTCGATTTATGTTGAGGAAGCTCTAGTCCGTCAATGCATGCTTAGTGGTTAGATTTTCGGGTAGACATACTTAGGAAACCATCATTTAAGTATAGGATATCTATCGTGAGACATCGAGTAGTTATCATTATAGGACCTTCCACCATAGCAACTAGATCTAATAATTCAACGAGAGTCTTTGTACGAATACAGATCAAATCAAGTCTTGCATGTGCCTTAGCCTCTTTTCACACTTGAGTTTCAATCCATTGCTTGTTCTCAGTTTTGTTCTTTGTTTGCTTAATTGATTTCCTCTTACTTTTCCTTTAATTGTCTATTTCTTTATTGCAAATCTTAAACTAGAATTTAAGTCTCTGAGGTTCGACAACCCGGACTTTTTGTCCATTTATTACTAACACGACTAGTATACTTGCTATTAAAGCGCGTTAGGTTCTAGCGTGTCAAGTTTTTTGCTCTGTTGCCGGGACTTGTTTATTTTAGTTTTTGATTTCCTGTTACGCTTTCATAATTTTTAGTTTTTCGTTTATTTCTTACTTTTCGTGTGTATTCTTGTTAGTCTAATTTTGCTTTTGTTTCTTTTGTTTACTTTATAGGTTCGTTTTTGGTGCATGACCCGCTTCTCCAACGAGCCTTTACTTGATTTTGAGCCCGAAATAGAACGTGTTCTTAGGGCTAGTAGACGAGTTCAAGGAATGGCAGACAATCTCTATCAACCAAATCCTAATGCACATTTCCCGGATATGAACTTACCGGAGAATCGGGAGTGGTTACAAGGCATTCTCCAAGCTATGCAATCGCCTCCTCCTCAACAACTTCCATTGGTCCGGCTACCACCGAGGGTCCACACCATACCGAGGCCCGTGGTCTTGCCCAACTTCTATGCACCGAATTATCACATGCAATTTAAAAAATAAATTTAAACCTAATTTAAATAATCTAACTAAATCTAATTTAAAATAAATTAAATTCAATTTAATTTACTAAATCTCATTTAGGGTTTTGAATAAACTTAAATCTAATTTAATTTATTCACTAAATCCAATTTAGAAGTTGAAACGAAATTTAATTAGGGTCAATTAGTTGATAAATAGTTCGGTTGAGCTTTCAATTGGGTCAAACCCACATAATTAATTAATTGACAATTGGGTAACCCAATTAAATCGTTGGGCCACTATTTTAAATAATTGTGTTGGGCCAAGCCCAGAGCTATATATCTAGCACTGGGCTCGACCCAGCGCTGTTCACACATGCGCTGGGCTCAGCCTAGCGCTTAATTGATGAGGCCCAGCGCTATGCGTGTAGTGCGCTGGGCTGTGGTGTTGGGCTTTGGCCCAACACAACCTTAATTGTGTTGGGCAAAGCCCAACACCTCTCCCCTTGACAGCGCGAGCGAGCAGCCACGCGCTGCTGCTACAGCAGCGCGGTGGTACGTGCTGTAGCAGCAGCGCAGGCGATCGTCGTCGCCTGCCGCTACTTCGATGGCGGCAGGCGGCGCATTTTTTGCCTCTGCTGCTCTTGCGGCGGCGGGCGGCGCATTTTTTGCCTACGCAACTCCGGAGGCGACGGGCGGCGCGTTTTTCCAAAAATATGCAATTTTCCAAAAATGTGAATCCAATTTAATTTTTTCGTTTTACACGGTAAATCCAATTCAACTTATGAAAAAATAATTTTACAGAGTCGCATGCATAACATAAATTACCCAAATTACATACGATATGTAAAAACATGTTTATGACATTAAAATAATTAAAACACATAAACATACAATGAATATCATGGATTTCTTGAATTTTGGCTTTGATACCACTGTTGTGATTCAGTCTAGCGGATAAAAAATTTAATCTGAATCACACCCGAGAATCGAATTCGGGGATATTCATGATATTTGATAATAAACAATAGGTTCGAATAATGACAGAGAGTAATCGAATTACCTCTTGTCAATTAATTCTTGAATTATCAGCAGCAGCCCCGAACTCCAGCCTCCAAATAATCACGCAGAAGAAAAGTTCTCTGAGAAAAGCTCTGATTTCCTCTCGGCAACTATGGCAGCGGCGGCTAGCTTGGAGAGTTCTTTCCTATTGCTCTAGGTTTCTTTTGGCTCTCAGTCAGATTCTAAAACAATGACTTGTGTGTATAGAGTTCTGACACAAGCTGAATACTTATACACATAAGCAGAACCCCTAGGTTATACAGAGGGGGGGCGGCTGCTAGGGGCCTTAAGCAGATGGGCTTCCGGGCTTTGTTCCAACTTAGCCCATGTGTAATTAATTAAATCCAAGTCCAATTGATAATTAATTAATTACTTTAATCTAATTAAAATTAATCCAATTAATTTAATTCAACTTATAAATTAATTTCCAATTAATTTAACTTATGAATTAATATGATTTAATTAATTAATTTAATCAAATTAAATATCTTTAATTAAATCATGCTATCTATTTTGTCAGTCAATTCACACCTAATATGATTTTACCAAAATACCCTTAGCATGGAAATAATCTTTTTTTTCACATAGCGCGACTCTAAGCTCGATTCAATTGGCAATGGGAGGATTTTAAAGGATAAGGTTGTCACCTAGCCAACACCGTGGAACCAAATCGTAACCCAATTGAATACGAAATGATCATGTCATCACGAACTTTGATTGCGAATACCATATGTGTATAAACTCTTCACCGACATGACTCGATCAAGTAAGAGCCATGGTACGTCAAACTCATAGAACTTGATTTTGTACTTTGGAACCATAATAATGTGAAATTACCAAACTCCCCTCAGTGACCATCACGAGCTAGTTTATATGCATTGGCCAAAGACTTATAATTTCAATTACTTATGATCGTACAGGTCACATACTCGTTTACTACGAGACGGTGAATCCCATTTTGGCAGTTATCTTTTAACATCGAATGCACCATTGGATCGTACTTCAAGATCGACCCCACCTATCAGGTGATACGAGTCTAACTACTCTGATAACATATCCAATACTACAAGCATATCATAAATAACTCCTCAAGTCTAATGCTCACACAATCCGTCACAATCTTAATCCCAATCATTGATTGTCAAAAAGTAAATACCCATGTGATTGGATTAATGCGAGTCCAGTTCAAATATGTTAATTCCATTAATCATATTCATGACACCAGCTCCCACTATCTAATCAGTGCATGACTGACACTTCCTTGTCAAAGAATGTGTCATATGAGTTGAATATTAGTGCCCAATCAATATTCCTTAACTCACGAACTCCCAATTTAAGAGATTAAGTACTCAACTCTTCCAGTGCCTGCCCTTCTCCATAAGAGGTGGAAAGTCTATCTTAAAATCTCATGGACTTATTTGTTCAATACATTTAAATGCCATTAGATTTATATGAACAAAATCAAAACCTTTATTCTATAAAATAGAAACAATAAAATATTTGTACAAATAACTTACCAAAGCCCTACTCGATCTAATTCCTCATAGGCATTGAGGGCATACACCTAACATCATCTTCGTTCTTGATGAAGCCATATCCCTTTACTACTTCATCAAAACGAAGATTCCAGCTTCTAGATGCTTGCTTGAGACCGTATATGTACCTCTGAAGTTTACATACTTTATGGATATCGGTCTCGGATACAAAACCTTTTGGTTGTTCTATATAGATGTCCTCTTCTAGGAATCCATTTAGAAAAGCAGTTTTCACATCCATCTTGCATATCTCATATTCTAAGTATGCAGCTGTGGATAACAGAACTCGGATGGACTTAATCATAGCCACGAGTGAAAAGGTCTTTTGATAGTCAATTCCTTCTCTTTGACTATAGTCTTTTGCTACCAGCCTGGCTTTAAAGGTGTCAACCTTGCCATCACTACCTATCTTTCTTTTGTAGATCTTTTTACATCCTATAGGTTTGATACCTTTAGGACGATCTACCAAAATCCAAACTTGTTTCGATTGCATAGAGTCCATCTCTGTTTCCATTGCTTCTCACCATCTTGAAGCGTCGACATCCACCATCGCTTGATCATAGGTACAAGGATCATCTTCATGACCTTCTTGTAGTACAGTGTGAAGCTCTAGCTTCCTCTGCAGTAGATACCCATACCTTTCAGGTTCATGTGGTATTCTACCAGATCTACGTGGTGGTTGTGCTACTATTGGGTCAGGCCTTGGTTCTTGGACAAATGTCTCAGAGGGAGTTTCATTTGTTCTTCTAGAACAATCTTTCTACCTTTACCCCCTTCCAAGATGAACTCATCTTCAAGGAAGTGGGCTTGTAGGGCCACAATGATCCTTTGATCATCATGTAGGTAAAAGAAGAATCACATGGAATCTTCAGGATAACTAATAAAACGTCCCATTAGAGATCTTGTCTCCAATTTCTCCACTTTAGTCTTGTTGACATAAGCAGGGCATTCCCAAATCTTGATGTGGTTAAGACTTGGTTTCCTATTATTCCACATCTCATGTGGAGTTTTAGGAATGGATTTGGAGGGACATCTGTTCAATATATAAGTAGCAGTAAGGAACGCATGTCCCCACAACAAAATGGGAAAATCAGTGTAACTAAGCATGGAACGAACCATGTCCAACACTGTTCGGTTCTTCCGCTCAGCTACTCCATTTAGTTGAGGAGTCGCTGGTGGTGTTAGTTGTAATATTATTCCTTGTTTTCTAAGGAATTCATCAAACTCGGCACTCATATATTCTCCTCCACAATCTGAACGTAAAGTTTTTATATTTTGCCCAGTTTTATTTTCTACTAAAGCTTTGAATTCTTTAAACCTTTCAAAGGATTCAGACTTTTGCTTCATCAGATACACTAGACCATATCTTGAATGATCGTCTATGAAAGTGATGAAGTAGTAGAAACCTCCACGAGCCAATTCTCCAAATGGTCCGCAAACGTCGGTATGCACTAATCCTAAGACTTGAGTAGCTCTTTCAAAAGTCCCGGTGAAGGGATATCTAGCCATCTTGCCTAAGAGACATGATTCACATGTTGGATTGGGATCCGACCCTAGTGAGCTTAAAAGCCCATCTTTTTCCATTTTGTGGATCTTGTGCTCTCCATCATGGCCTAGTCTGAGATGCCACTTGAGTCTTAAGTTAGCTTCTTGCCTACCACGTTTATATGTTATAACATTCATATCAGAAGAATTTTGGACATTTAAATAATACAAACCATTAACTAAAGATGCATTGCCAACTGTTTTTTTCCCCCTAATAAATGTCGCAATTCAATTTAGAAAAACGGAATGTATAACCAATTCTAACTAATATAGGAATGGAAACAATGTTCTTAAGCCCCTTAGGCAAAACTAAAACATTATTTAAAAACAATAAATGTCTAGAATTCAAAATCAAAGAAGTAATTCCAATCCTAGTAGCCGTGACGCTTTCCCCGTTGCCTACTTTGATCAGCACTTCTTCTCGGCCCAACTTTCTACTTCTCTCTAGATCCTGATCCAAACAACATACACGAGCACTAGCCCCGGAGTCCAGAATCCATGAGGTAGAAAAAACGGTCAACCTATCTAATCTTCGTGGGCTTTTTGTCTACACCAATCGTGAACTATTCTATTACAATACTTTAAAACAACCTATATATTATTTCTAAGAAAGCAATAAATAGCCTCAATTTTGGCTTTACAACCCATAAAAGAAAGGTAAATCGAATAAAACCTAAGTCCATGATCGGTGTTTTCATCACATAGGACATGCTCACAACATTTAATTCATGCTCGCAATATTAAAACAATTATGTTGATTATTTACAATTTTAGTCCAACTAAAAAGTCCTTTATAAAATTCCTAACTTATATATATTCTTTATTTCAATTAAAATCATTCTAGTCCTACTAGATGACTAAGACACAATATTATAAATTAAGTATATCTACCTTTAATTAAAATAATATTAGTCCAACTAAAATGAATACATAAAATATGGAATCTTATTTCATTATGATTTAAAGCCATCATTAATTGGAAAAAAATTTATTTGATTAAAGAATTAA
The DNA here is from genome assembly GCA_019426215.1 of Buddleja alternifolia. NCBI lineage: Eukaryota > Viridiplantae > Streptophyta > Magnoliopsida > Lamiales > Scrophulariaceae > Buddleja > Buddleja alternifolia. The sequence goes on along the minus strand of WHWC01000057.1, from coordinate 42,392 downwards.
TTATTAATCATCCAAGAAAAATAATTTATATTACTTATTCAAATATCTAAGTAATTTCCAAGTTGAGTAAAATTTAATAATATTTAATCTATAAATTAATTGTTAATCTCCAAGAAAAATAATTAATTATTCTAATTAAATATTTTTATTCCAATTAATCTTATTGAGCTCGATTTCATCAAACCCAAGTCACCATTCTTTTGGTCCACTTGAATTTAATTTAATTGGGCCCAAAATTAATTAATTAGAAAAACATGCACGTGTTATTAATTTCTATTGTGCTAGTTTTAATTTAAATCCAAATCACCAACCCGTTGGCCCATTTGAAATTAATTAAATTAAGCCCAAACCAATTAATAAGTCGAAATAAAGTAATTTTAATTTCAATTGGGCTTAATTTGAATTATTTTGGGTCATCATCCTTTTGACCCAACCGGATAATTAAATTTACCCAAAACCTAAATACCAATTTGACCCAAATTCACAGCCCATTTTCAGACCCGGATTCAAGACCCGATTCAGCGGGTCGTGTGTCAAAACACACAACCCGACAGGCCATTACAAATTTATATTCACTTCTGGGTTTATATTATGTGGCTGCCTAGAAGGCTGCTGAGGAAGCTGTTTGGATCTAGAAATCCATAGGAGAACTTCAAGTGGTTCCTAGTGTGGAACTCCCATTGCCACTCTTTTGTGACAATAATGGAGCCATCGCGCAGGCCAAGGAACTAAGGTCTCACAACAGGTGCAAACACATAGAAAGGAGATATCACATTATTAAAGAGATTGTTGGAAGAGGCGACATAGTCGTGAGAGAATAGATTCAGCAAACAAGGTAGTTGATCCACTCACCAAACCACTGTCACAGGAGGTGGAAGAGCGACATCTAAAAAAGAGGGGTATTAGATAACATAGCAATTGACATTGATTGCAAGTGGGAGATTGTTAGGTATATGCCCTCGATGCCAATGAGGAAATAGATTGTGTATGGATTTTCTTTATGTTGTATAAATTCTTAGTTTGAAATAAAAGACAATTTTCCTTTGTTCACATAAATCTTAATGGGATATATAAGTATTGAACATATAGTCCAAAGTAATTGAGAGAAAGCTTCTACTTCTTATGGAATAAGAAGATGGACACTATAAGTGTTGAGTCCTCGATTACTCGAACGAGTTCTCAAGTTAAAGAGTTGTAATTGGGCATTAAGACTCGACTTGTATGAAATGAGCTCTGACAAAGAGTGTTAGTTGGTCACTAGGTATTAGTGGGAGCTTGTGCCATAGATACGTCAATGGATTTGACATATGCGAACACGACTCGCTATAATCCGATCACATGAATATTTACTCAGTGACTGTCAATGATTGGATTACTGGTCATGATAGTATGCATGCGCCTTAAACCTGAGAAGTCACGAGCAATATACTTTTGATACTTTTGTCATTAGAGCAGTCAGATCCACTTTCACCTGTTGGTGGGGTCGATCTTGAAGTGCAGTCTTAGTGGGCAAGTAGCAGTTTTGAGGTGACTGCCAAGATGGAATTGACAGTCTTGGAAAGCAAACGAGAATGTATCATGTGCAATTATAGGTAAATGAAATAACAAGTCTTTGGCCAAAGCAAATAAACTAACTCGTGTAGAACACGAGGAGTAGTTTGGTAATTTCCTCTTACTATGATTGATAACACCGTATTGATCCTGCGAGTTTGACATATTCCATGACTCTCACTAGATCGGGAAACTACGGTGAAAGGTTTATACTCATATAGCATTTATGACCTAAAGGTTCGTTATGATCAAATCTTTTCGATCTTAATTGGGTTTCGATGTGGGTTCACGTGACTGGCTAGGTGACATCCACATCCTTGGTATCCTCCCATTGCTAATGAAGAGGAACCTAGAGAGTCACGCTTTCAAGGATAATAAGCATGAAAAAGTCTAATTGTTGTTTAAGGTGATTTTAGTAATTTGTTATTTGATGAACAAATTAAATCTATGTGCATATGTTAATTTATTTAATTAATTAGATTAATAATATAAATTATTCATAGTGAGTAATTAATTAATTTGATTACTTAATTATCTATTATTTAATTAATTAGATTAATTAATTTGTATTTAGTTAATTGATAATACATATTTTAATTGAATTAATTATATAGTACAGTTAATTAATGTGGACTAAGTTGACTAGGCCAACTTAGCCCACCAAGTGAGGCTCATGCGTGTGACTTGTGTATGGGTTGAGGATTTATTAAATCCTCAACTTATATGCTAAGTCATTAAGTCATTACACCTAATACCTAAAATAACATGAAAAGAGAAAATTCCCCTCCCACTACTACCTAGTTGTAGGCCTCATCAGAGGAAGAAGGTGGAAATTTTTTTTGTGGCGCCCACCGACCACCTGTGGCACGTCACACCGCAACACCGGCTTAATCCAGGAGACCGTCTTTTCACGAGCCAGCGCCAAGCGTCAGAACTATACAATACGTCATCTACTGAAACTAAAATTTTACATTCCAAATAAATCAACAATAAACTCTTCATCAGTCGTACATAAGTTAACGACAAGTCTATCAATCAAACGTCTCGAAGACAAAATACATACATACCCAATTATACATCCCAAAACTTAACTCCCTCTAATAGCAGTGAACCAATGCTTCCTTTACTCCTCATTTCTCCCTTCGTATCCGATATACTAAGCTTATCTGAAAAGGAAGCAAGAAGGAGGGGTGAGTCCGAATCACTCAGTGAGGTAGGCTAACAGTTTGCTTTACCTTTTATCTTTGAAGTGGAATCTGCAGCGGAAGATATAACAAAACAAGCATATATAGCGGGTAAAATATGAATCAATTTAGATATCAGAAGGGCGAACAATCGAGTACCAAAACAAAGAAAGAACAAAGAAAACAACTCGTGTACTTTAGAACTCATGTCAAACGATTGTGCTCCGTCTCCCCACTGTCCCATACCAGCAGGAGACTTCACACCTTTCAATACATACCAAATGGTTTCCAAGTGTCGGGACTCTAGAGGTGGCTCATACAGGCTCAAGAGGTGGCTCCCGCCGTCGCGTAGCACTTTGCCCTGTATAATACTTAGCTCTCTTCACTGATCTATAGGTGTAGAGACTCTAGAGGTGGCTCCCACCGTGTAGCACTTTGCGCCGAAGCCTCAAGAGGTGGCTCCCACGGAGTAGCACTTAGCTCCCTTCACTCTGTCTTTACGAGTCAAAGCTTTACATCAAGAAAATGACACATCGCGGATGGATGCCGGACATCGGGACTCTAGAGGTGGCTCTCGCCGTGTAGCACTTTGCGCCGTAGCCTCAAGAGGTGGATTCCACGGCATAGCACTTAGCTCCCTTAGCCGACGGAGTAGAGCCAAGAAGTACAATGGTCTCAACGATATGATGAAATATATGAACTAGGTATTGGTATGACGAGTCATAAGGTAATTGACACCGATCATACCGAAGACTATTTCAAGGCAAGACATATACTATAGACGCAAAAGGAATCATCATCAAGATAACGAGATATTGAACCGCACAAGATATTTAAGAATCAACAATCACCACAAACCAATTAACAAGATACATATAAGACAGTTGTATAATGAAACAAGGCAATCACAGTGGGTAAAGCAATTAAAGATTTTTGAAGGAAAAGAGAAGCCCTCACAGTTACAACCCGACGTCGTCGCCTCATGTCTTATTTGAACCACGGATGTATCCTGCTATACAAATACACTATCATATTCTTGAACTATAATACTTTAACCTAACCAAAACTCTTAAGTCACACTATATATATACACTAGACATATTAGTGATTTAATTCAAACAAGCTTCAAGCTACTTATCGGCGCAGCTTCACTACGAAAATTCTCACAAATTCTCAAAATATAATTTTACTCTGAAATTTGTCAATAACAAATGAATCAGGTTGAATAACATGCCATAATATTTTCAGAATTAATTGACATATTTAGGTTGGTGATTCACTCACAAAACTATGGCTGCACCCGGAACTTTCTCAGAAATAGACTTCAGTTTCAAACAATTTTCTAACATCCTCTGTTCCTTAAAAAATTCCCATATTTTGTGAAACTACTTAAACAACATATATAAAGTTACAGTAAAAATTTCAAAACGAAATAAAATTTGTAAATATCACAGTTAAGTTGAAAACAGAAACTTTTCTTAAACCCGGCGAACAGCCTGGCAGTTTCAGTCAAGGATTTTTATAAAATCCCCTGTTACTCCAAAAGCACCCAAATGTTTTTGAAAACGTTTATAACACACATATGTTTGTACAGAAAAAGTTTTGGAATTAAAACATATCTCCAGGTTGGTCAAATCAGCTAAAAATAGTAACTTTTTCAGTCCCACCAAATTTACTGGCAGTCTCATTCAAGTAATTTTAGAAAATTCACTACACATTAAATTACTACAAACTTTTACAGGTATACTCCAGACACATCCATGGTTTTCCAGAACAATTGGTATAACAAACTTAATTCGTTTGGTCATCTAAATACAGGCCTAATTCAAGATTTCAAAACTGAAACTCTAAACCACTTTATTCATAACTTGTATGCAAGAATATAACTACCAAGTCAATACCATAGCAATATTTGTGCTTAAGATATTACCAAAGATGTGAGGATTTGATACCTATCACTGAGAGAGAGGAAAGAACCAACTTCCAATCCAAAGATAGCCAAAACTTCCATCCTAGCAGGTTTTGTTTCTGTGCAGAAGGCTCTCGGTTGGACGACCTTTTCGAGCAACTCCAAATTCATATATATAAAATAAACACACCGTGATGTTACCCTACTTCTTAGGAAGAAATTAAGGCCAATCACCCTCAATTTGGATGTCATTTGATTCTTCAAATATACAAACTCCTAACACTGCACAGACTGTGTTTTTATCGGTAAGGAAGGAATGGTTAAGTTATTCTCTTTGCATGAGTTGGCTCTCATATTTTCGTTGGGTTTCATTTGGTCTGAAACTAAAGATATGCAGAGAATTATGCTTTGTATTCTAGTATAAACAAAAGAAATGAGAACTTTAAATGAAGAGGGGCATGTCATATGCTAGGTGGCGCAAGGCGTGTAATTGTGAGGATGTGGAGGTATCCTATCAAACCATGCAGCACTTGGCCAAGCAGGAGGTGTAAGCTTTAGTGTGCTTCTTATCATCCAGCAACATATTTTCCAAAAAAATTACAATTTGGTCCTTGTACCTTTCTAGTTTTACAATTTGACCCCAAACATTTATGAAACTTGTAGTTCAGTCCACTAGACTTGATACCCACCTTCTAATTCAGTCATCAAACGTATAATCTATCTAATATACGTCCACCAAAGATTGGTCCTTTTTTTTTATAATAATTGCACTTTGATCCTCAACGTTTTAAAGAATCTTTTATTTGCCCCAAATCAAGAAAGCCACTACCAAGTAATTTTAATGCCGAAAAATATTCACAAGACTGAGAAGACCACATCTGTATCACCTAATTTACTTTAGTCTAAGAAGACAATAAAATCGAATAAATCATGAAATCTAATTAACGAGAATTATCTCTCTTACCTTAACTTATAGAATTAGGAGCCGAGAATATAGGATGTTACATTTTTCTTGGCTTTTAATCCGGCGTGATATCTAGAGGCATGAACCTGGGTTTGCCGCTGTTACTGTTGATCAAGAAACGAATCATGCTAATACAAGGTATTTCTTGATTCGTTCTTCGTAGTAATAAATAGAGAAAAAATTTTAAACCCGAAAGTGATCAGCTATGGATTCCGAATTTGTTTTATTTTCCGCTGTACATGAATACATGATTCCTAACAATTTGAAACTATTAATTATTATATGACGGGGACAAAACAAAATTTTCAAGACCTTTTTATTGTGTGGGGAGAGCAAGAACGACTATTCCATACCTTTGGGTATATGGATTCCTGTGGGAATGATCATTTCCAACTAAAAGCATATCAAGCATAAGCTTGAGAATGGACATGGAAATGCCCATTCCAATATAATAATTGAGCCCCTATGGTTGCATATTGACTAGAAGAAATCTTTGACAAAGATCAAATAATATTTGTCTATACTAGTTATAACGGGAGAAGACCCTAGTGAAATTACTTTGATCTGTCAACTCCTTTGGTGCAACATTTATCATCCTCTAAGAATTTTAAAAATCTGATAAGTATCAAACATGATGTCCCCCCAAACAATGTCTCTAAACATTATTTTTTGTTGTATATATTTCTTTTTCTCTTTCATGCTCTGATTCCTATCTACATATAATAATCGATATAAATATATAGGTAAAATGATGTACAGAAGTTTTTATATTACAAAATAATGAATGAATGAATTATTTTTAGAGAAAATTATAATTAAGGGACTAGAAAGTTTTAAAATTTATAAAGACACAATAACTTTTAACTAATTATGGCAAAGGAATTTCTAAACTTTAAAAATTATTAAAACCCTAATTGTAATGCAGAATATACTTCTATTCTTTTCTAACAAGTGAATTATCTATTCAATATTTCTTTTAACACTAATTTCTTAACAAATCAACCTATCACATTGAATACAAAATACAATATTAGTTAGGGATATTATTTCAACGCTTGTAAGAACATTGAAACAACTGAAAATAAAACAATATATATTTTATTTCTTTATAAATAATGATTTTGTAGTCATGCAACAAGTGGGAAATGTTTGTTGACAATTACATCGTCTTTTGCTTTGCAATTTAGTGTCTTTCACCATATCCCTTAACTATTTCAATTAAAACTTCTTAGTTTTGATCTCAATAATAATTTTTTATATACAATAAGTTTGTCACAAAAGAAAAGATATAATGACAAACATGAGCATATAGACGATCTTCAGGACAAATATTATAATCAGCTCTATTAATTTTTACATTATGCATAAATAAATTATCTAGAAAATGATTTCATACTTTCTCCTTCTAGCACATTTAACCCCACTAGCAACCTCTTTCTTTGAACATTTTTATGTAAGTGGTTCCTTCAATTAGGAGACTAATACAATCTCGGAAAAATGATCACTTATGATAACTTGAAGTATCATGATAGGGTTAACTATTTTACCTTTTTAATCATAATTTTTATGATTTTTTTTAATCAAGCGTCCTTTGTTGAAATAAGTTAAGAAATACTTAATTGTTATACTTGATATGATGTTTTGTTCCTTTTTATTTCTCATTGCCTGACTACAACTCAATTGAAGTCGTTATTTGTAATCAAAAAAGAGAAAATAAAAAACTTATTTAATGTAATTCTTAGTATTTCTATGGGTTCTAAATTTGCTTCCAACATATATAATAAAACATTAGTTGCATTATTTTTATTAATCTAATAATTTGTTAAAAATAAACTTCATTTAATGATGAACGAAAGAATAGTGAGTGAATTTTATTTTTTTTTTAGAAAAAATATGAAATGAAAAGTTTAACAATCACTTTTTCCTGATTAGTTAAAAGTTTTTGTGTATTTATAAATTTTAAAATATTTTATTTGTTAGGGATTGTGCCCTAAAAATCCAATTATATGAAACGTTTATATTCGTTTGTGAAATTGATCTTTATTATTTTTGTTGCATGTTATGAGTATTATAGAAATCGTACTATAAGATAGACATAGTCCAATATAATATATGATAATCCAAATGGAATGTTGTTCCATGAAAAGACTTTGGTTATATGTGTCATATGTTATTATAAATAGGTTGTAGTCGGTGATAAGATTGGGCGTCTTATCTGCTAATGACTATAATATACTATATTCGATGATTTGTCTTAATCATGGGAATGATGATTCCATATATAATATATTCGTGTAAATCAATGAGATTGAAACACTGAACTGGACCAAATGAGTTATTTATTTTTGGCTACTATCAAAATAAATAATTTGAAACAACTACTCTAAATCTTGACTGTCGTGAATTAATGCATGTAGTGTATATGACTTTGATGTATTCAGAAGTGAGGTCTTCGGTGGCCATATACTTTATACATTGGGTAATTGCATGAAATGTGATTATGAAGGACATTCATAAGGAATCTATAATCCCCATGAGAGATATGAAATATTTCCTTTCATGGATTTGCAATGTTCGACTATTCTAAAACTTTGGCCAAAGTATTTCATGTGAAGTTTCACTGAAATTAAACGAAAAATGAGTTTTCGTATGAGAAAGTTGACAATGAGCAAATCGACAATTTTAGGATAAGAGGTGAAGAATAAAATAATAGTAGCATTGATTTATTTCTTCACGGATATTTCGATAGAGTAATTAGTTGTAATATTCTTAAGTAAGAGAACTCTTGAGTAATTTAATTAATTCTAGAGTGCAATAATATTTATTTAGTGGACTTAAATATTGTTAGGTGGTAATCAAATATTACCATGCGATGGTAATTAGATTTGACCCATTTGGAGTTAGAATTAGTTTTTCCCTAAGGTCCCTTCGCAAGTCTCGAATAGAAACTCGATTAAATACTAAAAGATCCATTGGATGGATAGTTTTTTGAATTTAGTTGAAAAGATGTGGGAAATATCTTTAGAGAAAGATATTTAAATTAAAGTTAAATTTAATTTATTTTAACTTAATTTTTTTTTAAAAAGGACGGGCGTGTGGTTGTCATGCGCGCATGACGCTGGCTGTCTCTGGCGCGTGTAGTGCACGCACCTCGGCTGTGTGAGGGTGGCCTGGCCACCGTGTGCCTTGAGCCTTGCCCATCTACTTTGGTTTTTTTTTGTCCCACATTGATTAAAAACACAAGTCTTGTACCTTTGGTCTCTATATAAAGGGGTGAAATGGTGAGTTCAAAAACAAGAAAAGGCAAGTAGTTCTCAAGTAATTTTTACAAGAGAACAAGCTAGCTTTTAGTATAAAATTTGTTTCAAGGGATCTTTTTTTAGTATTAAATTTTATTGGGAGCCCACTCTCCCGGGTTCAAAGAGAGGCATTGTGAAGAAGGCTTTGCGGTGCACGAGCTCGGTTTCCTCCGACAAGAAGGGGGTGGTTTAGTTGCGGTGCGTTCCACCGGCTCGTTTCGATCTTCGGAGGAAGGTAGTATTTTCTTAATTTTAATTATTGGTTTTATTTCTATAGCATGCAATTATTTGATTTTAATTAAATTATTTAATTAGTTAGTCTTTTAATTGCTAGCTATAGTTAATAAATAATTATTAATTAAATTGTTTAATTAGTTATCCTTTGCCATAGTATGTTTGATTTAATTTTTTAATGTCATGCATGTACGCACTAGAGCTAGATTCGTTATTTTAGAAGTAATTTCCCAACATTATTCCCTTAAAATAATTCTCCCTTTTTTATTTATAAATATTAAATAATTAAAGTGTGATAATATCTTTTGATTTGCTAATTACATAGACAAAATATTTGCATATTTATACCAGAATGCGACTTTCACACTTTATGATTTACGCTAATCGAATACCCAAACAAAACGGAAGCATACATAATTGACAAATAATGCGTCACTTTCTTCCACTCACATCATTTCTCATTTCTCATTTTTTCAGAGATTTTTCTCATAAAAAATGCATTTGTTTGACATCTTCTAAAAATATTTCAAAGAAATGTTACACTCAATTTCCTTTAAAAAAATCTCAAATTTCCTTGAGAAATGGATTTAAGTGACATTTTTCTCAAAATTTCCTAATGAAAGTTAACTTTTTTTACTGTTTATAATTAGACAGCTCATCCACCAACCGAAAGGGCTTTGTCCATCAATATCTTAAGAGAAAATGACGTTTATAGTCCCTCTGGTTTTACGTTTGTGTCACTTTAGTCCCTCTGGTAATAAAAGTGGCACATTAGTCCCTCAACTATAAATTTTGTTGCACAGTAGTCCCTAAACTCAAATTCCGGCTGATTTCTTCCGGCCAACCAAGCGCGTGTGTTACACCTGCCGACCATGTGTCACTTTTGTGGATTAAAATGCAATTTAACACAAATATTGAGGGCATTTTTGTCATTTTCAATCCACCCTATTCTCTCTCTCTTTACTTCATCTTTTTCACCAAAACACACACTAATTCACACACACACACACACACATATATATACACGCAGACACACACACACACACACATATATATATACACGCAGACACACACACACATATACACACACGCGCACACACATATATAAACACACACACACACGCATATACATACATATATATATGTATGTATATAGGCTCACACACACACGCATATACACATATATGTATGTATATAAAATCACACACATATATACACACACCCAAATTGAATTTTAGAATGGTGAATTTTGAATGGGTTTATGGGTATAAACCCATAAATTTCAGAATGGTATAAACCTATATACATACATACATATATATATATATATATATATATGTATATGCTTGTGTGTGTGTGTTTAGATATGTGTGTGTTTATATATGTGTGTATATGTGTGTGTGTGTATGCGTGTGTGTATATGTGTGTGTGTGTTATATATGTGTGTGTGTGTGTCTGCGTGTACATATATGTGTGTGTGTGTGTGTCTGCGTGTATATATGTGTGTGTGTGTGTGTGTGTGTGAATTAGTGTGTGTTTTGGTGAAAAAGATGAAGTAAAGAGAGAGAGAATAGGGTGGATTGAAAATGACAAAAATGCCCTCAATATTTGTGTTAAATTGCATTTTAATCCACAAAAGTGACACATGGTCGGCAGGTGTAACACACCCGCTCGGTTGGCCGGAAGAAATCAGCCGGAATTTGAGTTTAGGGACTACTGTGCAACAAAATTTATAGTTGAGGGACTAATGTGCCATTTTTATTACCAGAGGGACTAAAGTGACACAAACGTAAAACCAGAGGGACTATAAACGTCATTTTCTCATATCTTAACATAGTAATCAAAATAATCATCTATCTTGATTTTAAAATAATAACATATTTTAATGGAAAATGATGCAAGAAACAAAATAAGATTCACTTTAAATATTTTTGGATATCTTAGTCGATGAGTCTAATTAGAATATATCTAAAGTTTTTTTAAAATTAAACACTCATTCATGCCAATTTTAAACAAACAAAAATAACTTTTATTATAAAAAAACATATGTATCACTTTCACAAGTAATCATTACACTTTAATAACGCCATTACTTTCTAAAGATGACATCCCTCTATAGAGCCTTGGTTTCGGATTTTTTTAGCAATCTAGCCTAAAAATGGGAATTATTTATCAAAATGATTTGCGTTTGAAAAGGTTTACCAAAGTAACCTAAGGTACCATTGTATTTAGGGGTGGTCACGGTTTGGTTAACCGACCGAACCGAACCAAAACCGATCATTTCGGTTGGAACCAAAACCGAACCGAGCCATTTCGGTTCGGTTTCGGTTTTTATTTTTCAAGGATTTCGGTTTCGGTTTCGGTTTTAGGCCTCGGTTAACCGAACCAAACCGAAAACCGAATGAATATACAAATAATATATAATTTTTATTTATAATGGGGGCCAATGTGGAATTTCGCAATAATTTTTGGGCTAAAGCCTAAAAGACTAAAGTAAAAGTACAAGTTTAAAAATTAAAACCCACTCTCTCTCACTCTCACTCTGCCTCACGTCTCTCTCTCTCGCTCAGTCGCTCTCTCACTCTGCCTCACTCTCACAGCCCCTCGCCGCCGCCGCCCGCCAATCCTCCTCCTACTAGGCTCTCCCTCTCCTCATACTCTACTCATACCCTAGGTAAGAAATTCAAATTAGATTATTTAATTTCTTTATTTTGCAAATCAAAGCGGTAAATTATTGTCTTGTATTATTGAGTTTAGATGTTTTGTGTAATGTGGTGTGTTTAAATGCTCAAAAATTCATGCCTCAAATGCCAAAAAAAAGTTGCTTGAAATTTCTTGGCCAAAATCGGTTAACCAGTAGGTTGACCGAAACCGAACCGAAATGGTTTCGGTCAAACCGAACCGAACCGAAACCATTTCGGTTCGGTTTCGGTTTAGGATTTTTCCGAACCGAAATTTCGGTTAACCAAAATTTCGGTTCGGTTTCGGTTCGGTTAACCGAGATGACCACCCCTAATTGTATTTTGCTCCTTCACTTTTTCTTTTTCTTTTTCTTTAAGTTATTTTAGTTTCTTAACTTTGTTTTCTTTATTGATAGTCAAAAAAATGCATTATTACATTTTCAAATATTTGTCTCATTAATTTATTCACTCCAAAAACTTACACTACAACGAAAACTAATATTAGTGATAACATGTAAAGTGGTTATATTAAAGTTTTCACTTATATATACATAATGTGTGATAATAATTTTTATTTTGTCACAACAAAAAATCTAATGATGAAAATTATTTTTAAGTTGTCACTAGCGATAATTATTGACAAATGTTTAGTAACAACATAAATATAGCTGACGCATGTTTAGTAACAAGTTAGTGCCAACACAAATATAGTGATAACTACATTTGATGTATAAATATTTCTTATAAGAAGTATTTGTGTCCCTGAGTATGCGATATACGTGATACGAAGTACTTGTGCATAGAGGTTAATTCTTAATTTGAAAAGGCCAAGTACGAAAGTTGCGAATAATTGAGTCAAAAAAATCTATTAACCTTTTGCTACTAGTATTACAAAAACATATATATTAGTGACAACATGTCAAGTGACAATGTCAGAATTATCAATAATGCATGAACTTTTTGAAGTGAATAAATTGATGAAACAAATATTAGAATTGAAATTGTAATAATGCCGCACTCATCACCCTTCTCATTTTTTTTATTATTTTATTGTGTTTTCTTTATTGTTTTATTTCTTTCTCTTATTCTATTTATTTGTTTTGACACCCTTCTCATTTTTTTATTATTTTATTGTGTTTTCTTTATTGTTTTATTTCTTTCTCTTATTCTATTTATTTGTTTTTCTTTTTGATTTTTTTTCTTGTCTCTGGTCTTGAGAATTTAATAAAGCCTATTCTTCCCAATCATGTATAATTGTATAATATGTTTTGAATAATACTAAGCTCTTTTGATGTTTTATTCTAATTCTTTTTTTAGTTTAAATATTAAATAATTTAAATTGTGAGCGATAATAATTAAAATATGATTCAATCAATTCTACTCGAACCGCTCGGCTTAAAGATATAATTATTTGATTTTGTGTTAATATTCGCCTACTCGTACATAATGTATTGGACGATATTAATCTGCTCGAATTTTCATTTTCAAGAAAAAAATTCTTAAATTTCAAACCAAAAAATCGGAAAAAAATAAAAAAAGTAAGAAATGTAAAAGGGATTTGGAATGAACTAAAAGAAAAATCCAATATGAAATCGCTCGAAATCTAAATTTAGAAACAAAGAAATTAAAATAAAAAACAAATGAAAATAATAAGAAAACGCATTTGGAAAATTTGACAAACAAATGAGAAAAGAAAAACAAATGAAAAAAGAAAAAGAGAATTGAAGAAAATAAACAAACAAGTAAATAAAAATATATATAATAAAATAATGAGAGGGTGATTTTCACTCTTAAGCCATTTTGCTAAATAGTTCCCATTTATTTTTAGGTTAGATTGTTAAAAAACCCTAGAGCTGAAGAGAAGACAAAAAAAAAAAAAACAAGGATTCCTTCGCATAACTAAGGCTGGGCAACAATTTTCTGAAACCGCCCGAACCGCTCGCACCGAACGGCACCAAACCATTTTCGTCAAATTGTTGCGCAAACCGTGGTTTCGATTTTAAACGAAAACTGCACCACAAAGTCAGTTTGGTGATGGTTTTGGACCAAATCGCACCAAACCGAATCGGAAAACCGCCATTATTTTATATATATATTTATTTATACATATGTATATTTATATACATATTTATTTTTATTTTCTATACATTTATTTATTATGAATTTGTTATTTAATCATATTGAAATTGATATTGAGAATTAAATTTCATTTGCTATAACTAATTATTCATTTTGAATTTGGATTAAAGTAATACTAGATTAGATATATCAAATAACACGAACCAAACTGATGAACACCTCTATAGATTGATACCTTAAGCCCTAAACCCTAAACCCTAAACTCTAACCCCTAAACCATGAACTCTAAACCCTAAACCATGGACTCTAAACCCTAAGCCCTAAATGCATGATAGATTAAATAAATAGAATGAGTTTTTATCTAATATGGACCAATAAAAAGTATATAACAATTATTGAAGTGTTCACCCAAGATGCATGTCCATATTTTCTTGAAGCATGGACTTGGGGAAATAAATGAAATCTTAGATATACCAATTTATATACTACAAATATAATATCTTTTTGAACTTTAGACTAATTAAAATAGGTACTTCAAAATGTTATTCAATTGATTTTTGAATCTTGTGTTGTGGATGATATGTTCTAATTGAATTATAATTTGATAGAGATCATTTCTCGAAAACTTATAATGCACGTATTAACACATATCTCGTCTCAACCTTATAAATTTGAGGTGAGTTTAGAGACGGAAATATAAATTTAAATTTCATCTTCAATCGGAGACAGTAGATAAAATTAAAATTTTATATTAATTCAAAATAAAAATTATAGGTAAAAATTAATTTATATTTAAAAACTGAATCCATATTCATCTTAATCATGAAACTAAAAATGATTAATATTAAAACAAGGAAACAAGTTTCATTCTAAAAGATTGAGTCTGTGACTTCTAAAGCTTTCAAAAGCTCGCAAGGCTCGCGAGCTTTTTCATTTTTTTTATATATATTTGTTTTTATATTAGTCCAATATTTTAAGTTTTTTGCGAAGCTTTGATTATGTTATATAGTTTTTGGATAAATAATTTTTGTTAAGCATAACTTTTATCTATGTGAAATATTATTATTAGGTTTAGTTAGGTAATGTTTAAACAATGACACTTTTATGCAAATATCCTTAAATATTTCTTTTTAGTTAGATAAAAAGCGTAAACCGCACCGAACCGCCCAAAACCGCTCCAAACCGCACCCTTGGTTTTATTTTTCAAAATGGCAATTTGAGATTTCTCTACCAAAAAACCGCACTTGGCAATTCGGTTTCAAATTAGTAAAAAAAAACCGAAACCGCACCACGAACACCCCTACGCATAACAATACAATATGGTGGGAGTGCTATCTGTTAGATAATATAATATCTTTTCATATCTTTCTAGTATTTATGTTAATTTAGATTTCTTTATGTTTCCTTGTATTTATCTTTTCCTTGTTTATAGTTAGGGTTTCTTGTTTACCAAGTACATGTGTCTCTATAAATATGTTATTCAGTAATACAAGTTCCCTACGAGGTTTTCTCTAATCTAACATGGTATCGAGCTAAAGGGTTTTTCTTTCAACCCTCATGATCTTTCGCTTCCGCCAGCCTCTACCATCGTCGTCCTTGTCCGGCTTCCTATATACTTTTTTTTTCTCCTTTTGTTCTTCCTTCACTATGGTGAATTTTTTGTAATTTAGTTTGGGTTTAGCAACCTATCTTTATCTTTTTCGTGTTTTAGCCGCCGCCGCCGCCCATTTCTTTACTTTTCTTTATCTTTTTCGTGTTTTAGCCTCCGCGCTTAGCCGCCGCCGCCTTTAGTTTTGTTAGTTGCCGCTGCCGCCTTGGAAAACGAGGACTTGAAGCCATCGCCGCCGCCTCTTAAGGCCGCCGTCATCTTTTATCTTTATCGTCGTCTTCTTCTCAAATTCTCTATGATCAGATTTCTTTGGTCCAATCTCAGTGTTCAAGATTCTGACGTTTCGACTGCGGAGGAGTGTTAGATAATATAATATCTTTTCATATCTTTCTAGTATTTATGTCAATTTAGGTTTCTTTATGTTGCCTTGTATTTATCTTTTCCTTATCTCTAGTTAGGGTTTCTTATTTACCAAGTGCATGTATCTCTATAAATATGTTATTCAGTAATACAAGTTCCCTACGAGGTTTTCTCTGATCTAACATGGTATCGAGCTAAAGGGTTTTTCTTTCAACCTTCATGATCTTTCGCTTCCGCCAGCCTCTACCATCGTCGTCCTTGTCCGGCTTCCTATATACTTTTTTTTCTCCTTTTGTTCTTCCTTCACTATGGTGAATTTTTTGTAATTTAGTTTGGGTTAGCAACCTATCTTTATCTTTTTCGTGTTTTAGCCGCCGCCGCCGCCCATTTCTTTACTTTTCTTTATCTTTTTCGTGTTTTAGCCTCCGCGCTTAGCCGCCGCCGCCTTTAGTTTTGTTAGTTGCCGCTGCCGCCTTGGAAAACGAGGACTTGAAGCCATCGCCGCCGCCTCTTAAGGCCGCCGTCATCTTTTATCTTTATCGTCGTCTTCTTCTCAAATTCTCTATGATCAGATTTCTTTGGTCCAATCTCAATGTTCAAGATTCTGACGTTTCGACTGCGGAGGAGTGTTAGATAATATAATATCTTTTCATATCTTTCTAGTATTTATGTTAATTTAGGTTTCTTTATGTTGCCTTGTATTTATCTTTTCCTTATCTATAGTTAGGGTTTCTTATTTACCAAGTGCATGTATCTCTATAAATATGTTATTCAGTAATACAAGTTCCCTACGGGGTTTTTTCTAATCTAACACTATCCAACAAGATTCAAAGAGATGAATTGAAGGCTAGAGATCATATCTATTCTTGGAGGCTCTCCTATCTCTACGCTGATCATGGTCGGTCCATTACCTTCTCTCCCGTTCAACACATATGTGTGTGTGTATATATATATATATGTATATTTCTACTTCAGTTTATATTTTCCGATCACTTTTATGCTCTTTTATTCGATCAATTCGTATATTGCTTGTTGGGTTGGTAGGATCAGTAATTGTCGGTGACATTGATCAATTTCATATGAATGCTAGCTTTGTTTGGACGTGTTTTCATTTCATTTTCAACCGTCATTTTTTAAAATATATGGGAGAACGTGTTTTTTGATTTTTGTGTGAGAAAAGTGAAAAAAGTAGGTGCGTTTGGTTGTATTTTTGAAAATGGTTGAAATTTGTGAGTGTGATGTGTGAAATGATTGAAAAGTAATGATTAGATAAATAGTATTGAATTTAATGTTGAATATTGATGAGAGAGAGGATGGTGATGGGTGGATGAGAGAGGAGAGAGAGAGAGGATGGTGATGGGTGGATGAGAGAGAAAATGTGAAATAATTGATGTGAAATCTAATTTTAAATAAATGATTGAAATTTCTCGGGAACGTAAAAATAAGAATGAAAATAAGAATATTTTCAGTTAAAAATAGTGCAAAGTGTGTATTTTCATTCTCAAATGAAAATGAAAATGGAAAAAGTGTTTTGAAAACACAAACAAACAAAGCAGGAGAATTTAAATCGTAAGCTCACAATGAAATTGGTCAAGGTGTGAAAACGAGAGGTCAGCTGACATGAAGCGCAAGATCTTGTAAGGGGTTTCGGATTATGATGTAAAGATGTGCCAGTGATGCTCAGATGGAAGCGTTTCCTTGATTTTCTCAAGCCTCTTCAAAATATCCAAGAAAGAAGGTCTTTTGTTCATGTCTGCTGCCCGGTTAACCTAAACAAATTTTCAATTATATAACAGATATTATTTGCAGTTTGTGCAGATACACGAAAGAAATTATACCAATAGGAGCAAAAAGAAAATTCAGAAATGATAAATACAATACCTAAAAGCTTTCATAATATCCACCACCACCACTTACAATTGAGTGAAAGGTCCATTTTTAGGAAAGCTATTTCGCTTTTGATGTCTTAAGATGCGATATTATTTTGCAGGTAAAGTATTTTTGTACATATAGTCGTTAAAAATCTGTTATATTTATTTTGCAGGTAAAGTATTTCTTAATCTCCTAATGCAAACGGAAGAGTCCTCAGCATTCAGTTTGAATGAATAAATGGACGAACCTGTGGAGGAAACTTACTCCCCATCACTGATGCCATTGTGCCAGAAGTCTCATCTACGTGTTTTGATGATAGTGACTTAAAAGTGAAAATTGTTGTGTGTTCATTGTTTCACAGACAATAAACCAAAAATGGAAAACTTAAATGTTTTTTTCTTTTTTCACTTACGTACTTTTTTAAGCGATCGCATCAAAAGTTCAATAACAAATTTGTTAGCGCACATGGTATATGTGATACGCTAAAAACTAACGTGCTATTGTAGCAAGTGCACTAGTCGTGTGTAGTAATAAGTGGACTAAAAGTCCGGGTTGTCGAACCACGGAGACTTGAATTTTAGTTTATGATTTTAACAAATAAAAGAACAAATATAATTAAAGTAAATTATAGGTAAAATTGCATACAATAAGAACAAGATTACACAATTGATTTTACACAAAGTATAAAGGGAGACTAAGGCACATGCTAGGTTCAAATTGATCAATTATACTTATAAAGATTCTAGTTGAAGGATTACGCTTATATTGTTATGGTGAGAACTCCGAGGGTAGAGAATAACCGATGTCTCGCGTATAAACTCCTATGCTTAGATCGTGATTTCCCAAATATTCCTATCCAGAAATCTAACCACTAAACATGCATTAACGTACTAGAGTTCACTCGATTTGAATCGAACAACTTCACCCGGGAATCTTTACCTATTTCTAGGGCAATTCCTCATTAGTTACGGGTCATGATGTGAATGTCTTGCACCCTAAGTCAATTTTCTCCCGAAATATTAACCTAGGCATAAGATTCTAACATATAGTGATCAAGTATATGCAAGATAGGCAAAAACACAAATTCACATCACATAACAATATAAGAACAACCTCAACAATCATCTATTATAAGCATATATCACAATTTGGCCTTACATGGCCCTAGTCTTATGAATTTAGTTCATAATGGATAATATGAAAAACATAAATGAATTAATACACATGTTCATAGACATAATTGAAATGAAAAGCTATAAAAACTCCCTCAAAAGTGAATAATGTTGGAACTTCAATTGAATCTTCCTTCTCCAATGATGATGATGAATCAAGAATCCTTCTCTCTCACCTATTTTCTTCTCTATGGATCGGTCACTTCCTCCCCCTCTTCTCCAAGAATCTGAAATTGATAGTGAATGATGAAGAGTATGGGTTCCCCCTCCTTTTATAGCCAAAATTCCACTAAAGTATGCATTAAGAATTCCCATTAAAGCTCCCCAATGAGAATTCCACTTAAGGTGATGCTTAAAGTTTGGCTTTTAAGATTCCAACCAGCTAAAAAATGCTGAACTTTCGGCCCTTAAGAATTCCACCAAGCATAACCATGTGAAAACTTCAACAAAACACATGCATGCTGCCATTTTCTTGCTTTCCAGCGCAGTCTTAGTATTTTCCTCATACACTTCTCCACAGATCTCCAAATTAGATGATTCAAGTCCCCATGTTCAGATAAAACATAGATCTACAACTTTCCAGAAGGACATTTTGTCCAATTAGGTTGCTAAGTATATCTAAATTACGATTCAACATGGAGGTTGTTTCTGATTTGGCGCCCATAAAGTAAATCTACCAAGAAACACACTTATGACAACCCCTCAACACATGTGCTGAATTATGGCCAAAAGTGATTCTTACCCATCATATAATGCTGGAATTTAGGCTGAAAAGGAGTAACATTCGGACTATCCATGCCTAGGCATGACTAGGAGGGCGCTGGGGCGTATCCTGGCACATGTACTTCTCTGTTCGGCGCAGCAATCGTATTTCCTTCACAATTTATCTCTATAGACCTCCGATTTGGATGTTTCAAGTTCCAATTTGAAGCTAAGACATACATCTAAAACTTTGTAGAAGGAAACTTTGTCTAAGTCGGTCTCGAAATGTACGGAATTATCGCTCGAATGTGGTAGGAGATGCATAAACCGCCTAGGTGTTGAAAAACATGCTTGAACTTGTTTTGTACATCGTTTTTCTTCCCTTTTCTTCATGTATTCTCATTTATTACCTGTATTCACTTAACACACCTATTAAATGCAAATGTAACATGATTTAAGCAATAAGTGAATCCAAATCATAAGAATTACGGTCTTAAAAACACGTAAAAACACCTCTTATCAATATGCATGGTTCAAAGTATTGGCTGATATCGGCCGATACATAACCGGATCGGATCCCTCCAATCCGATAAAATCCGACGATACCTTAAATTTTCCGGTGTGTTTTGAATCGCCGATATTACGGATATCGGCCGATAATATCGGCGATACTATGATACTATCAGAGTATCGCCGATATTATCGGATGATGATATCGGTAATACTAATCTACCATTGTTTGGTTAAGAGATGAAAGGTAGTCCTACGTTTTCCGTCTGCTCCACCATTTTTGAAATTTCAACTTTGTGCAAGTTAGAATGAAGTTGAAGGTGGCGGTTTCAAGAGGACATAGGAGGTAAAAATATATGTAGACAAAAAATTAGGAGAAGAATTGAAGGAAACTGGAAACGAAAACAAAACAGATGAGACATGAAGTAGAAGAGGCGTACCGGCGGAATGAACTGAAAAAGAAGGGTTTAATTTGTGGATTAGAGTGTTTGACTACTTCTTTCTTTTATATATTCTTTTTTGTTTCTTTTTTCCTTTTTAGCTTTGTTGTGCTGATGAAATAGAAAATAAGTAGTCTTAACTCTCAAGTGGGTCTCTTCTCGACAAAAGAAAAAAGTTGGTTTATTATATTATATATAATATAATATAATATTATTATGTTATATTCATTTTGATTTCATTTTAAATTATATATATAATTCAAAATATATGATATATGTGTATATATAAAATTTATTGTATAATTCTTATTTCTATGAATTAATTCTTTGACAGACTAGAATGATATATTTAGTTTCAATGATGGTTGATGTAGCAAATATTTTTAATATGTATTAAAAAGTAGCAATTTGTGTCATTTATATTTATCTCTAATTTTACTAATTTTTTTAGAATTTTTCGAGCATTTTATAATGCTTTTGTATCGTATCGCCCGATAATATCCCGATACGCCGCGGCCGATATGGAACAACACCCCCCGATATTATCCCCGATACCGCGACTTTGAACCATGGGTATATGACCATTTAAGAGTGATTCCATGAGCCATTAATCTGATATCTATAAATGGTACAAGATTTGCGTAGCTACTTACTCTCTCAATTCAGGAGTAAAACCTTTAATTGATCTAAATATTGGTCTGTGTCCATCTGTGATGAGAAGCAGATGAGCGAACCGGGTGAGCCGATGATGGATGACCCGAGACCGTGGCGAGTTTACATGAGGCGGAAGAAGAGAAATGAGGAGCCAGCGATTTAATTATTATTGCTTTAATATTATCTATCTTATTATTTTATTATGGTTAGAGTTGTTGCTTTGAGTAGGCATCTTTATTTTTGGCAAGTTATTATTTTGGAATTGTATAAGTACTCTTAGTAGGGTTTTGAGACTTTTATCGTGGAATTATTATTGGATTGCTTGGGCAAGAACGTGGCGTTCTTGAGTATTTACGTATTGGAGTTTGGTGTGTTAATTAATCCGTTTTTATCATCCATCAATTTGGTCCGACCTGCCAGATTCATCTTCTGCACAATCACGATGGTAGAAAAATGCACTAGTTCGATTGAAAGTCGGCCTCAAGCCATGGAGGAGACGATGAGTGTTTTTACGGAAGAGCAAACACAAGTCAAAGGCAGCATCGCGATGTTGCAAGGGCAGATGGCGGAATTATTGAAGGGCATGAGTGTGTTGATGACCTGACAGGAGGCGGCTGTTGCGGCTGCTGCCAGTTCGGCGATGGCAGCGCCGGCGCGCTCGGAAGCGGGGCAGACAGTGTAGCAAACGAACACAGAGGCCACGGAATCGGACCTATCCTCGACTATTTCAACGTTACCATCGTTCGATGGGACTAATCCCATGAGTTGGTTGGCATGGGTGGATCAACACTTCGATATTTACCCGTGCAGCGAAAATCAAAAGATTCAGTTGGTAATGGTGGCTATGGAGGGCACAGCCCTACAATGATTCCGTTGGTTAAAGCGGCGTAGACCCAATTTTTCTTGGCAAGAATTTTCTCATGCGCTGATTACTAGATTTGTTGAAAGTTGTGATGGTAATCCGTGCGAGAGATTAGCAGCTGATAGGAATCATTTTTACGTGTTTTTAAGCCCCTTTGCGTTTATGTTTTAGGTTCATTTATCACTTGATTTTGTCACTTGTGCGTTTAATTCGTGTATTAAGTGATTTCAGGTCTTAAGTGGATACAATTGAAGAAAGGGTGGAAAAATGATGTATAAAACAAGTTTACGCCAAGATGTTTCACACCTCCACGACCAAACAAGCAAGAAATAAGCTGGAGTTAGCCAAAATCATGTTTTAGTACCATTTCTGCACACCTGGGCGCCAAATCAGAAACAACCTCCACGTTGGAACGCCATTTTGATATTTTTAGAGACAGAATTGGATGAAGTGTCCTTCTAAAAAGTTTTAGATCTATGTCTTATCTTTACATGGGTACTTGAATCATCCAATTCGGAGATCTGTGGAGACGTTTATGAATAAAACACTATCCCTGCGCTGGAAAACACGAAAGTGGCAGCTCATGTTCTTGTTAGGTGGAAAACAAGAGAATGGTAGGTGCAAATTCTTGGTAGGTGGAAATTCTTGGTAGGTAGAAAACAAGAGAATGGTAGGTGCAAATTCTTGGTAGGTAGAAATTCTTGGTAGGAGGAAAGAAAGAGAAGGGTAGCTAAAATTCTTGGTAGGTGGATTTTTGGGTATTTAAAGGGGAGTGGGGAGCTCACTTGAGAGGATCAAAAAAATCATCCTTTGAGAGTGTGAGGACGAAAATTCAGGGGTTTGGGGGAGCATTCTCTTGGTTTTGAGTCATCCTATCATCATACTTGAAGAGCTAAGAAGAGGAAAATGAGGGATTCAAGCTTCCAATCAAGAATCGATCATCAATCCAAAATAGGGAGTTTCTTAGTTTGATATTCATCTTTATCTATGAGTAATTCTATGTTTTTATTGTTTTCCCAATTTCAATTATGAACTAATTTTCCCTTAACTAGGGCCATGTGAAGGCCAAAGTTATGAGTATATATATATGATATTATTCTTCGTATTAATTCTACAATTGCTTTGTGTTTTGATTTTGTGCGTAATTACTTGCATATGTTTGATCGCCATATGTTTGTCATATTGCCTAACTTAATAGTTTGAAAGAATATAAGTTAGGGTTCAAAGAAATCATCACATCATCCGTAAAAAATAGGGAATTGCCCCTAGAGATAGGTAGAGATTCCCGGGTGCAGTTAGCCGGATTTATTCGGGGAAATTCTAGAACTTGAATGCATGATTATTGATTAAATTCTCGGATAGACATATTTAGAGAACTGTCAATTTATCATAGGATTATTACAGCCGAGACATCGGGTAGTAATTAATTAAGGAATTTTCACCAAAGCAATAGTAGTCTAATAATACGAAGAATAGTTCATATTTATATTAACAAGTAAATTTGGTTGAAGCATGTGCCTTAGTTGTTTTATCTCATAAGAATCTAAATCTATTTGCTAAGTCTTGTTTTTACATTTTTATTGTAAATTAATCACAATCTTTTAATTCAATTTTAATTGCTTTTAAATTCCTAGCTTTAAATAATCTTGTCTCTGTGGGATCGATAACTCGGACTTAAAGTCCACTTTATTACTACACACGACCAGTCCACTTGCTGTTTAATACACGTAAGGATTTTTCGTGTCAAGTTTTTGGCGCCGTTGCCGGGGATTTGATTTATTTTAGTTTCGGATTTTATTGCAATTTTTAGATTTAATTTCTTTTGTCGTTTTATTATTTTCTATTATTCTTACTGTTATTTTCTATCTTTAAATTTCTGTTGGTTTGCTTCTTTGTTTCAAACAGGTTGATCTTTTGGTGAATGACTCGAGCCTCAGGAGACGCTTTAGAGGAATTTGACCCTGAGATCGAGCGTACACTTCGTGCAAACCAGAGAAATCGAGCTATGGCTGGCAACTTCCCTGATATGAATCTGCCCGAGAATAGAGAATGGTTGCAAAATCTGTTCCAAGCTATGCAACCGGCACTACCAGCACCACCTCCATCTGTTCGTGGTAATCAGCCAGCCCGTGTACACACTACACCGGGGCCTGTTGTGGTCCCCAATTTTGCCACGCCGAACTTCCACATTCCACCTCACATGTTTAGCATGCTTCAGGCTGAACAATTTTATGGTGATCCGAAAGAGTCACCTCATGACCATCTAGAGCACTTCGAGAATGTGTTATCTACCATGCAATTCCACCCAAGAGATCTTGATGCCATCCGCCTCCGATTATTCCATTTTTCGCTTAAGGATAAAGGGACTTTGTGGTACAAGTCGTTGCCCCCACAATCCATTGAAACGTGGGAAGAGTTAGTCGAAGAGTTTCTCAACAAGTTCTTCCCTCCATCAAGGATTAACGAGCTAAGAAGCGAGATCAAGGGTTTTAAGCAAAAACGGGATGAATCGTTAGCATCAGCATGGGCAAGATACAAGAGTCTGCTTCGAAAGTGCCCCGATCACAACTATTCAAGAGACGAGCGGGTGCTACACTTCTTTAATGGAGTCCGGTCTCGGATTCGTCACAGACTTAATGCAGGAGCAGGCGGTGATCTTTTGGGTCTCGATAGCAGAACAGTGTGGGCTAAACTAGAGCAGATGGCACGGGATGATGAACTGTACCCTGAAGATGACGATGAGTTTCCTCTACAATCCCGAAGGGTTGCTGTTGCTCAAGAGGTAGAACAAAATGTTAATCTAGAGGCAGAGCCAACCATTAGTGATGTGAACTATGTCGGAAATTCAAACAAGCCTCAATTGAGCTTCCGCATACCCGAGAATTTTCCGAAAAGGCCAAATCCCGCACAAAATTCACAACAAGGCATTTACCAAGCACCGAGGCCTCCGTTTTACAACAACCAAACTCAAAGGCCTGGAAATTTTAAGCCACAAGGTCAAGTTCCAAGACCTTCGACTGTCGAAGAAAGATTGGCGGCTCACATGCAAAAATCAGACGAATCATTCGCAGAGCTTCGATTGATGTTACAGGGTGTTATGACGGGAATGAAAGAGATGCAGCACCAATTTGCACAATTATCGGTTGATGCAGGTGGAAGAGCACCCGGGACACTGCCGAGTGATACAGAGAAAAACCCAAAAGAGCAATGCCATGCCATCGCTATGAGAAGTGGCAAAGAATTGAAAAGTGCACCTCCCAAGTAGTCCAAGTCCGCACTTGAAGAGGACAATGTTCAAACTTTTGATAAACTTGAAAATTCAAATCTGTCTCCCAAGTACGTACTTGACCAGAACCAAGTAAGTACTTCACACAGCTCAAGTACGTACTTGGGGCAGGATCAAGTCCGTACTTCACAGGCAGACAGGGCGTCTTCTAAAAATTTGACTCCTTCTTTGCCTAATCCTATTGAAATACGTCTCCCTTTCCCCCTAGCACATAAAAAGAATAAGAAAGATATGGATAAGAGTTTTCTTAGGATTTTAGAAATTCTTCGAGAAGTTCGAATTAATATTTCTTTTATTGATGCGATTTTGCATATGCCCAATTACATCAAGTTCTTCAAGGATATTCTATCCAATAAGCAGAAGTGGGAAGGCAATGGAACGGTGTGCTTGACTGAAGCATGCTCAGCAGTGGTGCTGAACAAGTTGCCACAGAAACTCAAGGATCCAGGGAGCCTCACAATCTAACCTTAGTTTTGCAGAGGTGTGAGGAGACTGATCTAGTCTTAAATTGGGAAAAGTGTCATTTCATGGTACAAGAAGGAATTGTTCTGGGTCATACGATCTCCCACAAGGGGATTGAGGTGGATAGAGCGAAAATTGAAGTGATAGCTAATCTTCCACCACCCACCACGGTCAAAGCCGTGAGAAGCTTTTTGGGACATGCCGGGTTTTACAGGCGTTTTATTTCAATTTTTTCTAAAATTGCTAAACCCCTGTCTAACTTGACCATGAAAATGCAGTGTTTGACTTTAATGATGCATGCATGCAGGCCTTCCTCACCCTGAAGGAGAAATTAATCTCATCACCTGTGATGTCCGCCCCAGATTGGAGCCTACCATTCGAGTTGATGTGCGATGCGAGCGACATTGCCGTTGGAGTCGTACTAGGTCAAAGGAAGGGTAAAATCTTTCATACTATTTACTATGCTAGTCGTACCTTAAATGAGGCCCAACTCAATTATGCTACGACTGAAAAAGAGCTTTTAGCTGTCATTTTTGCTTTTGACAAATTTCACTCCTATCTTATGCTTAACAAAGTAATAGTATACACTGATCACTCGGCCTTGAAATACTTGCTTGCTAAAAAAGACGCAAAACCTAGACTACTCAGGTGGATCTTATTACTACAAGAGTTTGACTTAGAAATAAAAGATAAAAAAGGATTTGAAAATGTAGTAGCTGATCACCTATCTAGACTAGAATTAGTGGATAAGAAAATGGATGAGACCCCAATAGGAGATGAATTCCCCGATGAGCAGCTTTTTACTCTTTCTTCTATTTCAATCCCCTGGTATGCTGATTATGCTAACTATATAGTTGCTGGAATTTTACCCCCTGATTTGACATTTCACCAAAGAAAGAAGTTTTTGAAAGATGTTAGGCACTATCTGTGGGAAGAGCCCTACTTGTTTAAAATTGGTGTCGAGGGAATTATCAGGCGTTGTGTACCCGAGGAAGAAATGACCTCCGTCTTGGCTCATTGCCATGACATGGTGATAGGTGGCCACTTTGGCCCATCCAAGACTGCTGCCAAGGTTCTGCAATCAGGTTTTTTCTGGCCTACTTTATTTAAAGATGCACACGCTTATGTTCAAAAATGTGATAAATGCCAAAGAGTAGGTAATATCTCTAGACAACATGAAATGCCTATGAATAATGTGCTTGAATGTGAATTATTTGATGTGTGGGGTATAGATTTTATGGGACCTTTCCCTAGTTCTTGTTCAAATAGGTATATTCTAGTCGCTGTTGATTATGTGTCTAAATGGGTCGAAGCTGAAGCTTTGCAAACTAATGATGCTAGGGTTGTTCTTAGATTTCTGAGAAAACATATTTTTACACGATTTGGAACCCCGAGAGCAATTATAAGTGATGGAGGCACACATTTTCGTAACAAGCAATTTGAAAACTTGTTGAACAAATATGGTGTTAAGCATAAAATCTCGACCCCTTACCACCCTCAAACTAGTGGGCAAGTCGAAGTGTCTAATAGGGAAATTAAACGGATTTTAGAAAAAACGGTAAATAGCCATCGAACTGATTGGTCTCTGAAATTAGATGATGCATTGTGGGCTTACCGTACTGCTTTTAAAACCCCTATTGGCATGTCCCCATATCGTCTTGTATTTGGAAAAGCTTGTCATTTACCTGTCGAACTTGAACATCGTGCTTATTGGGCTATCAAATTCCTGAATTTTGATACAAGTGTTATAGGTAATAAGAGGTTGCTTCAACTGAATGAGCTCGAGGAGTGGAGACATGAAGCATACGAGAATGCAAAACTGTACAAAGAACGGACCAAGAAGTGGCACGACAAGCATATTCTACCCCGGGAATTTGAGGAAGGTGAGAAAGTTCTTATGGACAACTCTAGACTCAAGCTCTTCCCAGGCAAGCTCAAATCGCGTTGGTCGGGACCCTTTCGAGTCACCCGAGTGTATTCTTCCGGAGCTGTGGAGCTTATCACTGAGGATGGACAAGTATTTTTAACCAATGGACATAGGCTGAAACACTACTCGGGCACTGACTGGAGCGCAGACACATTATCTGTCAAGCTCCGAGAACCATCGACTTAAGTCGATCCTGAATAGTCGAGCTATTGACTATAAACAAGCGCTTCTTGGGAGGCAACCCAAGTTTGTAAGTTTTTTTTTTCTTTTGTTTTTGTATGTTTAGTTTGTTTGTTTATGTTTATGTTCAAACATGCACTTTTGGCATGTATGTTTTCGTATGCTTGATGGTTTGAAAAGTTGAAGTGTTAGATATGATAGACATTTGGACCCCATGTTTAGAGATGCTTATTTTACTCGAGAGGAGAAGAAGCTTTGTAACGATGCATTGGAAGTTAAAGGATGTTTTTCAACATCCTTGGTTGTAAGTGTTTTTTTACCGTTACGTATACTTGTTGTAACAACATTGAGTACAATGTTGGATTTGAGTTTGGGGGTAGAAGAGTGCTTATTTTGAACATTGAAAATGCAATGCTAATTTTTAGCTTGAGTTTGTATGATATCATGTTTAAATATTTTTTTGTTGAGAAAATCAAGTATAAATTGTTTTTTTTTTTTTATCTTTCCAATTGATGCATTAAAATTGATTAACTTGAAAAAAAAAATGGCATGATTTCTTGAAATAATTTGAATTTAATGGAACATATATATCTTTGAAATTGCTCATGGAGACCCTAGACTAGGATTGATTTCTTAGATGATTCACATTGCACAATAAATCGAGGGTAGAGGAGTTGAGAGGATAACCATCTTGAGACACTTAAGGAGTTTTTCCCGGAAAAATTAACTTAGATTTTTCATAAGGTTATAAGTTGAGTAGTAATTTTTTTTATGCTAAACAATGAATTAAAAAGGTTGAAGTTTGGTATGACCACAAGTGGTCAGGCTAATATGTACTGGAGGTGAAAAGTTTCATGCCTATATACTGTACTATTATGCTAATTTGAGCTAAGCTCAAGCCAAAAAGAAGCGAATTGTTTAAAAGATCTAGTTTTATTTTGTGGCCTTTGACACTCGAGTGATTAAATCCTTAGGAGTGTCTTTACACTTAATGCCCCAAAACTATCTAGTTTGGGAGTCATTGATCTAAAGCTTGTTACATGGGTGTCATAGAAAGCCTAATGGAATAAAACATTGCACATGATCTAGCCTTAATGAAGTTAATTGGAAAGTTTCATATGAATTGAAAGTTTGAATGGTTGAGATAATGGACTTTAAATGGCTATGAGATTTTCTATGATTCTTATACTTTGTGTTTGATCAAAAGTTGATAGATATGGGATTAATGTCCAAAATTTGGTAAGGATGCCTTTCGACTATAATACCTTAGATTTATTTTTACTACACCCTATGGAGTCTTTTCGAGTATTGGTGTCACATGAGCAAAAGTAGTTGATATGTATATATATTTGTGAGCTATAAAAGGATGAGTTTGTGCCATTTATTCTTGTTAATTATGTTGAGATGTATTCATTTGGTTGGGATTGAAAGTTTGTTAGATTTTGTGGGTATATCTTCTGCAAACCCTCACGAGACTATAACTCGTCCTTTGAGGTAACTCAAAGGTTTAAAGGCTTGTTGCACATGCTAAGTGCAATCGTTTACTCCACGAAAGTGAGTTCGTTTGTTGTTTTTGTTTTCTCCTTTTGGTTGATGATGTTTTTCATGCCTAGAACTTTTATTTCTCGAGGTCGAGCAAATGATAAGTTTGGGGGAGTTGATAGGAATCATTTTTACGTGTTTTTAAGCCCCTTTGCGTTTATGTTTTAGGTTCATTTATCACTTGATTTTGTCACTTGTGCGTTTAATTCGTGTATTAAGTGATTTCAGGTCTTAAGTGGATACAATTGAAGAAAGGGTGGAAAAATGATGTATAAAACAAGTTTACGCCAAGATGTTTCACACCTCCACGACCAAACAAGCAAGAAATAAGCTGGAGTTAGCCAAAATCATGTTTTAGTACCATTTCTGCACACCTGGGCGCCAAATCAGAAACAACCTCCACGTTGGAACGCCATTTTGATATTTTTAGAGACAGAATTGGATGAAGTGTCCTTCTAAAACGTTTTAGATCTATGTCTTATCTTTACATGGGTACTTGAATCATCCAATTCGGAGATCTGTGGAGACGTTTATGAATAAAACACTATCCCTGCGCTGGAAAACACGAAAGTGGCAGCTCATGTTCTTGTTAGGTGGAAAACAAGAGAATGGTAGGTGCAAATTCTTGGTAGGTGGAAATTCTTGGTAGGTGGAAAACAAGAGAATGGTAGGTGCAAATTCTTGGTAGGTAGAAATTCTTGGTAGGAGGAAAGAAAGAGCAGGGTAGCTAAAATTCTTGGTAGGTGGATTTTTGGGTATTTAAAGGGGAGTGGGGAGCTCACTTGAGAGGATCAAAAAAATCATCCTTTGAGAGTGTGAGGATGAAAATTCAGGGGTTTGGGGGAGCATTCTCTTGGTTTTGAGTCATCCTATCATCATACTTGAAGAGCTAAGAAGAGGAAAAGGAGGGATTCAAGCTTCCAATCAAGAATCGATCATCAATCCAAAATAGGGAGTTTCTTAGTTTGATATTCATCTTTATCTATGAGTAATTCTATGTTTTTATTGTTTTCCCAATTTCAATTATGAACTAATTTTCCCTTAACTAGGGCCATGTGAAGGCCAAAGTTATAAGTATATATATATGATATTATTTTTCGTATTAATTCTACAATTGCTTTGTGTTTTGATTTTGTGCGTAATTACTTGCATATGTTTGATCGCCATATGTTTGTCATATTGCCTAACTTAATAGTTTGAAAGAATATAAGTTAGGGTTCAAAGAAATCATCACATCATCCGTAAAAAATAGGGAATTGCCCCTAGAGATAGGTAGAGATTCCCGGGTGCAGTTAGCCGGATTTATTCGGGGAAATTCTAGAACTTGAATGCATGATTATTGATTAAATTCTCGGATAGACATATTTAGAGAACTGTCAATTTATCATAGGATTATTACAGCCGAGACATCGGGTAGTAATTAATTAAGGAATTTTCACCAAAGCAATAGTAATCTAATAATACGAAGAATAGTTCATATTTATATTAACAAGTAAATTTGGTTGAAGCATGTGCCTTAGTTGTTTTATCTCATAAGAATCTAAATCTATTTGCTAAGTCTTGTTTTTACATTTTTATTGTAAATTAATCACAATCTTTTAATTCAATTTTAATTGCTTTTAAATTCCTAGCTTTAAATAATCTTGTCTCTGTGGGATCGATAACTCGGACTTAAAGTTCACTTTATTACTACACACGACCAGTCCACTTGCTGTTTAATACACGTAAGGATTTTTCGTGTCAGCAGCAGCCAGACAGATGGGTAATATGGTGACATATATTTATTTACGCAGTTGGTGAATCAGATTTCGGGGCTGACTGATGATCATTATCTGGGGTATTTCATGAACGGGTTACAAGAAAACATACGTTGTCAGGTTTCGGGTTCTGGACCCGGGAGATTTGGATTCGGCCATGAAGATGACCAGGAACGTCGAAACGGCCGTACGCGTTCAGTAGGGAGGTACGGCTGTGTTTCACTCCAGTGCACCGTCGTTCCGAAATTCGATTCAGGGCAATAGGATTGTCGGGCCCCCTCCGCAGCTGGCATTACCCACGCCACCCGTAGGAGCCGGGCCGAGGTCACCCGTGAATAACCATGCGGGTGGGGGTGGTCAAGGACCGGTCAAAACTCCGTTTCATAGGTTGACTGATTCAGAGAGGGAGGAGTTACGTAGTAAGGGATTATGTTTCAGGTACAAGGTCCCGTTTCATCCTACACATAACTTCCCCATGAAATATTTAAGGGTTTTACTAGTCGAGGATGACGAAGCGCCATTATTAGAGTTAGAGGAAATTGAAATGTCACCCGATGGTGAGGGACAGACGACTCCAGTAGAGGAGGATCAGATTGAGATGGCCGCTTTATCGCTATGTTCGGCTGCAGGAATTTCGGGTCCGAAAATGATGAGGATTCGGGGTCGGGTGAATGATCGAGACGTTACAATTTTGCTGGATACGGGAGCCAGTCACAATTCTGTTTCATTAGACCTTGTGAGGCATTTGGGGCTCAAAGTCGAGTCTACAAGGCGGTTTGGGGTTCAGTGGACGACGGGAGTCGGGTAGATGCGTTGGGGGTCTGTAAGCAAATAGTTGTGCAGTTGGATTCTTTTGTGACTTGAGCCGATTTTCATGCATTTCCCTTGGGCGGGTTTGACATGATTTTTGGGATTGCTTGGCTAGCAACATTGGGAGATATTAAGGTGAATTGCCAGAAGCAAACAATGGCTTTTGAATCGGAGGAAAAGACAGTCAAATTAACCGGTGATAATTCGTCGGGACGAACCGAAGTTTCACTAAAAACCTTGTTGCATACTACCGAGGCAGAGCTGTTCGCGATGGTGGTGGAGATGGGCTCTTGTTGGGCGGTCACGAGCGGTGGAATTGACGGGAAAAAGGGGGAAGCACCGGTGGAGGCGTTGTTGGAACAGTTCGAGGATGTTTTGAGGAACCCGTGGGACTACCGCCGAGTCGCACCACGGATCACCAAATCGAGTTGGTGGATGGGGCACAGCCTGTATCGGTTAGGCCTTACAGATACGGGCATATTCAGAAGGATGAAATCGAGAGGCTCGTGGAAGATATGTTGAGAACGGGTATCATAAAGCCGAGTTTGAGCCCTTTTTCGAGCCCGATGTTGTTAGTAAACAAGAAGGACGGAAGCTGAAGGTTTTGTGTGGATTATCGGGAATTAAATAAAGTAACGGGTCCCGATAAATATCTGATTCCCATGATATAGGAGACATTGGATGAGTTATCCGAAGCGTTGATATTTTCCAAGATTGATTTACGCTCAAGGTATCATCAAATTCGAGTAAGCACGGCCGACATCCATAAAACAACTTTTCGTACGGACAGTGATCATTATAAGTTCCTCATCATGCCATTTGGATTGTCGAATGCCCCGACGACTTTCCAAGCTACCATGAATGATCTTTTTTGGCCTTTCTTACGTGAGTTTGTACTTGTGTTTTTTGATGATATTTTGATTTATAGTCGCACAGGTTTAGAGCATGTCGAACATCTCTCGGCGGTGTTGAAAATTTTGCGAGAAATTGAATTTAAAGCGAATTGAAAAAAATGTGCCTTTGGATGTGCGAAAGTTGAATGCTTGGGCCATATAATTTCGAAGGGAGGTATATCCATGGATTCGGGTAAAGTGTCGGCCGTGGTGGAGTGGCCGGTTCCTAAGTCCGTCAAGGCAGTGCGTGGGGTTTTTGGGTTTGACGGGGTACTATCGGCGTTTCGTGCGTAATTATGGCTTACTAGCGAAACCATTGACACAATTGTTAAAAAAGGAGGCCATGGCGCGATTTGAGTGGACAACAGGGGCTGATTCAGCGTTTCGGAAGTTAAAGGAGACGTTATCCTCGGGTCGGGTTTTGGCCATGCCGGACTTTTCGAAGGAATTTGTAATTGAGTGCAACACATCGGGATTGGGAGTAGGGGCTGTTTTGATGCAGGATAGGCGGCCTAATGCCTATTTTAGTAAGGCCTTAATCGAAAGTTCATTATCCAAATCAGCGTATAAGCGGGAGTTGATGGGATTAGTGCTCGCGATCCAGCATGGCAAGGAAAAGGAAAAGGAAAATGCTACTCTTGCTTCAACTTATAGTACTTTGTGACTTATTTTCTGAACATTTTCATTTTCCTGACCAAAATCCATAAATCAAACATAGCTTTAATCTTATTGGCTATGAAATTTCTGAAAAGGAATTAATTCAAATGATGTGCGACATCGAAAGCCATAATGGTTCACAATTTCCTTAGCTGAAAAACAATTTGCAGTTTTTGTGACGATATTGTCGTTTTAATACTTCAGAGTTTGAACTCCATCCAATTACGATTTTGTATTTAAGTATTTGGATATCTCCCTTTTAATAGGAAAAATGTATTCTTGAGCAAATAATTACTTTTGTATTCCAATTGATGAGTAAAAATAATAATCAAACTCAGTGGATCTACTATTTCATTAATGTTTGTGATGGTATTTCAGCGCTTTTCGAGCCCTGACATTTCTCGTTTCTTAATATTTTGATTTCCATTAATTACAGAGAATTACTTAAAATCAGAAAAAATTAATTCTTGGCTAAACATCATAAAACGCAGATTTAATAACATACATACATATATGCTTCAAAAACACATAAAACTAACGCACGTTACCAAATGTAAGGAGTGACCTTGCTAGCAAACTGAGATGCCCGATTTCGATATAATGTACTATATACGGATCTTCACATGGTTGTGTCACACTTCTTCCACACGTTTTTTATGCCCCAATTCGTCGACAAACTCAATCAAAGTGAGAGAGTTGTTTTCCATGATCCAAGTACTTCAAACCGGTGAATTTCCTTTGTCAATATCACAAAAATGACACTTCTATGTCTTTGTATTTACCCTCCAAAATGTGCTGCGAATTTTTTCTCATGTGTGTTGTTTTTTTTATCTTATTCAAACATAAGATATAGTATTGAGAGAGAGAGGGAGTTGAGGTAGTTTTTTCCTACAAAAAATTATTCCCTCCTTTTCTTTCTCTCAAATTAATATGGATAGGGTCAAGCCCTCATGGGCGACCCATGACCCATATCCAATTTCCTACAATATATATATATATATATATATATATATATATACAGAGAGAGAGAGAGAGAGAGAGAGAGAGAGAGAGAAAATCTAGTCCTAAATGTAACTATTTGTGTTCTCAGCGCAACGCCCTTCTTTCTCATTTTCTATTTTTCCATGTGATTTCTTCTTCTTCACACACTATTTCTCAAAACTACAAATGTTTTTTGTCATTTGTCAAGTCAATTCCACACTTTCCTATCCATCTATTTTTTCATCTTAAAACCAGATTGCCATTAATTCATATACCAATTAGGGTGATTAACCCTCGCTTCGTCATCTCTATCATATACCACAAAACTACAAATATTTTTATTGAGAGCATTGACATTTTCGTCGAGATTCTTATTTGGATATGTTACGGACACGATATTCGTCACGACACGTGACCGAGGAGTATTCCACAAGTATCGTATCTCCCAAGTATCCGATACTATATCATGTCATTTTTAGAAATATGTGCATCATTGTTTAAAATTTCTATATGGGATGGGCCAAGTTTGGCTTTCCAGACACCCAGAATCATATATTTGAATACTGATATTATCTTTAAATGACTCACTTTGAACATCAATTTCTTATTCATTTGATATTAGATTTGTGTAATTAAATACAGTAAATTCATATAAGATTAATATTATCTAACATAATTTCATAAACAACATATATATGAAACCCACTTAAATAATTACTCAAACTGTGACTATCTCCATAAGTTTTTTTTTTAATTCAAGAGGAAGGGAGATACCCACTATCACCATAAGTTTTAAGCCAGATTCCAACAACCTTATTGAAATTAAGGCCACAAGGGAAAAGAAAAAAAAAAGAGAAGCTTCATTTGCATAACACCCCACCACAACAATATTAAGGGTGATATTAAGTTGCAATATTAGACTCTAACTATATGATAGTTGTGACTATACGAAGATCTTGAATTTTAAAAGCTTTTAAGAATAGCTCCAATAATATTATTAATTGTGAATTATCACACTCCCTACCGAAACCATTTAACTTTTGATAAATTACAACGAGTTTCCATCAAAGGGTTTATTTGTAAAGATTAGAAGGGGTGAAATTGTAACAACTTTTATATACACATGAGGTATGATTATAAAAATAACTTAACATCAGGGAAACTTTATGCAATTACGAAAAAGATAGGGTTTTTTTTTGGTAATTTGATAAGAACTTGGAACAAAAATTGAAGTGGGGATGGGAATTAAAGAGAAACTGATGCAATAGATGAGAAACTGAAATAGGAGATAAGAAAATAGAAATTTACTCAATTCATTAATGGCGATTCATACATGCCTTTCAGGTATTTAAAGCTGAAATTCATAACAGAAATTGGAAAAAAAAAAAAATAGTGCGGTGCTAACAACTAAAAATATTCCTTCTGCTGCATTCAGTTATCCAGCTGGCTTTTGATGATTGGTGTGAACTCTGCAGGTGAGCTGATCTTGGCAGTGGCGGATGATGTAATCTAAGCCTTTGAATTAGATGCGGATCCAATGGCTAGTACGGGTTCTTCTGGAAGCGGGCTAGCAGACGTAGTACTGATACGTGGCATTTTTAATTTGTTAGGGTTAATGTTCTCAAATGCCACTAGAGGATTAGTAAATGTTAGAACATTATTAATTTGTAATTGTTTCGAATTCTATCAATAAAAGGCAATTAGTTGTTTACTTTTGAATTGACATTTATATATCGTAAATCAACTATAAATCCATGAATACAAGAGTAAACTCTCTAAGGCGCTAGTGGGGTTTGATACTTGTGTACTAAAATAGTCTCCAAGTCAATGAATTTTAATTGGGCATTGGAAATCATGAAGACTTGTATGATATGAGTCTTTGACGAGAAAGGTGCCCGTCAATCACTAGGAAGTAGTGAAAGATTCATATCATAGGTGCACTGATGGAGATAGTGGCACTCAGACATAACTCGCATAGATTCTGTCACATTAGTTTTCATTCTTTGAGAGTCAATGACATAATTGATTAATTGTAATAGGTGTGTTTGAACTTTAAACTTGAGGAATCGAGTTGAAGATATGCTTGTGACATTAGGTTCGTCATTAGAGTAGTTAGGCCCAATTCACCCGTTGGTGGGGTCAACCTCGAACTGCAACCTAATGGGCAAGTAGTAGTTTTAACTGATATCCAAGATGAGATTCGTTCCCTCGTAAGTGAACGAGGAATTATCCTATGCATTTATAAGTAAGCTAGATCCTAAAGTCTTTGGCCAAAGCATTCAAAGATCTGAGCTTGTTATAAATATAGCATAGAGTCAAGTAAGTGAGTTTGACTAAAAGCCATGACTCTTACTTGAATGGGATAAAAAAACGAAGAGTTTATATTCACACGGTATTTACAAAGGAAAGGTTAAAAATGATCTAATCATTTCATCTTATTTGGTTTAAAATGTGGACCACTTGACTGACTAGGTGGGTCCCATATTCAATGGAATCCTCCCATTGCCAAATATAGATGAACCTAAAGAGTCACGCT
This sequence comes from Buddleja alternifolia, assembly GCA_019426215.1. NCBI lineage: Eukaryota > Viridiplantae > Streptophyta > Magnoliopsida > Lamiales > Scrophulariaceae > Buddleja > Buddleja alternifolia. Next base: position 5,279 of record WHWC01000057.1, on the reverse strand, counting down.
TAAAAAGAAAAATCGATTGGAAAATTGAAATATTTCACGTGGTAATATTTTAAGTATTAGATACTTAAAATTAATTAAATGGAATTAATTATTTGAAGAAATAAATTAATTCATTTATAGTTTAATTAATATATTATTTCTTGAAGAAGAAATAAAATTAATTAAACTTATGTATTATTTAATTAGATTAATTAATTGGATTGAATTAATTAATTAAATGGTGCATTAGACCTAGCTCAAATTGATGCACTAATTGGTGCACCAAGGCGTATATGGGGCGGCCAAGAGGCGCCCAACATGGGCTAAACTGAGCCCAAGTTATTAACTTATCACTTTAATACCTAGGTTAAGAGTTCACTTTGACTTAAGCCAGAAGAAAACAATTCCTCTCCCTCACTCTCAACTAGCCGTCGGTTTCATCACCAAAGGAGGAGGAGATTTTTTCCATCAAGTTTTTCCGGCGAGACGATTTAGAGGCAGAACAATTGGGCTGCTCGGATCATCAAGGTTTTCACCCGGAGAAGTTTTGCGAAGAAGTTGAAGAATTCAAGATTGTGTTTTTCTCCAACCACTTCGCTCCAACGGATAAAGTTTGTTTTACCCTATCATACATACGTCTGATAAAACTTCGGGATTAATCCTGTTATGGGAAAATTCAAAAAAAAATTTAAATTTCGTTTTCCGCTGCGTTTGGTTAATTTTCCCCAACAGTTTTATCCTTGAGTCAGCGCATTAGTGGGACGACGGCGTTTTGAGTGTAATTGCTAATTCTGACTGGTGACTTAATCCAACGGTAGAATTGTGAATTGTAGATCCAACAGCTGCGATTTGGGGGTTCTGATAAAATTAGGGTTTGTAATCTGGGGTCTGTAACATAATTTAACTAGAACTCTATCCTGGACAAGAAGATAAAATTTGAGTCTCCATAAGCAACTACCTAAAGTTTTGTTATTAACTGATTTGGTACAAAATTGTTACAGATTTAATACAATTTATGTCTAGCTAATCTATCTCTTTTCCAAATAACCCAATGTGGAACCCACATAATCCAAGATTCCCAAGTTACACATCGTCACGATTAATTAAATAAATTTTATTATTTATATTCGTGAGCCATGTCATCTAGATTATTGCATGTAATATTTGAGATTAGTTATTGATCGGTATACATTGAAATTTGGAAAAAGTTTAGTTCAATTTGTTGGACTCAGAGCAATTATAAAATAAATACAAGGGAAAAAATCAATATGTCCCCTGAACTATACTCTATACATCAATTACCCCTTAAATTGTTAAAACATCACTTACTCCCTTGATCTCAAGTGAGTTGGTAATTATCATTTGTATCTTTCACACGTAGATTATATGTTTTCACATGTGGATTTTATTTTTTTATAAACCCAAAAATACCCTTACTAAAGCAAAACGTTTGTAGTGAGAATTTTTTTTACCTCAATTCTAAAATAGACCCCCCCCCCCCCCCCGGGAATTCCTTACGAAAATCACAAATTAGACAAAATTTTGGTGGGTTTTTGGGCTCTTTGACAACATTCAGGTAATTTGCCTCTTTTTTTTGTTTGTTTGTTTTGGTTTTAATGAAATTAGCCTATGTCTTTTTATTAGGGTAGAAATTGCGGTGGGTTATTTTTTTATTGTTGATTTTCTTTTTCTTTTTTAAGTGTTATACCCAAAATATTAGGATTTCAATAATTTATTCACCTTAATTTCACTTGGAAAATTTCTCCAGGATTGCATTCGAAATTAGTTAGTGCAGAATTTTATGTCAACTAAATATATCTAGAAAATCAGTCGTTAGGTCAAAATATCTGGAGCTCGATTCGATGCTCACCCCTACCCTAAAGGGCGTGTTAGACCTCTTGCAAGAGTCTCGAGTGTTTTATGTTGTGGTGTAGTGCTTTTGTCAGTTTTCTCCTTTATTTACCTTTGTAACCCAAAAAAAAAAAGGGATGAGAAATAACTATCTAGCTTGTTTTTTGGTAAATGATTACTCTATCTAGCTTTTTATTTGTATGCCATGTCTCTTGGGTCTTTGTTTCTAAGCATCGTTTTCAATCTCCTCTATTGTAATGTCTTCACAAGCTAATTTCAATAGATATCAATGATTAATTTTTAGAAATAAATTGAAAATATTTTTTTAATTTTTGGTAAGAAATTGAAAAAAAAAAAGAGGAAAAAGAAAGGGGGGTAAGAAAAGGGAAGAAGGCGCTGATTAGATCAGTGTAAATCTTTTACCATAATAGCTTTAGTAAGGGTATTTTTGGGTTTATAAGAAAATAAAATCCACATTTGAAAAAATAAAATCCACGTGTAAGCGATAAAAATGATAATTGCCAATTCACCTAAGATCAAGGGGTTAAGTGATGTTTTAATAGTTTATAAGGGGGTAATTGATATATAGGGTATAGTTCATGGAGCATAATGATTTTTTTCCCTAAATACAATATTGTTTGTTGTATTAGTTTTCGAGTTTGACTAAACTTAAAATTAATGATTTTTCACCAAATCAGTTATCTATATAATCCGCTAACGAAACTTTAGGTAGTTGCTTATGGAGACTCAAATTATATCTTCTTGTCCGGACATGATAGACTTCTAATTAAATTACCAAAAAAAACCCTAACTGTTTTTGTAATTACATAAATTTGATTTGAGAATCTAATTAGGGATTTAGTGCTATAATCTATATATAATAAAATACAACCTTTGAAGTCATCCAAGTAAGCGCAAATGTAGGGAGAGGTGTAGAACCGTAGAAATTCCATTTAAGAAATATGAAAGTCATTCAATTAGGATATATAAGATGTATATTCCGTAAAGAATCCCTCCGCCAAACTTTTAATCATTTAACATTACATCCAATGAATATCTTTCCTATTTTTTTTGTATTTTGAACCGGAAGATATTCTAATGGAAATGTTTCTCTCATGAATATATCACGAAGTCCAACACTAAATATGATCCAGAAAATTCGCATAAGCTAATCTAAAAGAATTATTACATATTATGAAGATAATATATATAAAAAAGAAATGCAAAAAGTTCGTTCATGGACTTTGATAGGAATAAAAGGTTGTATTGCATAAAGATTATTCCTAGAGTTGCCAGATACATAATTCGTGAATGTCCCGAAAATAAAAGATAGGTCATCTCTTCGACTGGAACAATTAGTAAACATATTTCTGTTTGCAAAATCCTTAACCACGAATCTTTCGCCAAACTTGTAAATAAATATAGACATTTTCTTAAATAAAGACATTTTTTTAGTACATAATAACCATAACCAAAAAAAAAAACATACAGAAAAAAGGAAAATAGTCAAAATTAACAACTTAGTCTGTACGTCGATATAATCTATATAAGTATCTCAATCCATTTTGCAACCACTCTTCCCCACGAAAAATTTGGTCTAATGATCTCTATTGATATAGTATATGAGGTAACAATTGATCCACTATTGTTACAGTTGTTGTTCACATCCTTAGTTCGCTCAATTTACGATATATCCCTAGATGAACATGAATATTTTTTTCCATTTTCCCGCAAATATGAAAAAAGTAAGAAGAAACAAATAAATTAATCATTACCTTCAAATTCAAAATCAATTTGAATTGATAAAGTTTACCCTCCATCTATAACACAGTTGATACCAGAGAACAAATCATCAGGTTCTTTGCCATTGGAATGCGACCCCAATAGCTTCCATGCACTTCTTCAATATTATACGTGACAATAGCAAATTAACAAAAATAAAAAAATAAATTAAGGAGTAATAATTGTGGGAGTAATAATTCACACATGGACCGTAAATTAGTGCCTTCAAAACTTTGGTGGCTCTCATTGTATTTAATTTGCTAAGACTTAATGAAAATGTAGTGGGCATTTCAACATATAAATACTATGTAATTGTTATATTAATTTTTTTTGAATTTTGAACGAAAGTTGGTTGAAAGAATCAAATTGTTGACTGTTCACTGATTCACCTATATCCGTGGATATCATAACAAATTCCACCTGATATTAGTTGGTATTTTCAAAATTTAAAAGTATTAAGTTTATTGATAAATCAATCAACCAATAAAAAAAATTTCCTTAGGAATTAAATAATTCTAAATTCTAAAAAAATAGTATTTGGTTTAGTTGAGTCAAAATCATGTCAAACATGGCTCTGTTATATATATATATATATATATATATATATATATATATATATATTGATATAGATAGCAACTATTTAATTAAGTCTAAAAAGTACAAATTCCAAAATGGAAAACAACCAATAAAACAATGGAACACAATCAAATTTTGCTTTGAATATCTTTATAGCATTTTGTTTACGTAAGAGCACATTTTTTTAAAATTTCAAATTGAGGCATCTTGATAACAAAAAAAAAAAAAAGTAGATGCATAAGTAATTTTGTTGAATGGTTTTACGGTTTACGGAACATAACTAAATTTGAATTTTAAATTTGGAATAAGAACCATGTTTAAAAATGGAAAATCATTTGGTTATTCTAACTTTATCCAAAAAAGATTGCGGTTGTTAATATATTTAGATAAAGATTGATAATTATATTTATTTAAATTTAAAAATATATATTATATATTCAGTTTTGCTTATGCGGCAAAATTGAGTTCAATTAGGTCATCCACATGTGCGTTTACTTGGATGACCTCAAAGATTGTGTTTTATTATATATAGATTTGAATAAATATAATTAGTAATCATTATCTATAACATTCAAAATTTGAAATTCAAGATAAGGTAGTTACCGATATAGTTTAATTCAAATAAAAAATTAATTTTCAATATTTATTTTTCTTATTAATTATATTTATCAGTCATTTTATTTCTCAATATTGGTTTTATTCAGTTTACCAATTATATAATATAATTTCTTGACTAAAATAATATGATTAATACTCATATAAATAAATTTCTCGATGATATCATCAATATCTAAAATCAACTCAAACTTTTGTTTTACATATTTAGATTATCTAAATTGGTGTTTTTATTTATAGATTACCAATTATTTATTATATAATTTTATCTACATAATCAGTATCCCATGCCTTGGCACGGGGTTCCGCTAGTAAACGTGTAGTGAGAAAACAAAAGTGCTTTTTAATTTGGTAAAATTCCACTTTTAGTTCTATAAATTAGGGATCTTGACAAAATGCATACAATATCTTTTTAAAAAACACATTTAGTCCTGTAAATTAAAAATTAAACACATTTAGTCCCTTACGTTTGAATA
>WHWC01000056.1:0-42505 GCA_019426215.1 Buddleja alternifolia | reverse complement strand
TATTGGCGCGAGATCAATCGACGGATTTGACCTCCTGTATCGGAATGAATCCAGACAATGACCCCGAAACATGTCGGTCCATCGGTTTATAATCTCTATGAATATTGCTCTTTGCATTAACATGGCATCATCAGTGTAAGTTTGATTAACGAACAGACATTCATCAAAATCAAGATTGATAGCCAATTGCCACAAATATCACCACCTTCTTGACACAGCAGAAGTCACAACCGCATCTTTAAAAGGAAGAAACATTATGATAATAAGTACAATATCATCTGGAATTATGAAAACATACTACAACTCCCAAAAATTCAGTGGGCGATTTAGAATGATAATTAACAGAATCAACAAAAGATGTGAGCTATCGAGAGAAGGGCAAAAAATACTTGTGTAATATGGTGGAATTTAGCACCTCAACCGAAGAAATGTGTTTGTGGGAGGAAGACGATTTATTAAGAAGACAGCAGTAGCAAAACAATCAACCCAAAACCGAGGTGGAAATTTAGCTTGAAACATCATTGTAAGTCCAAGCTCTGTAATCTTTCGATGTTTTCTCTCCGCAACCCCATTTTGTTGGGGTGTTTTGGGGCAAGCTGATTGATGACGAATTCCAAGTTTAGAAAGTAAATGAGCTAGTTCGCTTCCGGCAAACTCACCAACCCATACCACAGAAATATGCTCGGATAATATGCTATGTCTATATTTATAATATACTTTCAAGTTGAAATACACCACAGCCACACAAACCAAGCAGAAATCCCAACACTTTATCATGAAAAGCATCAAGTATAATATTTATATATTTTGATCAACATATATTTTTTTTTTCTTCAAGTGTTGCTTACAGAGGCCATTATGAGTGGCGTATCGTACACTTGATTTGGAGTATTCAGTTGTGTCAAACTCAAAGTCAGCATTATACATGAAGTTCTTTTGTTTAATTAATCATTATCCGTTTCTATCTCGCGAGATGAATTATAGCGTTATTCACCAACTTCTATTTATGCTTTTCAAACTTCAATCACATGTACTATACTTCAATATTTTGGAAGATTGGCTAATATTCTCTTGATATGGCTTCTTTTTAAAATGCTACTTTTGTGTTTAGATCTTTTAGTCCTAAAAGGGCATATTCTTATTCAATTTTTTGGTGTCTTATTATCTACCGCTGACATAATATATACAATTTTATTTGTGTCCAGACATATATTATTGATGAGGACCGGCTTTCGTATCAACTTTATATAAATACAACATAGCTCAATTTCCGATCAATCAACCACTATAATCCTTTGATACTTGGTCACACTCCAAGTTTGCACTGATGGAGTGGCATCCTCGACAAAAATCAAATTAGTATGCATCTACATAAAAAAACAATAAATTTGAATAAGAATATGTCATTTTAGGACTAAAATAGCACATCACATGAAAATATCGTGAGATAATAAGACACCAAAAATTTGAATAAGAATATGTCATTTTAGGACTAAACGATCTAAACACAAAAGTAGCATTTTAAAAGGGAGCTTGGAAACTATTTTTTATATTAAGAATATGTGGCACATGTATCAACCAAAAAATTAAAAAGAAAGGGCATCAAAATCAATTAATCAAAAGATTGATCTTATCAGCGAACCAAGAAAGGGAATCAAATTAGGAAAAAATTATGAATATCTCGTCATGAAACTCAATTGATGTTGAAGGATGATATTCATGAATATCTCTTCATAAAAATGCATCTCTCTTCCTGAATATCTCTTCGTGTAACTTTTTTGAATATCTCTTCATAAAACCCAAATAAAAAGAGTACACATACAATCTGTGCGATTGAAACACGGTAAATTCACATAAAATTCATGAATATCTCTTCATTTTTTTTTCAACAGATTATATCTTTAATTTTGTTGTGAAAAAATATTGTCCATTCATATGACATGGGTAAAATTCTGCCACCTCTGTTTCTACATAAAGTACAAAAATTAAAAAAGAAAAGAACATATTGCTAGCAAAAATTTCAGGAAGGTACTTATTTGAACTTTAGTGGGCGGCTTTTACAAATGTTTGGATGTGTTAATGTGCAAAACAGTCAATCTGGCCAGAAAGGAGTCACAGCTAATCTGGCAGGTATGACTAGCATCTATTCTCACTATAAATGCATGCTTGCTGACAAATATAATGAAAATATGTATGATGATCATGATAACAGTAATAGATACAGGGGCCAATAGCATATGTTATCTGATCAGTTTTTTAATGATATTTTTGTGCCTTGTGAAAGCTCAAATGTGGTTAAGCTTCCTAATGGGAACTTTAGTGACATTACTCACATTGGAAATGTCAATTTAGGACAAGACATGTATCTTAAAGATGTGTTGTTGTTGGTTCCTAGTTTCAGCCATAATCTTTTGTCTGTTTCAAAACTTACAAAAGATAATGGTGTAGTTGTTAACTTTTATCATAATTTCTTCTTGATACAGGCAACTGTGAGTGGCAAGATCAAGGGGATTTGTAAGTTCCACAATGGCCTTTACTATTTGTAGCCAATTCCGTAAGATCATGTATTTCACATTCAAAATTCTAGACACAATTGTAATACTGTATCTAGCAATAAGGTTGTTACCAATAATACGCAGAACAAAGCCAATTTGTGGCATAGAAGGTTTGGACATATGTCCTTCAGTAGGTTCAATCTTTTACCAGAATTGATGATAATAGGATGTATTGTGATATATGTCCTTTGGCTAAATAGCCATGGAATGTCTTTCCTAAAAGAAATGATATCACTTCTAGCATTTTTGAACTTGTTCATATTGATGTTTGGGGACCTTATAGAGAACATACTTATAATCAAGAGGCTTGTTTTTTTTTACTATAGTTGATGATTATTCAAGATTCACTTGGGCTTTTTTGATGAAATTCAAATCTGAGGTATAGGAAATTCTAAAGAATTATCTCACTTATGTTCAAACACAATTCTTTGTTAAGGTTAAAACTATAAGAACAGATAATGCTATGGAGTTTTTTAGTCATGAATGTTCAAGATTGTTTAAATCTTTGGGCATTATTCATCAAAGTTCATGTGTCTACACACCACAACAAAATGGTGTGGTTGAAAGAAAGCATAGACACATCTTAGATGTAGCTAGATCATTGAATTTTTATCTTATGTTCCTGTTAGATATTGGGGTGAGTGTGTATTAACTATAGTATACTTGTTTAGTAGAACACTTATACCTCTTCTTCAAGGAAAGACCCCTTTTTCTGTGTTATTTAGAAAACAACCTTCCTATTCTCACTTAAAGGTTTTTGTTTGTCTCTGTTTTGCAAAAGTTGTTCCACAATATGATAAGTTTCAACCAAGGGCCAAGCCCAATGTATTCTTGGGCTATGCTCCCACTTAGAAAGGGTACAAATTGCTTGATCTTAGTACTAAGATTATGTTTATTTCCAGGGATGTTGTGTTTTATGAAGAATTTTTTCCTTTTGCTTTACATCATGGTGATTCTGATAAACAGTTATTTCCTTATCAAGATGATCATATGTATAATGATGAATTCATAGCTCCTTATGTGTCTCATAATCACACTGAAGATGATAATGTGCTTAATGATAATGGTGATACTCATAACACTGAAAATGTGCATGATGCAGTTTCTTCTCCTAGTCATGAACAAATCAATCTTAGAAGATCTGATAGTATTACTAAAGCTCCATATTGGGCTAAGGATTATATTTCTCCTTCTTTACACTCATCTAATGTTAATACTAGTGTGAAGTTTCTTTTATCCAATTATATTAGTTATGATCACATTAGTTCCAATTATAGAGGATATCTCTCAGCCTTATCTCATGTGAAAGTTCCAAGAGATTTTTTTGAAGGTAAGAAAGATAAGAAATAGCAACTTGCCATGGAAAAAGAAATTGCAACTTGTCATGGAAAAGAAATTGCTGCTTTAGAATTAAATCATACTTGGAATATTGTGGATCTATCTATTCATAAAAAACCTATAGGGTGTAGATGGGTATATACTATAAAGTACAAATCAAATGACACAATTGAGAGATATAAAGCTAGATTAGTGGCTAAAGGATACACACAACAAGAAGGGATTGATTGTACTGAAACCTTCTCCCCAATGGCTAAACATGTTATTGTTAGACTAATCATTTGTCTTGCAACAAAGTATAATTGGCCTATATGGCAGATGGATGTCACTAATGCCTTCTTACAGGGAGATTTGGATGAAGAAGTTTATATGACTTTCCCTCCAGGTTTTAATAATCCAGGTAACAGTGTTTCTCCACCAAAGATATGAGCTTCTTAAATCTTTATATGGCTTAAAGCAGGCCTCTAGACAATGGAATTGTAAGTTTTCTTCTGCTTTACAAACTCTTGGTTTCATTCAATCAAAAAATGATTATTCACTGTTTATCAAATCAAGGGGGAGTAGTGTAGTTATTCTCCTAGTGTATGTTGATGATATTTTGATCACTGGAAATGATTTTGAGATGACAAGTCAGTGTAAACAATATTTGAACAAAACTTTTCATATGAAAGATTTAGGTGAGCTTAAATATTTTTTTGGTATTGAGATAGCTAGATCTAAAAGAGGTATTGTTATGAATCAAAGGAAGTATTGTCTTGAATTACTTAGTGAGACTGGTATACTAGGATGTAAACCAATGGGTATTCCTATTGAACAAAATGTCAAGTTAAGAGATCATAGTGTTGATGATTCTGATCTTCTTGTTACAAATATCACTGAATATAAGAAAATTGTGGGAAAGTTGATATATCTATGCCTCATTAGACCTGATGTTGGATATGTTGTTCAAGTTTTATCTCAATTTATGCATGCTCCTAGAAAGTCACATCTTTCAGCTATGTATAGAGTATTGAGGTACTTAAAAGGTAAACCAGGTCTAGGTCTTTTTATGTCTACTAAAGCTAACTTTGATCTAAATGTGTATTGTGATTCAAATTGGGCTTCTTGCCCTATGACAAGGAAGTCTCTTACAGGATATGCAGTGATGTTTGGTGGTTCTTTAATATCATGGAAGGTGAAGAAGCAAACAACTGTGTCTAAAAGTTCACTTGAAGCTGAATATAGAGAAGCATTAGAAGCAGCCACTTGTGAAATTTTGAGGTTATTCAGCATTCTGGAGGAATTACATCTTGAAGTTAAGAAGCCTGCTTATGTATTTATTGATAGTAAATCAGCTATGCAGTTAGCAGCTAATCCTGTATTCCATGAGAGATCAAAACACATTGAAGTAGATTGCCACTTCATCAGAGAAAAGATATAAGATGGTTTGATTAATACAATTTACATCAAATCCAATGAGCAACCAGCTGATTTATTAACAAAAGCATTGGGAAAATTACAGCATGAATACTTTCTTAGCAAGCTTGGTGTCATAGATCTTTTTGATAACAAGCTTGAGGGGAGTGTTTAGAATATAAAGTTATAAGTAAAAGTGTGTTTTAGAGTAGCACTTTTAATATGTTAGTTAGTAAGTTAGTTTACTAGTTGTTCATTGTTAACTAGCCGTTGTACAAAAGGAAAAGGGTATAAGTATCCCTTTCCAGTTTCCTTTTCATTCTTCAGATTGTTTTCCTTGTAATCATTCAATTCTTCAATGAAAGTCTTCTATATTTTTCCCTTATTTTGACATTTTTAAATATTTTGAGCGAGTTATGACAACATCAGTCATATTTTTTTAATCTATCTCATCTTGGACATGTTATTTTTGTACTTTAAACTCATCTCTTTGCGTTATTGACTCTCTTAAATAAAAGAAAATATATTAATGTTAATTAAGTTCATATATAAATTAAGTAATTTAATGAGTTATTCTGATTATATATTGGAACTCAAAGTTTTACAGCTAAGAATAAAAAACTTATGCCAATTCACTTTAGTATAGTTACGAACAACAAGATCACATTTACAAAGAATAAAATCATGCACTAAATATATAACTTTATGTGAGATAATTTTCTTATTAATTGTAAAAGGACAATGTGCCTTCTAAAGTATTGTAACTCACTCCAATTATATCTTTATTAAACATAAATATTTTGAAATTTTACATTCTCCGAATGTGTGAAGTTATCAAAAAATGTAAAGACAACATATTATAGCAATTAAAATTAACCGTCCATGAGTACTTTAATTAAAAATTCAAAAGATCTAACTACCATAAATATCATTCGGCCACTGAGAGATTTTTTTTGTCAATTAAAATAATTCAAAATCACATAAATTAATCTAGGGAAAATTACTAAAAATCCCTTAAAATAAATTTTTATATCCAAAAAACCCATAAAAATATTTCTTAATCCAAAAAACCCAATCCATGAACTTTCCATTCAAAAAGTCCCAATATTTAGGGGTAATAAAACAGTGGACTTTATTGGCCTTACCCTTCTAAATGAAGAATTAATAAATTGTTCTTTTGTGGAGAAATTTATTTATTTAGAACTTTTGTATTGATAGTTAATATTAATTATGATTTTAATTTTAATTTTTCAGATTTTTATAATCTTTTTAAAAATTAAAAAAAAGCATATTTTTAGATAATTACCATGTTAAATTAAAAATTAAATTATATAAAATAGTTAATATTAATAATAAAATTCGTCTTTATACAAGTTATCAATATGAAGATTCCAAAATGAAGAGATTTTGAAGAAAAAATCGATTGGACAATTCTTAACTTAAGCCAATAAGGGTAATTTAGTCTAAAAAGGTTTTAACCTTAACTTTCGGGTTTTTTCGAGTGAAAAGTTGGTGAAATGGGTTTTTTGGAAATAAAAATATTTTCATGGATTTTTTGGATGCAAAAATTTATTTTAAGGAGTTTTTAGTAATTTTCCCATTAATCTATAGATATAGATAGATTAACCCCATAAAAACTGAGAATCCTAGTCAAATTAGACCTCCAAATAGTTGCAACTTGCAAGTTAAATCCCAATAATATTAGCTATAGACGATATACATATATTTCTTACTACAATAGAATAAGGGCAGTCCGTCCTGTCATGGATACTTTCCTGCAAAGTTGTTTGGCTGTTTTCATGAAGAAGGAGAAGAAGAAACAATTGACGCAAAGCAAAAAAGAATCCTCCCAAATCTTGTGTGATGATCTTGTTTTTGAGATTATTTTACTATTACCTCTGAAATATGCAATTCAATGCAAAACCCTAAACAAGAATCTCTATGATTATATTTCTCATCCAGCCTTCAAATACAAACACGCCCTTTTATCTTCAACTCACATTCACAACAGTACTATCCTTTACAAACCCAGTTATTCGCCTTTTGGCCCCGGACCTTTCACAACAGCTGAGGTTTCAGTTTCAGCATCGTCCAACGGCCTTCTTCTTCTCTCCTTCAATTGTTATTCCAAACCGTCTTATATTCCCCACTATGTTTTCAACCCCATCACTGGGCAAGCCCTAGCCGTTCATCATCGGATGCAGGAATCCGAAGGCCCTCCTGGCTTAGTAGTCGACTTGGGAGGCGACGAAACTTTTTATCATCCCTCCTTTAAACTAGTGATGATTAACAAAACACGCGATATGTTGACATGTGAAGTCATCGTCCCCTCCGGTTCTTCCACAAGGCTCAAATCATACGCTGATTTCGTATGCAAGTCATTTACTTGGTTGCAAGTAACTCGACCAGTTTACTTGAATGGCGCTCTACATTGGCTTGGGAACGGCTTAAGCAAAATTTTTGTATTCAACGTTGAAAAAGAACAAGGAAAAATCATCAGCGGGCCTGCAAGGTTACTTACTGGTGATACCTGCAGGATTATTAATTGTATGTGGTACGGATCGGTTATGGGTTCGCTTTCATTCGTTTCTACCTCGAAGAGCGAAATTACTATCCATATACACGATTATGTGAATGATGAGTGGCGAATCCAACACAAGATTGCAAATATAGTTCCAAATAAATGGGATAAATACTGGAATCCTGGAGTGCCGTTGTTTTTCGATGGCGAAAACCTGTTCTTCCAAGTGGAAGAGATAGAAGAAGCACCAAAATTGTTCGTGCACAAGATCTCGAGGAGGAGGTGGGAGATGAAGAAAAATGTGGGAGTATTGTCCTGGAATCCCTATTATCGGGCTTTCGTTCCATTTTTGCCTACATTAGCAAAGGTTTTTGATTCTGATGATGATGATGATAATCATCCGCATAAGAATAATAAAGGCCTCAAGATTAAAGGTCCACATAATTATCATATTCCGGTGGTTTATGATCGTCTCCGACGAGTGCAAAAGCAGTTCCTCAGGCTTCTGACTGAGTGAGAGTTTTTTTTGTCTTTCAATTTGGAGTTGGAACTAGTATGTCTATATATATATATATATATATTTTGTTAATTCCCTTTTCACTAGAATACTAGCTAGTATTATTTTTCTTTCTGGAATGTAAGTCTTAAAAAATGATTAGTGTGGTGCAATAGAATCGTGTTTAAAGTAATTTTGTGAATTAAATTACATGCTTTCTTGTTTAGTTTTATACGAAAAAGATTTTGAACCAAAAAAATTAAAACAGACGTAATCATCCGCACGCAAGGCAACTTTGAATGATACAAAGATATCCTATAAGATTTTACACGTAGCAATATAACTTATCCCTTATTGCTGCTTTAGTTTCTCATGTTACGTTTTATTGTTCTAGTTATTTATTTTGTTTATTTTGTTCATATTAGGAGGTCCGGTAATTGTGTAGTCTTGTCTGGTCAGCTATTGTGAGCCCGGAGCAATTTAATGATCCTCCGGTCTTTATCGAGTCTTTCCTCATGTTTAACATTTCCGCTTGTCGGTTGATTTATAATATTGAGTTGATTTAAGGAAAAAAAAAACTAGCAATTTAAAACTTCAAATTTTCAACTAAGTAATTATATTAATTATGATTTTAATTTTTAATTTTTCAAAATTTTCAATCTTTAAAAATATTAATGATGTGTTTGGATTTCACGCCAATAATATTTATATTAATATATATAATAAGGATGATTGTGTAATATAATGAGATATTAAGGACAATATGAGCATAAAAATGTAAATAACACAAGATTTAACGTGGTTCGGTCGAATATGACCTACATCCACGGGGGTGTCAAGTTCGTCTCCTTTATTTCTCTATAGTTTATATTTATTTTACAATGGACCTCTCTCTCATTCCTCCTCTAAAGTGACTATTTATACAAGTTATAGAGAATCTTCAATGGTAAATACTTTAATACTTGGTCTTCCTTCTTTAATTACATAAAGTAATTAAAGTTAATTATAATCTTCTTAATTAGGCTAAATTCAATCAAGGGATTAGGTCTAATTAATCAGAGATCTTGGCCTTGATTTCCCCCTCTTGCTATGGAAAGTTTTTGTTAGGTGTCGAACCTACAAAATATTTCCTACTCCTAAATTTGCAGATAGCGATAAGTAGGGTCGAATCCACAGGGATTGGTTCAGATTATTTCTCAAATTGCTAATATTAAAATAAAAGAGGGGGATTTTTAATAATCGATTAAACTAAACTTAAAATAAATAACAAAAATTATTAAAATCAAGAGATGCAAAATTAAACAAGTAGAATAAATCAATATGTAGTGAGATTCTAGCCTAGGGAATTTTATCCGTTTTAATTCTATAATTTGATCATCGATGCAAAGATAATTCGATATTCTTGAATAAATTGGCTATAGTTGTTAACAAGCTCTAACAACCTCGTTTCTCCTTATTTTATCGATAATCAAAACAAGCTCTTTGATTATTTTCCTTATTAATTGAATAACCCTAAACAAGCTCTTAAGATTTAATTCAATAATAGCTTTAAGAATTAGAGAAACACCAATTCTAATTAACAAACTCGCAAGCTCGGTTCATTTAAATTAGATTACATATCCCCATAATAACAATCGAAAACTTATCCATAATCAATGTTATTAATTGCTACCAATATTAGAATTGACCAAACAATTACGGATTTGGGATTCTAATTAGCTATATATTATTTCAACAATTAAATAACCGGCCGAATTCTCAATTAATTGAAACAATAATATCAACAAGCATAAAGAATATGTAAATATCCAAGAATAAAGAAATAATAAGAATAAATTAGATCTCACAAATTTTTGTAGAATTAAAACTTCAAATATCCTCGGCTAGAACTTGAGTTTTTAGCAAGACATCTTCAATGGAACAAAACGCAGAATTTTTCTTCTTCTCTTCTTGTAAAAACGTGTAGAATGATCAAAAGTGTAGAAGAAAGAATGAAATTCCAGCAATAACTAATTATCTAAGCCTAGCCAAAAGACTTCTAACTAAAATAAAACTCTAATTCTAAAGGAATAAGGAAAATACTAATAAGACTCCTAAATGAAATAAGAAAGCTCCTAAAAAATAGGAAGACTCCTACAACTTCATGTGTCTTCTTCTCTTTCTTTCTTTTCTTCATCTTTTTTTTCTTCATTTTCCTCCTTCTTTAAAATTTTACCTATCAAAAATAAAAACCATAATAAATATCTATAATTTAAACTCAAATACTAATAAAAGAATAAATGAAATATATGTAAAATATGCATAAAATGCACACTAACAGTTTTTGACTTTAATTGAATCTTGTCTCCAGCCTTGCCATATATGAATTTGTCTTATTCCCGCAAGTCCAGGTTGGCAGGTCTTCTAGATACGCCAGCTCGGGTTGGATATTTACTAGAAAGAATCCAGGTCCACCTTCTCAATGGGTTTTAGCTCATTAAGTCTTGGAAGGTTACTTGATGGTGGTACCTGCACGACTATTTATTGGATGTGGTACGGATCGGTTATGGGTTCGCTTTCATTCATTTCTACCTGGAAGAGCAAAATTACTATCCATACACACGATTATGTGAATGATGAGTGGCGAATCCAACCCAAGATTGCAAGTATAGTTCCTAATAAATGGCCGGGTACATACAGGAATTGTGGTGAGCCCTTGTTTTTCGATGGCGAAAACCTGTTCTTCCAAGTGGAAGAGATAGAAGAAGCACCAAAATTGTTCGTGCACAAGATCTCGAGGAGGAGGTGGGAGATGAAGAAAACTGGGGAAGTATGGTCGTCCTCGAATCCCCATTATCGGGCTTTCGTTCCATTTTTGCCTACATTAGCAAAGGTTTTTGATTCTGATGATGATGATGATAATCATCCGCATAAGAATAATAAAGGCCTCAAGATTAAAGGCCCACATAATTATCATGTTGCGGTGGTTTATGTGTGTGTGTGTATATATATATATATATATATAGTTGGTTGGTTAGTTAGTTTGTTCCCCTTTTTACTAGAATGATTGCTAGTATTATTTTACTTTTTTGGAATGTAATTTTTTAAAAATGATTAGTGTGGTGCACTATAATCGAATTTAAAGTAATTTTGTGAATTAAGTTACATGCTTCTTGTTTAGCTTTATGTAAAAAAGATTTTGAACTAAACAAATTAAAGCAGACGTAATCAACCGCACGTAAGGCAAAGATGAAATATACAAAGATATTTCCTATAATTAAGATTTTGCATGCAGCAATATAACTTCTCCAGTGAATACCCTACATATGTGGCTCCACAAACTCGGGTTGATAGTTATAATCTTGAGCCATAAAAACTTTATTTAGATTCATAAATGAGAGGAGAGCCACACAACGTGTGGCAGCCTGGATTCGAACCCAAAACCTCTCACATAAAGTGGGAGGTGGATACCGTTAAACCAACAGATCTTGAGTATAACTTCTCCTTGTTGCTGCGTTTTATTGTTCTAGTTAGTATTTATATTGTTTATTTTGTTCACATTAGGAGGTTGGGTAATTATGTGGTCTTGTTTGGTCAGCTATTGTAAGCCAGGAGCGATTTAATGATCCTCCAGTCCTTATCGAGTCTTTCATTATGTTTAACATTTCCATTGTTGCCTTGTCGATTGATTTATAATCTTGAGTGGGTGGTCAGCTATTGTAAGCCAAGAGCGATATAATGATCCCCCGGTCTTTATCGAGTCTTTCATTATGTTTAACATTTTCGTTGTTGCCTAATTGTCGGTTGATTTATAATATTGAATTGATTTAACCAAAAAAAAAAGAGAAATACTATCAATTTAAAACTTCAAATTTTCAACTAAATAATTGATATTAATTATGATTTTACATTTAAATGCAATTAATAATACCAAGTTGTGCATGTGGCCTACTGGTTGTAGTGTTGGGCATCCATGTTGACCCAAGTTCAAATCCCACAAATCCCAAAATTTTTATTATTTAGCTAAATGGCATGTCATCTCATCAATTTTGTCCAGTCAGCGTCCATTTTGGCTGAAAAATTAGAAAATCCTTAATTTTTTGTCCACATTAGCATCATGTGGCCGACATGTGGAAAATTCGAGTCAAATTGGTCAGCTTTGGTCAAAATCGGACTAAAATTGCCAATTTTTTGGTAGTTACCTCACGACTTTGCAAAAAGAAAAAAATCAGAACCAAAATCCAAAAGTGATAAAGATACCGGACGAAAAATGCAATTAGTCCTAATATTTGTGTGTAGAGTTCAGATCAAAACCTAGATTCTTAAAACTTCATTTAATCATCTGATAGTAATTAAAGAAATAGCAGTGAAATAAAGAACTGTATATAAATCCAATAACCGAGTACAATGATACCGATACGAAAGCTTTTGTGAATAATAACAATTAGAAAAATTACTAAAAAGCCCTTAAAATAAATTTTTATATAAAAAACTTTATTATAATATATTACAATCCAAAAACCTATTCCACTAACTTCTCATTCTAAACACTCAACATTTAGGGTTAGTAAATTTATGGACCTAATCACCCTTAACTTTCTAGATTAAAAATTAATCTATTTTTGCTATAGAAATTTATTTTTTTTAGAACTTTTATATCGATAATTGCTACTAATTATGATTTTGATTTTCAAATTTTCAAAAAAAAATTCACAAATGTCTTTTTATATATATTATCATGTTAAAATAAAAAAAATTATATAAATATTTACTATTAAAAAATAAAATCCGTATTATATGATTTATCAATGTGAAAAAATTTCCAATAAAAAGTATCAACTAATCAATTCTTAAGTCAACTAAATGGAGGATAATTTAGTCCAAAAAGTTGTTAATCCCAACTTTTGAATTTTTTATTTTTTTGAATGAAAAGTTGTCAAAAATGTAATATGTTTGGACTAAATTAATCCAAACATTTATTATAGCGATTATAATAGGCTATCAAAGATACATATACATATTGTCAAAACATACATAAAAGATATTAAAAGTTTACATGGATTATTAATTTAATTTTGTGATAACGTATTAATTGAATTTTATTAGACATTATTATAATATGTTGTTATCAAATTAATTTAACGTTATTTCTAAAAGTATTGTCAAATATTATTTTACTTAACTGATTTTGATGTATTGGACAAATTTAACTAAGTGCTATAAGAAAAGGAAAATTTATGAAAAAAAGAGAAAATGGTGGAATATAAAATAAAATATTGGTTAAGGGTAACTAAGACAATTTCACACTATTATTTCATAGTTTAAGGCAACATTTGATACGAGAAATATAGTTCAAGGGAGGAAAATATATTTTACCCTTTCCTCTTTCATGTATCTTCTATTATTTTTCTCAAGTTCCCTATCCCATTCCCCTCTTTTATCTTTCACAAATTCTCAAGTATTCCTCCTAGCTATTTTCCCCTTTTAATCACATTTATTTATTCTCTCCCAATTCCTTTTTTTCCCTTTCCTATTTCTTTTATTTTACTTTAAAAAGCTTTTATGTTTTGTTTTCTTTTCTTTGCACGTGTGTCTAGTGTGTGTTACATATGAATATAAATTAATTATGAATAATTTCCTTTTTATTAGTAAAAGAATGTTAATTTATAATATAGATATGTAGATTTCATATAGTCAGAAATCAAACCTCAACCCCCATCATTGAAAAGCTCTAGTATGAATACATGGCGGCCCATGTTTATTGGTCAAATGTAATATTAAGAGTTAATTAGAGAACAAACAAGGAATTGCTTTTGTAAAATATCAAGAGCTTGAAATAAAATACATACATACATACATGATACATACAATACCCACATTCAGAGTCAACAAAGCTAATTCACCAAGAGCCGTTGGATTGTAATAATGGGCTTTTTCATAATGAATTAAAAATGGATTTATGTAACTGAACAGTCATGTGTAAATTGTTAGAAATGAATCAAGTGATAGAAGAATATTAAAATTAAATAAAACACATAAAAGACAAGGTCGACGTCATATGGTCCAACGAAAAATTTTCTAAAAATTTTCTACAAGGTAGTACTAGAGATCTTATTCATTTCAGAGTTACGAATTTTCATGATATGCTAATATATTTATAATTGAAGTATGAGTTTGCACTAACTATATATATATATATATAAAACGACCAAAATAATCTTTATAAAAGAGATTGTGTTGGGGTTTTAACCCCCCCCCCCCCCCCCCCAACACACACACACTCAACATTGATTTGGATATTCAATCGGTGTTTATTTCTTACCGTGCTTATTGTCTGTCAGACTTCATAGTCTCGTAGCATGTTAAAGGCCAAAACTTCCTATTAAATTTAAAGCAGACTACGGATATAAATTTTTTGGAATATTTTAAAACTTCATAATTTGGATTCAATCAAGTTGCTTCCCTTGACTTCCAGCCCTTTATTGTAGTTCCATAATGTTACACCCGTAGAACATGACTTTCACCAATTCAAATATTTGAAGTTATGACCAAAAAAATGGAGCAAGAAATTTTTCTTGTATAAATTGGCTGTATTTTGAGCACTTTTATTTACATATCTTCCTTTTAGCATTAAGAGTACACAATCAAAGCACCAATTTCCAAATCTTTCTTGAAACAAATGGCCCTAAAAACTCTCTTGATTTTTGTCTTTGTTGCTATAATAGCAACCTCAATTGCAGAGGCACAAAGTCTACTTGGAATAGTGCAAGTCAATGGGACTTTATATTGCAGTCCAAATGGCAGTCCCAGTGCCAATGGCAATACATCTCCAGTTTTTCCCAGTAAGTCACCTCATATTTCAATATATATATATATATATATATATATATATATATATATATATATAACATAGTTAAGTTGATAAAGGGTATACATGTAACTAAGTGTATTTATATCACGTCTACAATTACAGACTAGTCATTCTTAGAAATTCTAGGAATTTAGAGTTTCGGGACAATTACAACTATCTATATCTGCATGTGACTCATCACTCATGCATAGTTTCCCATACAACAACTATATATTATGATTATACTAGAGTCCAAAGTCCTAGCACTCTTAAGAATCAGTCATTACACATCCGATCGACGAGTTCCAAGTAGGTCGCATCTTGATAGGTGTGAATGTTGCAGTACCTTGATTTGTATAATCTTTTCCATACAAATTAACTCATTTATGTTTAGTGTAACATTATGCATTCCATCTATAGACTACATCATACTAATAACTTGAGCAACATTCTTTTTGCAGATGCTATAGTGCAGGTCACTTGCCCAACAGATGTGGTGATTGACTCACCAGCATCTAATACAACCACGAACACGAACGGCGTGTACCGGATCACATTGTTTCCTCAAAACAACGCAACAGCCAATTCATTAGTCTCCAATTGTCGCCTCTTTGTTTTAACACCATTGTCTAATTGCAACCCGGCTTTGCCATCAGCGGGCCTCGTATCGAACCTGCGCTTCGTTAGAACCGTTCAAATTTCGTTTTTGAGAAGTACCTATATGGTTGCAGCTGGTTTTACACTACAAGCATAGGTAGGAAACTAGTACATGATTAGCTGATTGTATGAATAAATGGATATGTAGTTTTTGGTAAGTCTATAACAACAAATAATGGCGATGGGTAAATTAATTATTTTTAGATCACGTAAGATTTGGTATTGATTATTGTACTGTTTTGATACTTGATTTATGAATAAATAATGATGATTTATGCAACCCCTTGTTTAATTTCTTGAAATGAGTATCATCTGCATGTTCTATAAAAAGGGGTTGATTATTCTTGCATAGATTCTATTTAACATCGAGTACTACGAGAAAGGTAAAATTATAATTTGGGTTCAATGACGAAACGAGATGACGATTTTGATCCTTTTAGAACAGGCACCGACAATTTTGTTTACTAGTAAAGGATAAATTAAAGACATATTAATCTTCTGTTTTTGGGCAAACAGGGATACTACCTCATGTGCTACGAAGAAAATGATTGACCCTTACAAAAATATCCTTATACATTTTTAATACTTATTTAACTTTACCTACCATCGTTTTATTAGGGACATCCATATAAATAGTCAATAACTTTAATTCATCACAAAAAAAATATTGATATTTGCCCATGTAAATAATTCATGGTGAAGCCCCTTTACCATGGTTAAAATTAATTGACCACAGTTTTGCCTTTACTTTGGTCGTGGTATTTGCAAGCATGACCAAAACGTTTACCATGATTTATAGCCATGGTCAATGCTCTGTTCATTGTAAATACCATGACTTTTAGCCATTGTAAAAAAGTGTTGGGTTAGTGTTTCTTCCACCAAGATTAGTTATAGCTTAAAATAGCTAACATGTTTTTTCACCATGGTCGACTTTAGCGTGACTATATGAAACATCTACCACGGCCAAATTAGCTGTGAATTTAGACCGCTATAGACCACCGCTTTAGACCATGACATATATTTTCATTGTCAATACTCAATTTTTTTGTAGTGATTATGAATGTTACTTATACTTCGCCTCGGCTTTAGCGCGGTATCTATAAGCTATTGTAAATTTTGTGATTTGTGTTTAAACAAATATAAATTACTTAAATAATCTCAAAATATATTAGTCATACAACATGATATGATAATTATATGAAGAATTCTAACAGTGAAAATCAAACACATAAAAGATAAATTTTTCTTGATTCATAGTAGAATTCTCTACGTGACAACATTAGAGATCTTGTTGATTTCAAAGTTACAAATTCCCACATGCTAAATTCAAGTATATATGTAGTGTTGTGATGCACGAATACTCCTGAAAATTATCTCGTGTAATATTGTGTTCGTATTGTACCCGTATCCATTATGGATACTTTCGGATACTGAGTCCACGACATTTTTGAAGTATTCGAAAACCAAAAAAAAAAATTGGATACCGTATCTAATACAAAATTGAAGTGTCCAACACACCTTGAATACAAGACAAAGTATATTTTTGATATTATACAATACTTTTTGGACTATAAAATAAGAAAAGAGATAATATTTTTGGTCTTTTGTTAAAAATTAAAACTTAAAAATTAAATAAATAACAAAAAAATTTAAAGAACTAGACAAAATTTTATTTATATAAAAAAATATTGAATTAAATTTATTTTTAAATATTATACATGCATATTCATGAACGTATCATATCCTAAAATTTTAAATTTTTTTGCATCTCATGTCCGTATCTTATCGTATCTGTATTCTCGTATCGTATTTGTGTCCGTGCATCATAAGATGTAGTGACAACGACAACTAGAAAATGGACAACAAACGTTTCGAAAATATCCGATCAAGTTGCTTCCTTTGACTTCCAGCCCATTATTGTAGTTCAAACATGTTGCACCCATACACACTTCCACCAATTCAAGATTTTGAAATTATGGCCAGAATGAGCAAGAAAAATTTCTTTATAAATTGGCTGCATTTGGAGCACTTTTATATTTGCATATCTTCCAATTCTCGCATTAAGCACAAATAAAAGGACCAATTTCCAAATCTTTCTTTTAAACAAATGGCCCAAAAAAGTCTCGTGATTTTTCTCCTTGTTGCTATAATAATGGTAACCTCCATTGCAGAGGCACAAAATCCGCTTGGATTAGTGCATGTAAATGGGACTTTATATTGCACCCCAAATGGCAGTTCTGGCGCCAATGGCAATACAACTCCAGTATTTCCTAGTAAGTCTCCTCATATGAGAATCGGACTCCAAGTCCTAGTATAATTACATACAACTCATTCTTCAAAACATTTGGGTTACGGATTCGTGATAATCACAACTGTCTATTTAATTGGATAACTAAGAGTCAACTTTATGCATATGGTTGTAATTATATTTGATAATTGGAGTCCAAAAACTTTAAAATCACTCGTTAAATGATATGGTGTAAAATGGACCCCATGCAAGCCCTAGAAGTTGATTTCATAAACAAACATGATTCTCATAAATATTAAACTTCATGATTTTAACATAATCATAAAGAATTAGACGACCAACAGTTGTCCATATATAGCATTCAATGGAAGTCTTTTTATTGTTGATTCGTTGCAGAGTCTCTTGGGGAAGAATATTTCTCTTCCTTGACCCCTCGTTCAGTTATGGATACTTTTCTGCATTTCATCGTTATGTCGACAGTTAGAGTATCTAGGATTAGAGAGATATCCAACTCCTCTTTAATTAACACTCTAAAAGTTGTCTTCCGTCAAGAGAATTGTTCACTAAGAGTCGTAATTTTTCTTCACCCGAAGTCATATCTTTTCTCTAGCCAATTAGAATTTATTACGTAGTATTACATAATTAACTATTTTATCAAATAAGCTTTTAGTATTGAGAAGAATTGTCTGATGTGGTTGTCCCAATAATGTTCACAATTAATTGAGCTTAAACTTCAGAACAAATTGATCGTATCACTCTCCTTGAAATATAAACGAGAAGAGTGAAACTAGCATATATTGTTCATACACTCTAATTGCATCAAGATAGTACAAATACCCACACTCACTAAAGTATATTTGCAGTCCACTTATATCATATATGCTAAAAACTAGTGACACATCATATGTGCAGATGCCGTGGTGCGGGTCACCTGCGCAACATATGTGGTGGCTAACTCACCATCTAATGCAGCCACCACCACGACCGGCGAGTACCGGGTCGTGTTGATCCCTCGACCTGATGCAACAGTCGCTTCAATAGTCTCCAATTGCCGCATCTTTGTTCCAACACCTCTATCTAACTGCAACCCGGTCTTGCCATCGTCAGCTGGCCTCGTGTCGAACCTACGATTTGTTAGAACTGTCTCGATTTCGTTTTCGAGGGTAACCTATATGGTTGCAGCTGGTTTCACTGTGCAAACATAGCTCGAGATGTGCTTGTATGAATAAAGGAATGTGACTTGTGTTAATTAAGCCTGTAATGAATTAATAATATGGAGGTCGGTTTTAATATTTTGTAAATTAAATTTAATTCGGTATGGATTATTGCCCTGTTGAGATACTTGCATGATTTCATGAATAAATTACAAGGGTAATGATCTATCTTTAACATCAATTTGATTTCTTCAGTTTGAACTTTTTATTAAGGGAAATGAAAGGACATTATATTAAGGGAATAAATTGTTTTGCAACAACCTCCTAATTTGTTAGACGAGTAATAGGAAAAATTCCAACAAAAAGAAAATAAAAATAAGCGGAACTTTAGTTTATTGAAATGAGGCACTGCATGAGTGATCCCTATGGAGAGTACAAATAAAGCCTATATATATGTATATTGGATAATTTTGTAATATATGTATATTTATAATTCACACGCATATCGTAATTTGTATAGTATCGTATGTATCATTGGAAAGTCATGTGAAGTGGTCTATTTTCATATTTGAAAATATTTAAACATCGTTATCGTAATTCGTATAGTATCGTATGTATCATTGGAAAGTCATGTGAAGTGGTCTATTTTCATATTTGAAAATATTTAAACATAAATGATTATGTTGCAATTAGCATGTTTAATTTTTCAAACTATGCACGCGAACTTTCACTTAAAAAAAATAAGATATTTGTGATAAAATGTCAAAGTGACAATGTCATAGTTGTCACTAATTATAAATTTTTAATGACAAAAATTTTTGTTTTGTCACTAAAATAGGCTCTACATGTTTGATAGTGATAAAATTTATTTGGAAGTTATCACTCTTGATAATTAATAACAAGAAAATTGTTTGTCATTAGTAACAATTAGTGACACACTTTTTGTGACAACTTAATGACAACAATTTTGATTGTCACTCTATTTGTGTTGTCACTATACATGTGTCACTAATTGTCAAGAGTGATAACTTTTAAAATACTCTTGTCACTAAAAATTCTTGTTGTGACAAAGCAAAAATTATTGTCACTCATTATGTATATCTAGTGACAATTTTAAAATTGTCACTTCAAATTTTGTCACAAATATTACTTTTTGTTGTAGTGTTTCTAAATTAAATTGTCAATTAGCACTACAATAAAAAGTTATATTGATGACGAAATTTAAAGTGACAATGTTAAAATTATGATTAGATATACATAATGAGTAACAATAATTTTTATTTTGTTAGTGACAAAAGTTCTTTAAAATTGTCACTTTTGACATAATATATGTATAGTGACAACTTAATAAAAACACAAATAGAGTTACAACTATAATTGTTCTCACTAAATTATCACTAAATGTGTGTAACTAATTGTCAATAGTAATGACAATGACTTCAATGTCTCTAATTATCAAGAGTGACAATTCCTTTACAAATTTTGTCACTATTAAACATATAAACCTTAATTTTGTGATAAAACAAAAAGTTTTGTCACTAAAAACTAATAATTAATAACACCTTTGACATTCTACAAAAACAAAAAATAATAATAATAACAAAATGTCAAATGAAAATATTATAATTGTTATATATTTTAAGGGACAACCATTTTTGTTTTGTCACAAAAATATTTTTCTTATGTGAAATAGTGACAAGAATTGTATACAAGTTGTCACTCTTATAATTACGGTCAATGAAATTGTTGCCACTATTGACAATTAGTGATATATGTTTAATGGCAACTTAGTAACAACAAATAAATTTATCATTCAATAAGTGGTATCACTATACATGTGTCAATAATTATCGATAATTATAATTTAAAAAAGTAAACTCTTGTTACTACAAATCAATATTATCACTCGATCATTATTTATATTTAGTGACATGTTAGATATTTTCACTTCAACTTGTCACTAATCTCATATTTTGTTGTGGTGATTGTCACTGCTCTAAAATAACAAGGCTGTCGCTAATGTCTCAACTCCTACAACTTATTTCGTGTTTTATTTTCTAAATGCGTATTAAAAGTACAACATCAAAAATTGAATGTATATTTTAGAGGGGGAAATTTATGTTCGTTTGAATCATAAGGTTTTTTATCTTAAGCCTGATGGGCTCACTAACAAAAAATATATATATTAATGACAAATAATCAAGGGACAATGTAAAAGTTGTCACTAATTATAAATTTATAGTGACAAAATTTTTTGTTTTGTCACAAAAATAAGTTTTATATTTTTCATAGTGACAAGATTTGTATAAAAATTGTCACTCTTGATACTTAGTGACAAAGAATTTATTGTCACTATTGACAATTGGTGATATACCTTTAGTGATAACTTAGTGACCACAATTACAGTTGTCACTCTATTTGTGTTGTCACTATATATGTGTCACTAATTGTCAATAATGATAATTTTAAAGAAACTCTTGCCACTAAAAATTCTTTTTGTGACAAAGCAAAAATTATTGTCACTCATTATATATATCTAATGAATATTTTAACATTGTTACTTCCAATTTTATCATTAATATTATTTTTTGTTGTAGTGCCTGTTTATTGCCTTTGACTCTTTATTGCGATTTGTGTTTCATCTAAAATTCCCTACACATGCAAGCTAGTGTCAATATTCATTCAAACACGTACATATTTTAAAGAATATTTATACATGTAACATCTATACATATATATATATATATATATAATATGAAATACGATATCAAACAGAGTCAAGTGAATTATTGTAGCTCGGCTCCAATCCTCACATAATAGGATTTGGATATTAAAAGAAGTTTTGAACCATTTGGAATTATATATAACTATACTGTATGTGTGATACTTATAAACACATATATTCGATATTGTCAATAGTCAAATTCTTAACATCGCCATCCCTAAAAGGTCTACTGAGTAGACTCTACTCCTTGGGCGGCCCTATTGTAAGTCAAATGTTGTAAAAGAGTTAATTAATTAGTAAACAAAGAACAAAGACTGGCTTTTGCAGCATATGCTTCATTTAGTTCCAAGAATTTTGACAAAAATAGAACGATGTCAGGGATAATAAAAAAAATACAAAATTTACACTTTGTTTGGTTGTTCAAGAAAAATGATGAGAAAAAACAATAAGGAAAAAAATAGGCAATGGTTGTATGGAGCTTGAGATATTTACATCGGTCAACACATATTGGCTCAATTGGTAAGGAATGAATTAATTTTTCTCAAAAAGGTGTGGGTTCGATTCCTTCTACCGATGTGTGAGCTATGTTGGTGGGTGGTCTGTAAATATCTCTGTAAACGATTTATGATCTCGAAGGTATGTCCTGATCCTGGTAGGTGATCCGGAGCCGATGTCACCTAAATGTTCGATAAAAAAAATTGATATATACATGCATCGCATTACGTACATTCATGTTGAGGCACACATGTGCGCGAGTACACGCGAATAATAAGAACTTCAAAACGGGCCTATATTAGGCTTGCTAAAAGTCTATAAGATTTTACTCAAAATTACTCTCTTACACGAGCAAATATACATGTAAATGAAAATGAGTATTAGACAAAAAAGACAGCTACAAAAAACACTAAATTAAAGTCATTGATAAAACATTGGAATGGGAAGAAAAAAAACAACTTAGAAACGTTCCGCCGAAGCAATGGAATTTTGAGATAAATGACGATTTTGTCATGACTCACACGATGAGGAGAGTTAGCTTCTTCTCGAGAAAGCGAGCGTCTAGATATGTAGCTCGTTCTGTAGCTCGATCATCCACGATAAAAGTTATATTCATTTGTTTCAACTTGTGATGATCGACCCAAATATTCCCCAAATACATTCGTTTCTTATTCTACATTATAACTTCAGGTAGATATTGTAATCCAACAATCAATATTCATGGATGGAATAGCGTCGGGAACTAACATTGAAATTAAAATATGCTAACACTTCACAATTTTGATTTAATCAAGTGGCTTAGTTTCTTTGACTTTCAGCTTGGAAGTCATAGTTATATTATACACTTTAACAAATTCAATAATTTGAATCTATGACCAAAAGGAGAAGACGGAGAAACTAAAACAAGAATTTGGTCTTTATAAATTGGCCCTTTTAGAGCATTTTTATTACAAAGCACCAACAAATTTCCAAATCTTTCTTCAAACTATGGCCCAAAAAACTCTCTTTATTTGCATCTTTGTTGCTATGATGGCAACCTCCATTGCGGAGGCACAAGAACTGGCTGGAACAGTGTATGTTAATGGCACTTTATATTGCACTGTGAATGGCGGTCCCGGTCCCATTAGAAACACAACTCCAATTTTTGCTAGTAAGTCCCCTCATATATAATAAACATGTTCACGAGTCATGTGTGTGCGTTTCTCTACGTAGATCACTTCATATCTACGGATATGATTGCCCAAAACTCGAAGTTATGAAACTTCAAATTATATTAAGTGAGGCTGTTCATGGTTATATCCAATAATATCAGTCCATACATACTTTAATCTGCCCTTGTAGATCCAAAAATATCATATGATATATATTATTATTCTCCGAGCTTATATATAGCCGATAATATTGGATGATATTATCGATAGATTCGATAAAATGATATTAACGATCGTAACGTGATATTATTGGCAATAAATAATATCAGACATGTCGTATGTTATTTCTAATAATGAAATTTTGACTTAGTTTTGTACATTATGATTTTTGATTTGATCTAGTCGATGTACATATTATTACATATACAATAATGAAAGCTTGTGATATAATTGTTAATGAACTCCTTTCCTTTCTGTTAAAAATTTAAATTCGAATATGACGTGATGCATGTTTAGACTTATTTAATCTAATGAGAGAATTCTTTTTACAAATTAAAGTACCAATTCGTGGAAACTAATGGTTTTTTATTATTTACAATTTTACTATTTTCTTTAGAAATTTTTCTAGCATCCTATATTGTATTTGTGTATTGTCACTCAATAATATCTCGACACGATGACACTTACCGATAATATCATTGATCCTGCGACTTTGAACATGAATTTATAACTGACTCCAATGGTTTTATCCATGTATTGTTATTTCCATGCTCAAATATTATTCTAGTCTTTTGAGCATTTTCTCCGCCAGTTGTAGTCTAAATAGCAGAACCATCTTATGAGACACGTTTTTGTGCAGATGCTGCAATGCAGGTTAATTGCTCAGGAGACGTGATAAGCAACTCACCAGCTACCGCAACAACCAATGCAATAGGCGCGTATCGGGTGGTGCTGACCCCTCGACCTACGGCAACAGTCGACTCGATTGTCTCCAATTGCCGCCTCTTTGTCCTTACGCCTTTGTCTAACTGCAACCCAACGCTGCCATCAGCTGGCCTCGTATCGAACCTGCGGTTCGATAAAACTGCCACTATCCCATTGTTCTACATTGGAGGAGTTCCAGTTGCATTCTCGAGGGTCACTTTTATGATTGCAACTGGTTTTACACCTCAAGCATAGCTGCAAAACTACTAAGTATATCATTAGCTATGTGTAATAATGCATCAGATCTTTTATTTCAAAATAATATTTCATCTTTTGTTTTTATTTTACATACATATGTTACGCATATAAAGTTTATGTTACTTGTATATGAGTATTGAAATTCTCAAAAACGCCCGTCCGAAACAGGGGATTTGAACCGACGTAAGAATAAAAGGGATGTAGCTTGTGTAAAGTCGATCTATAATAAAGAATTGAGATGTGTTCCTTTTAGTTTTGGATCAAGTGTAATTTGGTGTTGATTGTTATTGTGGTAAGACACTTGATTTAATGAATAAGCAAAAATTGATTTTCTATATGTAAAATCAATTTTTTACCTCGTTTTTAAGTTTTATAATTGAGGGAAATGAAAAGGCCATCACATTTAAGGCAAAGTTACAATTTGGACCAAGAGTCCAAGACCTTGTAAAGGAAATTTTAGCTCAGGTCTGAACTTAAACTAATCAATTGTTATATATAGTATTTTTGTTATATGAATGACTTGCGCATCGAGGTTATTCATCATTCGACCATTATTATCAAGATATTAAAGACGAATTAATTAAGTTCTCTAATTAAAGACTTGCATTTAAATTATGTGACAAGAATCTTTAGTCTCTAATTAATAGTAGAAGTTTGCGATTTCTCTATTACAAGTTGGGAGAGATGTATAGTGAATCGAACCAGTTCAAGAATCTAAGAATTAAAATTAACTTTATTACTCTAAGTATTCAGGAAGAAAAAACTACTATAGTAAAATATTAATTTTACTCCAACTTGGCTTGAACTCAAACTATTTGTTTTGAGCTCCACCTTACACTTTAGAAATTAAACTCAATGTAAAATTAAGCTCACAAATATCTTGAACTTAAATGCAAGTCTTTAATTAGTAATAGCTCGAAATTAGAGAATCTTTAGTCTCTAATTTAAATCTTAAGTCACAAATATCCTTACACTTTAGAATTCCACTTAAATCTTCATTGAATTCAAACTCTTACCAGTTGGCAAAAACAAAATCAGTAATAGCTCGAAAGTTTGTTTATCTATGCCAAGTACTTGAAGATTCTTCGGTACCCTGGCTCGTGTGCACCAAATGGTGTGAATTTTCTGACGATCAGGAATATATAAGAATTAGCAATTACTCCACGTCAGAATCCAAACAGCCCATATTCCCATAGTATCGGGGAAATTTTAAGACAGAAAGGGTCCAATAAAGCCGGTCTTAAAAGAATAAGTAATAAGTCTCATTTGAATTTGCTTAACACATACATGTTGTTTGTCATGTCTTTATCTCCTAAAATACACTGAGGGCTGAGATTTCGCCAAGTTAGAAACGGACCGGCACTGTTGGACCCGATCTAGAAACACCCACACTATCACATATTTTATTACTCTTCCAATCAGGCCTCACAGCACTCCTACTCTCCACAGCTAGGGGGAAACGGACCGGCACTGTTGGACCCGATCTAGAAACGGGAATTTGAGGGAAATAGGCTTACTTTGCACAAAGTCCTCAAGACATAAGCTCCATTTGTAATATAGGCCTCCCTTATAGGCTTGTCCAAAGTTTTGGCATGTGATATACCTATTTTACCCTTACAATTATTTATACTAATAATAATTTAAAAAAACCAATATTTACTTAATACCTAAAATATCCTTGATACCCCAATCTTTGCCTGTATCGATCTTCTCTTCCCCTGAATCCATTTTCAGCGTTCTATCTCCATTTCAGGCCCTTCGGTGTATCTCCATCTCGGGCCCTTTCATCTCCAATTTGGGCCCTCCCAACGGGCATAGAGGTAAGGGAAACAATTATAATTGGTTGATGTAAAATTTGATTATTTGAATTTGTTGGGAGTAAAAGTTTGATTGAATGAATTTGTTGGAGATTTTGATGGATTATGTGGACAAGGTGTTTGATAAAATACTTGATAGAGTTTTTCTCATTAGTTTGCATTGAATAGTGTGTTTTTAGGCGTTTAGAATGTGATTTTGTGATTGTAGCATTAATTGAATTGTTATATGTGTGTTGGAAGTTTGATTGTTTGAATTTGTTGGAGATAGAGATGAATTATGTAGACAAGGTGTTCGACGAAATGCTTGATAGAGACTCTCTCATTAATTTGCATTGAAAATGGTGTTTTTAGGCTATATTTGATCAATGCAAAACTTTTGTATTTTGTAATAATAACTGTAATAAATTTTTGTAAGAATATTTGCTCATTCATTACTAATTGTATTTTGTAATAACTATGTTTCTTTATCTTTTTTTTCTAGGAAAATGTCGGAGTTTTTGATATACTATTTATACGATGGTGAGTGGAATATGAAAGTGGGAGAGTGTGGAGCACGACAATGTGAATGGTTGTCAAAGAATAAATATAAAATGCTGAGTTTTCTGCTAAGTGGAGTTAATCCACAGTCGATTACACGGCTGCAATTTTTCCAAGTCATGTTTGAATTTGCTCCTTTTGAATGGAAGAATTATGAAGTTTTAGTAAGTTACATTCCATCCTCTTGTAATGTTGGTAATCCGGTATACATCGAGACCGATATTGACGTGAAGCATTATTTGGTGGACTCATGTCCAGTGACGAAAAGGCGAAGCATTCTGCATGTGGAGCTTTTAATGAAAGATGTTGAAGGAAAAAAAATCAAGTTTGAAAATGAAATTCAGATGGAGAATGAGAAATATTATTTTGAAAAGGAGTTAGTGAATGATTATATATCTGCCCCTGGTCGGCCTGGTGTTGTTTTAAGCAAGCCCACCTCCCCGCCCGTATCGAAAGCCTCTGCACCCACTCCTTTTAAACCCAATCCACCATCGAGTCCTCATTATAATGTGGACAATGAGAACTCAATGCCTGATGCAACCAGTCCTTATAAATCCTACTCCAATCCACTTTCTAGTCCTTCTCCCTGTGTGGAAAATGTGAATGCAAAGCCCGATGCAAGCCACTATTTTGAAAAAGTGAAGTCAAGGCGTGATGCAGCCGCTTCTTTTATTTCCACCCAATGTTCGTACAAAGTTCACTCTGATCCCATCCACCGGTCAGATTTCATAGATGAAGCTAGTGACCAAAAGAGTATTGGAACCTTCAGCTTTGATGATGGTCTAGATCTTGTGATTGGTCAGGAATTCACCAGCAAGGAAGAGGTGAAAGCCTTGGTTAACAATGCAGCGCTTAAGTTATGTTTCAATGTTGTTGTAGCTAAGTCGAATAAAAAAGCCTTGGCATATAAATGTAAAGTCCCTGATTGCAAGTGGAGTATTCGTGCGGCAATTACTGGAAGGTCCCCGTTTTTCTCATTGCGAACTCATAATAACATCCATACATGCCGGCCTACATTGTTAAAGCGCCGTGAAAGGTGCTCTTCAGGAGCGGTTGCTGGATTTTTGTTAAATACTTTCCCATGTCAGTTAAGCGCCCCACCTCCAAAGGTAATAGGGGAAATGATGAATAAGGGTGGCATTGACGTTTCTTACTACAAGGCTAGGCGTGGTAGAAACATTGCTAGAGATTCTATTAGGGGTGATCCTGGGCTTAGTTATGAGATGCTTCCTAGATATTTGTATATGTTGGAGAAAGTGAATGAGGGCACGGTTACTCATTTGCGTAAGGATGCGAATAACATTTTCCAGTCGTTGTTCTTTGCGTTGGGAGCCTGCATTGAAGGTTTTGCATCCATGAGGAAAGTTCTTGTTATTGACGGCACACATTTGAAGACCAAGTATAATGGAGTATTACTTGTTTGTACTGCGGAAGATGGCAACAAACATCAGTATCCACTTGCGTTTGGCGTGGTAAGTAAAGAATGCGATGAAACTTGGATTTGGTTCTTGGAGAAACTTCGGGATGTCATACCCGATTCTGACGATTTGGTCATCATTTCTGATAGGCATGCATCTATTAAAAATGCCGTTCAGAAAGTTTACCCAAGGTCTTCCCATGGATACTGTACCTATCATATATCCCAAAATCTTAAGAACTATGTTTCTACCGGTAGGGGCCTTAAGCAAAAGAAGCAGGCAAAGGATCACATTGTGACGAAGTTTATTGTTTGCGCTGAATCATATACTGAGCACGAATTTGAAAGACTCTTTAGTGACCTCGAAACAAGACAGCCGGTTTCAAATCTTAAGTACCATGAGTATCTTAAAGACACACTTGCTGTGAAAGATCATTGGGCTCGTTGTTACTCTAATGGTGCACGATACAATATTATGACAACGAACGGAGTGGAGTCTATTAATGCTGTGTTGACTACTGCGAGGTCATATCCTTTGATTCTTTTGTTGGATGAAATTGTGAAGTTAATAATTACGTGGTTCAACAAGCACCGTAACGAAGCTGCAGCCGGGTCCTTGTCACAAAATCTCACTCCGGAAGTCGAGAGAACGATGCATGCAAGGAAGAAACAATCCACTTTCTTTAAAACGCGCGTCTTGAATAAGTGCACAGGGGAGTACATTGTTGAGTGTGGCAGCGAAACTTTCTTTGTTGACTTGCAAGCAAAAAAATGTACTTGCCGGGTTTTTGACATTGACCATATCCCGTGCGCGCACGCCATTTCGGCATATAATGGTTTAGGGGATGATGATGGCCTTCTCAATTTAATCTCTAAATATTATTTGAAACAAACATGGGCTTTGGCTTATGTTAGAACAATATACCCCGTCCCTAGTGAGCCGTCTGAGTGGATCATCCCCGCTGAAATAGAGGGAAATGTTGTTGAAGCTCCTTCTTGCGTAGAAAAATGTGGAGCGATTCGAAAACTACGATATCAATCTGGTGGAGAAAAAGGAAAAAGTCACAAAAAACGTGTGAAAGATCCCTCAACCTTCTAAACAATTTGTTTGTATTGTGTATTTGTATTTTTTATTTGATGATTCTTTCACTAGAGACATTAGTAGCTCAACATTGTAATATATATATATACATTTGAAGTTACAATTGTTTTAATTGAGATTTGTGTTCCCCAATATATATATATATATATATATATATGTCATGTGGCACTTAACTACAGGATATTGCTACATATGTAATTTTAACAATTTGTATTTATAGATTGTGATAAACTATAACTACTTAAGTAATGTTTAAAAGGTCTAAAACTCGAATCAGACGTAGTTTGTTATGATTGATAATAATAATATATTCATTTTTCCGTCTACAAAATATATTTATTTTGTATTGTAAACCCTAAACCCTAAACACTAAACCCTAAACCCTAAACCTTGAACTATAAAATCTTAAGAATATATATGGTGAGGGCCTATGAGAAAGAATAAATATAGTGTAATAGTGAAAAGTGATGGAAAACAAAAAATTGGTTAAAAAATATTAAAAAAATTGTCCGGCACAATGGTGGCGAATTTTCGGCACCAGGGTGCCGAGAATGCTGCCTTTAGGCACAGTACTCGGCACCACGGTGCCGAAAATTCGCCACCATTGTGCCGAGTATGCTTCCTTATGCAGAGCACTCGGCACCATGGTGCCGAAAATTCGGCACCACGGTGCCGAGTACTCTGCCTTAGGCAGACTAGTCGGCACCATGGTGCCGTAAATTCGGCACCAGGGTGCCGAGTACTCTGCCTTAGGCAGAGTACTCCGCACCCTGGTGCCGAATTTACGGCACCATTGTGCCGACGAAATTTGGGCCAAATTTCAATTTCCCGCCCAAATTTCATTTTCCCGCCCAATTGAATTTCGAATTTTTTTCAGCCTTTGATTTTTTCCTCCCTTATTTCCTCATTGCAAAAAACTTTCCAAGCTTTCAAATCTTTGACATAAAATCGGTCTCATCATTGCACCGTAGACGTCCATCCCGCCCCCATCCCTCAATCGTGAGTAAGTGATCTATAATCTTATATAGTCATGATATTTTTTGTCTGTTATTCCTGTAGCGGGTTCGATCCTTTTTCAATTGAGTGTGTAATGTTGAAATTTGAATGATTTTGAGCTCATAGAAGTTGATTTTTTGGAGTAGCTTGAAAGTTTGGTTTTAGTTTGATCAAACCTTGCACCTCTAATGTGGTGAATACTAATACACGTGGCCTAATGTGTTTAGGCTGAAAATATTTATATATGTTTTCATTAATTGCTTGTACAAACTAGTTTAGACACCAAATCCGTCATTGCAATAACTCTTGTTTTCTCTAATCCTTTCTTATGTTTTGGTCTTGTTTTTGGTTGCATATATTTAAGAAGCTCCGTATCATTACGCCGCTGCCACCTCATTTTGCCCTCCTAATGTAAGAAGCTTTTGTTATTAAGACATGTCTTTTTATTATGATGATTGATACCATGTTTCGTTTTCGTATTAGTCA
This sequence comes from Buddleja alternifolia, assembly GCA_019426215.1. Classification (NCBI taxonomy): domain Eukaryota; kingdom Viridiplantae; phylum Streptophyta; class Magnoliopsida; order Lamiales; family Scrophulariaceae; genus Buddleja; species Buddleja alternifolia. Next base: position 11,404 of record WHWC01000056.1, on the reverse strand, counting down.
TTTCTTGTGTTTACTAGAGTATGAATATGAAATGCTGTCCGGATGTACATGTTGCATATAGAAGTTCATTTCTTAAAGGGTATGTTTGTTGTCGTTTTTAAAATGATAGGACGAAGCTATGTGGAGTTGTTGGTTGCTGTGCTGTGACAAATTGTGAAAACCCCGGGGATTGTGAATCCTGTTTTTACCGGACAAGACTGAGGTCAGAGGTGACAGAGTTACTGGCCGCTGTGGTGTTCTCAGAAACGGGGACGGAGTCGTGTAGAACATTAATTTATGACCAACAAAACGATTGTATATATGCACAATATGAGACAGCATTGTATGCTGTGTGTAAAGTAAAGAATTGTGTTGATCCTTATCGCAGGTAGTATTTCTACAATCTATTTATGATATGTTATTTAATAACGAAATTTGTGACTAGTTTGCGTGTAATGTGCAGCTTGCTTCCTCCTGGTTTACTGTTGAGGGGCCCTATGGGGCATAGCAGAATTGAGAAGCCCCCGAAAAACGCAGATCCTTATAAGGAGAAAATTGACGCATGTAATGATTCTTGCTTGTACTTCATTTTCAGAGACAAGGTGAAAGAGTTAGTAACGTTGATGGATTCGCATCCCCGACTTTCCAACGCTACTAGAAAACATATCGAGGAAAATGAAATGATTCAGCTATTGAGTGTCATCATGGAAGAGAGAGACAATGAAGTGAAGCAACAACATGACTGTGATGATTTTGACGATTTCCATCGATCCAGCAACTCTGAAAGCGAGGATGAGGCGTTTGGTGTGGAATGTGATCGCATTTGATGAAAATGTAGTTTGAATTGTTAATTGAGTAATTTTCATTACCAGTTGAGACAATTTCGGCGTTTGTGTAAAATATTTTATTTTACGGAGTTGTTTTACTTTGTGTGTAATGTTTAATCGTGTGTTAATTTGTGTAGTTCTAATTTTGTTCATATATTCAACAACATAGGACCCCAGAAATCACCGTCATATATGTTCATATATTCAAAAAAGGTCGGAAATCCTGGTCAATCTTAAACATACACTTGAATAATGCAACTACGTAAACATTATGAACATGTGACAAAAACGGTGCTGGTCATGTTGATGGAGGCGGGGGTGGTTCAAAATTGACAAACATGAAATACTCAGATAATTGTCTCATCATCTCTGTTTGATTTCTCATCAACTCGGTTTGATTTTGTGCGAGAACGGCGAATTGAGACTGAAGACGGTCAAGACGGTCGAAATTAGTTGAGGTGGCTGCTGCAGTATTCGTTGGTGGATCTTGAAATGGAGGGTTGAGAGTAACAACCTCTGTTGCCGCATCACTCCGTTCCCGAGGGTGCGGCACTCGGATGAAACCGAATCCTGCTGGATTCTTTTTCAGAAGGTGCATACCGGCGAGGTGGTTCTTATCAACTGTCATCGGACCCTCAATAGGAATTTGATTTGTTGTGGTTCGATCGAATGCCCCGATCCGCTCGGCAATGCGGGTAATAAGTCCCCCCATTAGTAGTTGGCCCTTCTCCTGTTTCGACACTTGAACAAATCTCTCACATAAAATTTTCGTCAAGTCTGCACGTTTGCCGGTTTGAAAACACCACAGAACTCCAAGTTCTTTTGTGGATACTTTTCCGCTACACCCTCGGCCAAAAAGTGTGAATGCCAAGATTCGGTGTAAATACCGGAGAGAATAGTCGACAATATCCGTGGCCTTAGCCGTGCGTCCCGAAAACTTCTCATTAGGTAGTCGAGTAATTCCCTGCCAAAATGCATCCTCATCCGCTTCAAGTAGGGACTCCGTGTTTTCAATCGGCCAACCAAATATATCCGCGATCTCCTGTTTTGACTTCTCATAGGTTTTATTTGCGATTCTAAACCGGGCTGTATCATCTTCATACTGGAAGGTGCTTAAAAACTCGCATGTCAGCCGGTTGTAACTCGGTTCATCCATGAAATTTAGTTCCCGCCAACCCATGACTTCCAACTTTGCACGAAAATCACTCAACTTGATATCAATCGCCTGCATAGCATGAGGATCCATGTAGCGGGAGGGATAACAGGGTAACTTCATCAGTTTTGCATATTTAGAAGTGGGATTCTTGACTTTTGGGTATTTCATCAAAAGTGGGGGGCTACTACTATCAACGGTTGAGGGTACAATCTCCAAATCGGCCGTACTGGGTGTCTCGGCGGTACGAGCCCTTTTTCGGCCCATATTTTAGTCGACAAATGAATGGACACCTGCATTATGAAACATGAAATATATCACAAATTTGAGTATATGTCATTAACTACAACTACAAGATTTATCAATGAACCACAACTAGAATTGGGCAACGTGTTTTTTGTATGGGGCTTTTCGTCGAACACCTTGCGTTCATTAATTAGGCATCTTCATTCTAGTAACAATTTAACAAAGAAGCATGCCCAATTATCACTTTGCAATTCTATATCAAATACACCCAATGTTAACCACAAAGAAGCAACAAAATCTCTATCAATCAATTCATCGAACACCTTGCCTTCATTGTGGAGGCATGTACATTCTAGCACTTAATTAACACACAATATAGGGCCCAACAATTGTATTACTAATTAAAAAACAGAAAACACCATTGCAATGATGCTAATCACAACAAAAAACAACGACACCAAATTTAGAAAAGCCCATACTAACCTTGACTCGAAGAGTGAGCTGATGGAGGAGACGTGCAGTGTGCGGTGATTGATGCGATGATAGCGGAGGGGAGCGGAGCGTCTTGGGTAGGTACGTAGATGGGCGGGGGCCGGGGGCCGGGGATTTGATGGAAGAATGAGTTGATGGAAGGAACGAATGTTTGCGTTTCGATTTTCCCTGTGAATCGCCCGAATCGTGTGGTGTGGCACCCGTGGGAGCGAAACAGCACCATGGTGCGAATTGTTTTTGCAATTTTTAATTTTTAATTTTTTCATTTTCCATTAGTTGGTGAATACTGCAATATAGGACCCCAGTATATCCATATTAACTAATTGGATCCTCATATACAGGGGCTATTATCGCTGTACCGGCATACCACTATACTACTACACTGAACCCCTGTATTGCCGTATATTGGAAACCTCCAAGCTGTTGGGGTCTATCAGGTGATACGCAGATACTTGAATAGGTATTGGTGTAATTTGCACCCAAATACTATAATACATGGGTCCCATATCGCAGTATTCACCAAAATGGGACACATTTCTCTTTAATACAGCGATACGGACCCATGTATCAAAGTCTCGTATGCCCGATACTCGAATATAGGGCCCCTATATCGCAGCACGGTACATCCGATACCGAGATACAGGGCCCTATATCTCCGTATCGCCCAAAAGGGGCATTGACCCAAAAAAGGTGGATACTGTGATACAGGACCCTATATCGCCGTATTGGAATGACGGATACAGGGCCCTATATCGAAGTATCGCTCAATAAGTGCATTGATCCAAAAAAAGTGGATACTGTGATACAGGACCCTGTATCGCCGTATTGGAATGACGGATACAGGGCCCTATATCGCAGTATCGCATTGCAGTGCACTACTCGGCCAGAGTGCCGAAACTCGTCACCCAGAGCGCCGACTGCACTGACTACTTCAGTGCACTCGGCACAACGGTGCCGAGTTTCTGGCACAGGAGTGCCGAGTGCACTGCCTAAGGCAGTGCAGTCGGCACCAGGGTGCCGACACTCGGCACCCATAGTGCTGAGTGCACTGCCTTAGGCAGTGCAGTCGGCACTACGGTGCCGAGTTTCTGGCACAGGAGTGCCGAGTGCACTACCTAAGGCAGTGCACTCGGCACCACGGTGCCGACACTCGGCACCCATAGTGCTGAGTGCACTGCCTTAGGCAGTGCACTCGGCACAACGGTGCCGAGTTTCTGGCACAGGAGTGCCGAGTGCACTACCTAAGGCAGTGCACTCGGCACCACGGTGCCGACACTCGGCACCCAGAGTGCTGAGTGCACTGCCTTAGGCAGTGAACTCGGCACTACGGTGCCGAGTTTCTGGCACAGGAGTGCCAAGTGCACTGCCCTTTTGAATTTTCTTCCCCTTTCAATTTTCTTATTCACAATCCTCTGTTTTATTAAATGGAGTAATAATTGATGTTATGGATTTAGAAGTGAGACTTTGGCAACTTGTAGGCCGGTATAAATATTTGACAACATAACACAAATACAGAGTTACTATGTTCCTCAAACTATGGAATTGGTCAAAAGTTGCAAGGCTATCTTCTGTCTAAAATATGGAATGTGGATATGACTAAATGTTTTCAAAGGTCTAAACTCTTCCCTTGTACAAAAGAAGTCCACGTATTTGAGCATGAACACACCACAGTCGCACTCTTCTTCCTGTAGCGGGATGTTACTGACAATGTTGTACGTCCAACCACTCGAATCAAAATCTTCTATACATTTGTGCTTCACGTATTGGAGTACGTAATCTTTTAGCGAGTTAAAAACTCCATTATCACCCCGAGTAGGCCCAAATGAATCAAGATACTCCATTTTTTTTTCCTTCGGGCTGATAATTGCTAAAGTCCAATGCAAATTATCATTGATCGGCACAAAGATTTTATCACACTGAAGAAGACTATAATCAACTGTCGATGTTCTAGCATCAGTCATAACTTTCACCGACTGAAAACCTCTACTTTTATATACTTTATAAAAGTAAGAACCAAAATAATGGCATTTCAAGTACCTCATTGGCTCCCGCAACTCTCTCTTTTTCAATAACAAGATGTAGAAATTACATACTTCATCATCAAGCCATCCCCGAGGTTTCAACTGTTTTAAACTCCTTGTACTAATCTGCTTCTCTTTCTTACCATAAGTTATACTCATCAACGATTTCGCCTTACGGGGATCGGACATGGAATCTGTTATCAGTCTATTCTCGTCTGCGGTCAGAGGCACAAAAAAATATGCCTCATCAACATCCAATGTATCCTGAACATGTTCGTTGACAACATTTGCAATTTCAGATACCAAATATTCACACAGTACAGGGGTCCAACTAATTGTAAGATAACAACATTGCAATCCAATATCTAAATCAATTGATTCAATTTACAATAAAATTCAATTTACATTGTCATACATAAGTATCCAACATAATACAATTATTGTTCAAACAACCCTCTTGTTCAAAATATCTAATGCAATCTTCTTTCTGATCAAACCCATGCGCTCGGCGTTATAATTTTTCAATTGCCTAAACTGTTCTCGAGTACAAAAATAGTCGATGTTCTTGAGCATAAACACTCCACAGTCATCGCCATTCAGTTGTCGAGGCATGGTGCACACAATTTCATCAGCCCATCCACTCAAATCAAAATCTTGTCTACATTTGTGCCTCACGTATTGGACAAGATAGCTTTTCAACAAGTTAAAAACCCCATTATCAGTCATGTGAGGACCCAGCGAATCAATATACTGCATTTTTCTCTCATTCAGGTTGATAATGGCTAAAGCCCAATGATTAATATCGTGGATGGGGACAAAGATTGCATCACAATCAACAAGAGAAATGTTTGAATCTACCCAGTTTTCCATACTATCAAAACTACCGCCAGATTTCAACTTCACTAAAAAGAAAGTATTAAAAAAATGGCACCTCAAGTACCTCTCTGGCTCCCTCATCTGCCTTTCAGCCAGTAAAATGAGGTAAGCATTAATGACTACGTCATCAAGCCATTTTCGAGGTTTCAAGGTGCGAAAGTTTTCTACTGTTACAGGGAAGTCATTCACACTCACCACTATTTTGTCAGCCGGTAACTTAGGGGCCATGGCCTTATTATATTGCTTCTGCTCGTATGGGGTCAAAGGCTGACAATGATAATTCTCTTCCACTGTAACCTCCTCCACCTTCACCTTTTTAAGCCCCGGCTCCTCATCCTCTCCACTCATCATTATTTTTCCGGTTCCTTCATGGAAAGATGACAAAGGAGCTGCATCCAGATCCACCTGCAGTGCCTCGAACTGAAGGTGTCCCGTTTGAGGATCCGTAGCAGTTTTGGCCTGTAGCTAAAACACGTTAATCATACGAAAGAGAAAATATATCGTACACAAAATAAATTCATTAAATAACAACTGACTGTATTACCTTCTTCGGTGGGGCTAACTCAGTCCATGGCGACTGTATAAGTCTGCCCTTTTTCCTCTCCCTCTTTGGATGGTCGCGATCGACAGGGGCAGGAGGGATCTCATCGTGTTTCAAGTCCATTAGGACATTAGCAACCTCTCCTTCCCCAACCACGACCTCATCAACCACAATATCCATCTCATTTTCAACAAGAGGGCTGACTGAACCATGAACTGGCACATCACGATCAACACCAGAAAAGTGTTCATCATCCCTCTGAAATCTGAGGAAAATAGCTATCTGATTTTCTATGCCTGATAGCCTATTTTCTACATTTGATAGCCTATTTTCCATGTTGGATAGCCTATTTTCCACGTTGCCTAGTCTACCATCCACTCTTGAGTCCATCTCAGATATTTTTGCCAAAATCTCACTGAACATTCTTAAAACTTCGCTATTAGGTTCCGTTGAATGACCCGGAGCCCTTTCACGAAGAGGGATGGAGGATAACGGTGGAATGCTGTCGACTGGGATGGCTGATGGGTCTATTTCGGGCAGAGGATCACTAATGTCTTCGACTCCGTCCAATCCAAGCGAAGAACATTTCCCGACCACGTCAGCAAGGTACATGTCTTCAAATAGAATTCTTCCCCCTGACTCTAAAATTGCAGCCCAAGCATCAGTGGTCGGGTCCACCACGGAGTTGTTTGCATTGAAAGGAGGAAACTCCTTATCGATTGAAGCGCGTTCCTCCGGAGTGGCCTTTAGTATGCTTGCAATGTCCTACAAAATTTGGCGAATTATAATAAGTTACAAAACTCATTCATTATATTAATTGCAAAAACATAATGTCCAAAAAAAATCATACCAACCTTTGTGTTTAACACCAATTTAAGGAACTGGTCGAAACTCGCAAATTGTTTCTTCACTTTCGGTTTTGTCGTCCACTTGCACATTCGGGGCAACGTGGGGTTGATATTCTCCCTCAATTGCCCAATAGCAGGTGACAGGACGGACATGCACTCAAAAGGAAGAAGCTACACAAAAAAAATATTACCGTCGGTTAATATATTTCCCAATATAAAAGTCACAGTTTCAAATATAGCAATATATCAAAACATCATTACAAGACTTACCATAAGAGGTATAATGAAACCGGGACATTTCCACTGTGGGTTTCTGGACATCTTCTTCTGTGCCATGTCCAAACTTGTCACCTGCTCCATCAGAAAACCAAAGGAGCGACGCCCCCATGGATACGACTTTGCAAATTCCAAACTCTCCACTATTTGGATTAGCATGGAATCTATTTTTGCATTTTCATTTCCACTATAAAACAACACCGAACCCACTAAATAAAGTAAGGAGAACTTCAACTTGTCGTCCTTCGTCGTGTCCCGGCCCCCTTTCCTAACAATGCTTAGCCTTCTATCACCATCGCCAGTGGGAGACTCAACTTCTTCTGGAATTCGAATATTTGCAAGTACATCCTTTATACTTGCTAGTGTGACCTTTTTCGTGTTTAGATATCTTGATACAAAGTTTTCTTCTCCCAACAATGGTCCTTCCTTCGGATATTCACCACAGTTCAACCCACTAATTAAGCCGTGCTCCATCAACGAATACCGAATAGGAACTCCATTCAAAACAAACCAAATCTCCGACTTATTGGGAGACTTCACTTTTCGGCATAGAAGAATCCACAACGGAGTAAGAATCATATCCGTGTACGGAGCGGCGTCAAACAATGGCCCGAATTGAGAATCCCTCAACCAATTCATCCCATCCGGATGGTCGCTTAAACATCTTTCGATGAATAAGCATTCCTCGGCCATTTTGCAATACGTGTTGATTTTACCCTTGAAATTACATTCTTCAAGGGTCAAATATAGAGTGGGGACCTGAACAACACAATTGAAAACTCTTCAAATATAATGACAACGAAACAGCATATACAAAAATGAGAGCTATGAACTAACATATTCAAATCAATAAACACTTAGCAATTCATCCATTTCATCAATAATTCCAAAACAATAACCAAAATTAAACCATGCATCATTTCATTCGAAAAATCCTTATGAATTCATCAATTTGATCAATAAACACTTATCAATTCATCATCAATAATTCCAAAACAATAACCAAAATTATACCATGCATCATTTCATTCGAAAAATCCTCATCAATTTGATCAATAAACACTTATCAATTCATCCATTTCATCAATAATTCCAAAACAATAACCAAATTAAAACAAGATTCAATTCATTTGAAAAATCCTTATGAATTCATCAATTTGATCAATAAACACTTATCAATTCATCCATTTCATCAATACTTCCAAAAAAATAACCAAATTTAAAGCATGCATCATTTCATTCAAACAATCTTATGAATTCATCAAATTCATCGATAAACACTTATCAATTCATCCATTTCATCAATAATTCCAACACATACCAATCAATTTCTCCTGATTTCTCCTAATTTTCCCATCTCCACAAAAGCATTATAAATAAATAGAAGAAGTTTTTACTTACAGGGGGTGTCGATGAGGTAGAAGGCTCGTTCTCAGTCAAAGATGAACGTTCATCAACACGGGGAGCATCCATTACTCTGCAAATGCACAATCCTTAAAATTACATAAACCCTAATATCAAAATGTGTTTCAAAATTAAAATTAACTGGGACAAATTAACCTAACAAATCACTTATTCATTCATTGATCAAGGTTTTTCAAAATTAAAAAAAATGCTTCAATAATTATAAATTACATTGGGGAAATTGAGCATTTTACAAAAAATTCACAAAATTTTGAAAAAATTCACATTTTCTACAAGTATATTGGATCGGGTTGCTTCAATACCTTTAACTTCTCTTCTCCTTCTTCTTCTTTCAATGGCAGACGACGGGTCGCTCCAACAATGGAAGCAGGCCGGCGCGAAATGGAATGGAAGCAGGCGGCGTTAAATGGGCGATTCTCTTCTCTGCGGGGACCTGCGAGCGGCGACCTTTCCTTCTCCGGGATAGGGACTCTTCTTTCTCCGGTGGTTTTGCGTGTATCGGGTCTCTTCGTCTTCTCTTTTCTCCGGTGTCGGGTAGAAGCACTAAGGTGGGGGTGTATAGCAGCAAGCAGGTGTATCATAATTCTGGGTTGGTTGGGAGTATAAGGGGTTAAGAGGGGTGGTTTCGTAATTCCACTTTTGATAGAATTTAAAAAAAAAAAAATGTGTTTAGAATCGTGTTTCAAACACACGACTCTTTAAGTGGGGAGTTTTTCCCAGGGACTTTTTAGTCATTTTACAATGAAAAATAAGATAAGAATTATAACAGGTCTAAAATCTTCAAGGTTGTGCAAAGGGAGCCTATTTCTGCAAACGTCCCCTCTAAATCAATACCCACTCAAATTTTTGGGATTGGCAGCCAAATCATTTTTTTTAAAACGAAAAAAAGAAAAAAAAAACGGTCACTTCGAAGATTTTCGGTTCAAGTGTATTTTAATTTTTGTGTTTTTTTTTGCTAGTTAATTTTTGTGTTAATTTAAACTCAACAAACTTGTAAGTTAGCCCCAAGGTCGAGTTTCATTATAAGATATTGAGTCCGCAATCAACTCGTTTAAAACTATTTACAATCAAATTTAGTCAAATCTGAAGTCGGGTTTATAGAGCTACAAAAAAAAAATCGAATATTAATGTGTTATTTGAATTGCCTTTTATTTTTCCTTTTTGTAGTTACTTTAAGTTTTATCAAATTACATTATCATTTCTATACTAATTAATATGGTCTTATAAAACTAAGCATAATCCTAAATTATTATTTATTGTAAACTTTGTATTATCATTATATTGTTATTTGGAAATAGTATTTTGTGTAACTTATCACCACTTATATGAATAGATTAAAAAAAAAATTGGAGTTTAAATAACAGATATTAAAAAAGAAAAGAAAAAGAGCATGCAAGCAATTGAACACCTATTTTTGAAATCGAGCTCAACTCATTGAAAAAGTTCAAACTCAAACTAGCTAGAAAATGAAACCAAATGGGGATGATGTGTTTCCAACATATGATTCTTATGAGCGTTACGTGATAATTTATACCATTCCATGTGACATGTTCACATGATCCCTTTATATACGTGTGTGTATCATCTGGAGCTTGAGATTTCACACGACCTCCAAAGTACCATTCGTTTCCAACTCACCTATTAAAAGATGCTTTTAACCATGATTTTATTGACTTTGTACGGCTTGCACAAGGGAATGGCAATGGCACATAAGTGTAAATGGGAAAAGTGATCATCTTGATGAATTGTTCCCTCTTTATGATATCTTTTCCACTTTTGCTTTATCCTGTTGCTTCTCTTTTATCAAGTAGTAAAATTAATAATCCCTCTTCACTCATTGATTTTGGTCCTACTTTTTTTTTTTGTTGTCCTTTTTAGAATGCAATTTTTTTAATTACCTTTCTTACACTTAAAGATTTTGTCAAACATTAAGGAAATTGTAAAGGAAATACTTTTAGAAATATAACTAGGAGATATTTGTAAAACAATTTCATTAATCTTTTCATAATAGTCTATTAAATTGTAATAAGAAATTTAAAATCAATATGTATCTTCAAAAGGATAATGTGATCGAAATTATCTATATTTTTCTTTTCCTTTTCAATTTTTCGTCAATGATTCAACTAGTTGTTGTCGACTATGACAGAAAAAGACAAATAATTATATTCCCTTTTTTTAAAATAAAAAATAAATTAGCGAAAAACTGAAAGCTTAAAATGACCTAATAATCTTCAGACTCAAGCAACTAAAATAAGTCATTTAAATGCATCTAAAAAAAGCATATCATCTGAACACAACAGTGGCGGAAACTGGGAAGTGCCGCGTTTGGGTTGGGCGACCGTTATAATATTGCTTTTAAAATCAAACATAAAGTCAGTATTCATTTTTTTTTTGACCCCTCCATTATTAAGAAGTTAAAAAATGTTTACAAAATCATATTTTTAAAGACTAAAACATATAATTTAGGTCCTTTTTCATATGACTAATTACATTTACCTCCTCACAAGTATTTAGTAATTACAACCCAACCTCAAAGTTTTGGACTCATACAAACAATCCATTCTATAATAAAACCTTACTTCAATCCTTTTCAGGGATATTTTGGTCAAAAGAAAATAGTTTCAAGACAAGGACAAAACATGTTGTCTATATAACGTTTTTTAGATAACGAATTCGGTTAGTTTCTATCGAGAGTGAGCGATTGTAAAGTTTTTTTATTT
>WHWC01000055.1:0-87623 GCA_019426215.1 Buddleja alternifolia | reverse complement strand
GCGTCGATGGTGGTTGCCGGACGTGTCGTCGACAATGGTGTTGGTCGCCAAACTCATTAGTTAACCCAAACTCACACTTGCTAAATTTCACGTAGAGCTTGTTGTCTCTTAAGACTGGCAATACAATCCTTAAGTGTCGTTCATGATTTTCTTTGGTCTTAGATATAGACAATGATGTCGTTTATAAATATCACCGCAAGTGATCCAAATTAGAAGGTAATATACTATGCATACTATCCATAAGGGTTGTTGGGGGTATTGGTCAATCCAACTGGCATTTCAACAAACTCATATTGTCCGTATCTTGTTTGGAAAGCGGTCTTAAGTTCATCTTCATTGCTAATTCTTAATTGATCATATCCTTGTTGCAAATCAAACTTAGAATATATACGTACGTAGCTCCTTGGAGTTGGTCAACAATTCTTTAATTCGTGGAAGAGGGACTTGTTCTGATGGTTACACTATTTAACCCCGGGTATTCTACATCTAACACTAATGATCTGTCTTTCTTCTTGCCAAATAACACTAGAGCTCTCCACAGAGACGTATTGTTCAATAAATCCTATCTCCACAACTTTAATAGCTAAGCTTTCTTTATATTGGGGTAGTTCCGAGTAAACGCTCGATGGCGAACGGCCCTTCCCTATCTGTTGGTAAAGAGATTAAAATTTAGGAACTACAAATACTTATTAAATATTCACTTTATCTTTTGTCTTGTTAATCATGGAAGCTAAATAGTCTTCCCTTTCTTTCCAAAGTGTCCTTTACGCCATAACAACTGAAATGTTAGGTGCTGAAGCAATCCTTTGTGTTCCCTGCTAGATCTGTAATCGACTTACCAGATGCACAAAAACTTAACAACCTTGTAAGATAATCTATTGGGCATGATGATAAGACAACTAATCCATTTCTAGAATAATGTCTTACTCTTGTATAGGTTAGCACTATAAGACCAGTTGTAAAAGATTTTCCACTAATCATTATGTTACTGGACTTAAATCACTGAATCCATAACCATGCCACTATCCTTTCGTGTAGTAACTTCTAAGTTAACTTTTATAGTACGATCAAAAATTAAAATAGTCATTTATAATCACCTTTCCTGTATCACATCCAAAAATTATTCTGTAATATCAATAAACTATCACTGTACTCAATAAACTACATGAAAGCTAATTTCCCACTCGCTTTCTCATAAGTAGGAGGTTGAGTAATTAATGTAATTCCTCTTGTTCACAAGAATATTCATCTTCATCTATTACACCTTTTCCGACTCAAGTGTCTCTTTGCAATCAAAGCACCTATAGTGTTTTATTCTAGACACGTTCCTAGCTCAGTCCTACAATTGTAATCAATCATCGCTTGGTCGGCCGCCCAAACAATGGTTTGTCACAATTTAAGTACTGGAACACTATATCTCCAACCTTATTATCATATCGAACTCTCACTTAATACCTAAAACCACAGTCCGAGGAACCTATCCCGGAATAGCTCAGGCACTAGCCCAAGCTCTGATACATCTGTAACGCCCTCAAATTTAATCCTAAAGAATCCAACACGAAAGCGTTATCCTATCCTTACAGAAGTACAAACCAAATTCTGGACACAATTAAACAATTCATCTTATCGGGTCACACCCCAATACATCAACTAAATAGCTATGCGAACTTAATATACATGAGTCAATCTACATCATTCACCTCTAGGATAGTCGAGTTTATACTCCGATCCTTCAAGCTAGTTTCACTTCTCGACTTGCCTATAACTGGAAGGAAGAAGTGAAGTACATAAGCAAAGGCTTAGTGAGCGCCAGTGTACGTGTGAAAGGTGCTTAAAATAGTTTTTAGACCCCAAAGTGATAAATTAATAAGGTGAAAACAATAATAGTTTCTATTTTTCAAACGCTCATTAAAAAGGCGAGTAAGAATGACATTTGCGTTCAAGTAGTAGCTGGTATGACACCAGGATCTTAGTATACATACGATAAAGTTTTAAAACATGCATTTTTAAAAGTGTGCAGTCAATGTAAGTACCACGTACAAGACTCAATGCAAGTATCATGTACAAGACTCAATGCAAGTATCATGTACAAGACATGTTTAAGTAACACGTACACGTCACGCTTAAGCAGTAGGGGGCCATGTTAGCAATACTATCGCGTCCGATGATTTACCCATAGCACTTTGGGTCCCTCTGCTTCTTCCTTATCACCCCTGAACATGCGGCTTAAAAGCCATCACCTTATACCTCCCCACGCAGGCTCGCGATGCCCGATTTGGTCATATCCGGAATATGCCACACGATAAATGACCCATGCACCCTCAGAGCACTCCGTCCTAGATGCATGGATCTGGACGTGGATAACGGGAACTGTTTAAGACCGCAAGCCCATGCTTGACCGGCCGAACCCTGCCCTATCCATCGCCCGACCTTGGGCCCAACACAACCACGCAAGATGAAACATGTCACAAGAACACCATCACGACAAATGATCATGATACAAGAACCAAATGATGGAGTACTTCCACGAATCCATAAAAACCGGTGTTTATTTTGAAATCATGCTTGCAAAATATGCATTTGAAACCAGTATGCAATCATGTATGTCACGAATGATTAAATGAAGCGTTTTGGCTCACGAAGGAATATTGAATCGAGCGAATATTTTTTTTTCCGGAATTTCATTAAAAGAATGTTTTCTTGAAATCATTTTCACAAAACCTGCCTGGAAATTATTCTCGCAAGATATGTCTTTGAAACGTGCCAAGAAATGGTTAATGCAAATTGAGTCCATGATTTGACTTGAAAGTGTTGAAATTCATTTTCATGTGAAGTATTGAAAGCATGATGAAAGTATATAGATATATATACGACGTGCTCCTTCCAGTTTTGAAAGACATATAACTATAATTTTGAGAGGCACTCACTCTACGTCCAAGTTTATACGGCGTTGTCCTCGTTCGTCTCACCGACAACACCTGCTAAGCGAAATTATATCATAAGCTCATTTTCTAACTCGTCTAAAGTCTACCCGGGGTAGTCTATGAGGTCCTAATAACTATACCAACATGCACAACAAGTTACCTTAATGAAAACTAGGCTTAATTTCAATCTTCCCCAAAAGGTCGATAAGAGGCATAAAAAAACAGATTTGTGCAGTTTTAGTGTATGAATTGTTAAAAATCATAAACTCAATAATTGTGGGTAAAACGATTTCCATAAATGTTCTAAATTTGTTAAAAGACCTTAGATAAATTTTTCAAAGGTAAATGGTCACTTGAAATGTGGCTATTTTACTCAAAATCGAAGTAAAATTGGGTTCAATTTTTACTGGGCAATACCACTTTAAAAATTCATATAAAATCATAATTTACTCAAATAAGCCCCAATTGCATACACAATAACCCCAATACATATGGTTATCCCCTGTAAAATTTTGAAACCAAAATGAAGTTGGTAAAAGCCCCAAATGATGTCTCAAACAAACATTTTCGAAATCCCGTGAGGCTTCTGGCAGCCTATACTTAACAATTTCCACAATTCACATTAAAACTCCAAAAATCTCAGAAAATTCCAGAGCTATTTCAGACATGCAGTAACATACACAGTAAAATTGTTGAACTCAAATAAAGTTTCCTTGTCTCGAAAACAATTCTTCAAAATTAGTTGCAGATTTATAGACCCAACTTAAAATTATCATGCATGTGTGATTTCTTCATTTAAGCCTTTAGATTGGCTAACAAAAATTGTAAATTTAAGCTTAAAACTCATAGATCTACTCATCCAAGACACATGCAATAACATTTTCAAAATAAACTTAGCCTTTACCATTACCTACTAATATATAAGTTCTAAGTTCTAAGGGATTAAGAGTTACCTTTAATTGCTACCAACAAGTGTGAAGATGGGTTGAAGGTTGAAGTCAATATACTTATTTATATATATATATATATATATCTATCTTGAAATGAAGAGATGAAGAATGGTTGAAGAGACCCTTTTGCTTTGTATAAAGAAACATGATGAAGGTTGAAAGTGGTATGTTATATATAGAGGTGTGTGTGACCGTGTAGTGCTCCACTTTTCTTCTCTTTTTTCTTTATTTTATTTTATTTTATTATTTAATGTGAAATGAAAGTGGAATTTACTAATTATTGGTGTATTTGGGCAATTTACTAATTCAACTTCTCTCCTAGTGTCTAGTTAAATTTTGGTTCTATTCCTTTAGTCTACATAAGATATATAATATAATATCCCTCTTGAACATAAGTTTAAAATCCTAGGTCATGTCCTAATGCTTTAGATAGTAATTAGTCGACTAAAAAAAAAACTCGGGTATCACATTCTCCCCTCCTTAAAAGAATTTGGTCCCCAAATTCTCACCTGAGAACAATTCCGGGTAGTGTCTTCGCATGTAATCCTCGGTTTCCCAAGTTGCTTCTTCTAGATTGTCGTGATTTTCCCATAACACCTTTACCATTGGGATGGTTTTAGTCCGTAGCTCACGCACTTTCTTGTCCACAATCTTTATCGGTTTTTTTTTTTTTCATAAGTCAAATTGTTCTGAATTAGTATTGCATCCACCTTGAGTACATGTTCAGGATCGGGTCGGTATTTCTTTAACCTGCTTACGTGAAAGACATCGTGCAAACCAGAGAGTGCTAGTGAGGGTGCCAGTCAATATGCTACTTTTCCAACTCTTTCCAAGATCTTGAAAGGTCCAACAAATCTAAGACTTAACTTTCCACCTTTCTTAGGTTGAATGATGCCCCTCCGAGGAGATAGCCGCAAGAAAACCTCATCTCTGACGAAAAATTCTAAGTCTTTTCTTCTTTGATCAGCGTAACTCTTCTGACGACTCTGTGCAGCTTTCATTCGTTCCTGGACAATTTGGATTTTATCTATAGCTTCTTGCAGCAATTTCAATTGTGGGAACGTTGTTTGTCCCTGATTTTTCCTCTTAGGAATCCATGTATCTCCAACTTCCCAACGAACTGGGGACCTGCACTTTCTCCCATATAAGGCTTCATATGGTGCCATTCCAATTGTGGCCTGATAGCTATTGTTATAAGCAAATTCTGCTAAGGCTAAGTATTGAGCCCAATTTCCTTTAAATCCAAAACACATGCTCGCAACATGTCTTCTAGTATTTGAATTACTAGCTCAAATTGTCCATCCGACTGAGGATAAGTTGTCATGCTAATGACTAGCTTAGTTTCCAATGCAACATGTATGCTTTTCCAAAATTGTGAGAGGAATGAGAGGAACCACTGCTCAATGGTACGGATCTCTGGATTCTACTAAGGACAAGGTTAACTGAAACACCATGCCGTCTCACAATTTCCTTAACGTACCATCAAGCTAACTTAGAGAGGTTCTACCTCCCGGACGGGCAAGAAATGAGCTCATTTTGTGAGCCCATCCACAATTATCCCAATAGAATCATGGCCACTTGTAGCTTGGGGCAAATCAGTTATAAAGTTCACTGTTAGATATTCACCTTTCCATTCCGGTATTTTTTTTTTTAAAGGTTGTAAGAGTCCAGGAGATCGTTAAGGTTTGATGTTTTGATTTCACTTGTTGACATGCAAAGCATCGTGAGACATAATTAGTGACTTGGCTGTTCAGATTGACTAACCAGTAATATTCCTTAATTCTTTATGCATCTCATTACTGCCAAGGTATATGGTCTTTTTCAAGCGACGAGCTTCATCAAGTATAACCTTCTTCACACTAGTGTCATTTGGTACATACACCCTATTTTAAACTATATCAGGTCGTCTTCCCAGATATGAAATTCACGCCTATATTTCTTGAAGGGTCTTCTCTCTTAAGTTCTTGAATATAGATCTTTCTCCAGTGCAACTTTGATCCAAGAACATTGGGTTCTACTTTGATATTAGCACACAAGATGTGTAATCCAAATTCTTTTGTATTCCAAAAATTCACATCCTTCCACATCCTCCATCCGTTATCCATTAATCTTGCAACACTCATTTTCTGACTTAAAGCATCTGCTTCTACATTAGATTTTCTAAGATGGGTTTGGATTGAACACTTGTAGTCTCCAAGAAGTTTCATTCTCTTTGTCTCAAATTCAACTCTTTTTGAGAGAATAGATACTTAAAACTTTTGTGGTCGGTATGATGCTCCATATAAGTAATGTCTCCACTTTGTTATTTCAGAAATAATGGAGGCTACTGCCAAATCATGGGTTGGGTAGTTCTATTCGTAGGGTTTGTGTTTACGCTATACATACGCTATCTCTTTACTATTTTGCATAAGCATACATCCAGTCCCTCCTTAGAGACATCACCGTAACTCCAAAATTATCATTTCCATTAGGAAGTTCTAAAATGCGTTGTTGTGAGCCTTTTCTCTAACTCTTGGAAGCTTGATTTAGACTCATCATTCTATTCAACTTCATCTTCCTTTGAGTTAGTTAAGATAAATGTCCTGCTATCTTAGAGAAATCCTTGACAAATCTCCGATAGTATCCTGCTAATCCGAGAAAGTTTTTTTTTTTTTTTTTTTTGGTGGCATTCTCAGGTCTTTTCCATTCCACAATAGATTCTACCTTCGAGGGGTCGACATAGATTCCATTACCCATAATCACATGACCTAAGAAGGCAACCTTAGTTAACCCAAACTCACACTTGCTAAATTTCACGTAGAGCTTGTTGTCTCTTAAGACTGGCAATACAATCCTTAAGTGTCGTTCATGATTTTCTTTGGTCTTAGATATAGACAATGATGTCGTTTATAAATATCACCGCAAGTGATCCAAATTAGAAGGTAATATACTATGCATACTATCCATAAGGTTTGTTGGGGGTATTGGTCAATCCAACTGGCATTTCAACAAACTCATATTGTCCGTATCTTGTTTGGAAAGCGGTCTTAAGTTCATCTTCATTGCTAATTCTTAATTGATCATATCCTTGTTGCAAATCAAACTTAGAATATAACGTAGCTCCTTGGAGTTGGTCAAACAATTCTTTAATTCGTGGAAGAGGATACTTGTTCTTGATGGTTACACTATTTAACCCCCGGTATTCTACATCTAACCCTAATGATCTGTCTTTCTTCTTGCCAAATAACACTAGAGCTCGGGGGCCAAATAACACCATACACACTTTTACCCACACACAACATACATCTACACACACTACATAGTTTTTACACTCACTGGGCACTTTCAATTTATTTTAATTAATTAAATGTATACAAACAAATATATATATATATATAGATATATGTATATATGTACATATATTGATTTATTTCTAAAATACAATAAAAATGGAAAAAGGCCTGGGTTAGAGCAAATATAGCCTATGTTAGAGCAAACCTACCCTAGTTAGATGTAATATAGCCTAGGTTAGAGACGGTGGTGATTGCCGGACATGTCGTCGACGTCGATGGTGGTTGCCGGACGTGTCGTCGACAATGGTGGTGGTCGCCGGAGGTCGGGGGTGGTTGTCGGACGTGTCGACGACAATGGTGGTGGTCGCCGGAGGACGGTGGCGGTCGCCGACGGTGGGGGTCGGTGGTGGTCGCCGGCGGTGGGGAGCACGTTGAATGCGAGAAAATACATAAATATATATATATATTTATAATTAATTAATTTTTGATTAGTTATATATATAAATATAATAAATTAATATATAATTATTTTTAAAAAAAGAAAAAGGGCTAGGTTAGCGCTGACCTAGTCCTAGGTCAGCGCAAACCTAGCCCGAAAATGAAAAAAAAAAGAAAAATAGGCTAGGTTAGCGCTAACCTAGACCTAGGTTAGCGCTAACCTAGCCTATAAATAATAAAAGAAAGAAAAATAGGAAAAAATAGAAAAATTATGTGTGTTTGCGCAAATCTAACCTATGTAGGTGTATACCCAGCCTATTTTACACACACTGCACACTTATTACTCAACCCCACACTTTTTACACATACGACACACTTTTACACACACTACACCCTTTTACGCACCATACACACTTTTACCCACACACAACATACATCTACACACACTACATAGTTTTTACACTCACTGGGCACTTTAAATTTATTTTAATTATTTAAATATATACAAACAAATATATATATATATATAGATATATGTATATATGTACATATATTGATTTATTTCTAAAATACAATAAAAATGTAAAAAGGCCTGGGTTAGAGCAAATATAGCCTATGTTAAAGAAAACCTACCCTAGTTAGATGTAATATAGCCTAGGTTAGAGACGGTGGTGATTGCCGGACATGTCGCCGGCGTCGATGGTGGTTGCCGGACGTGTCGTCGACAATGGTGGTGGTCGCCGGAGGTCGGGGGTGGATGTCGGACGTGTCGACGACAATGGTGGTGGTCGCCGGAGGACGGTGGCGGTCGCCGACGGTGGGGGTCGGTGGTGGTCGCCGGCGGTGGGGAGCACGTTGAATGCGAGAAAATACATAAATATATATATATATATATATATATATTTATAATTAATTAATTTTTAATTAGTTATATATATAAATATAATAAATTAATATATAATTATTTAAAAAAAAAGAAAATGGGCTAGGTTAGCGCTAACCTAGCCCTAGGTCAGCGCAAACCTAGCCCGAAAATTAAAAAAAAAAAGAAAAATAGGCTAGGTTAGCGCTAACCTAGCCTATAAATAATAAAAAAAAGAAAAATAGGAAAAAATAGAAAAATTATGTGTGTTTGCGCAAATCTAACCTATGTTGGTGTATACCCAGCCTATTTTACACACACTACACACTTATTACTCAACCACACACTTTTTCCACATACGACACACTTTTACACACACTACACCCTTTTACTCACCATACACACTTTTACCCACACACAACATACATCTACACACACTACATAGTTTTTACACTCACTGGGCACTTTCAATTTATTTTAATTAATTAAATGTATACAAACAAATATATATATATATATATATATGTATATATGTACATATATTTATTTATTTCTAAAATACAATTAAAATGGAAAAAGGCCTGGGTTAGAGCAATATAGCCTATGTTAGAGCAAACCTACCCTAGTTAGATGTAATATAGCCTAGGTTAGAGACGGTGGTGATTGCCGGACATGTCGCCGGCGTCGATGGTGGTTGCCGGACGTGTCGTCGACAATGGTGGTGGTCGCCGGAGGTCGGGGGTGGATGTCGGACGTGTCGACGACAATGGTGGTGGTCGCCGGAGGACGGTGGCGGTCGCCGACGGTGGGGGTCGGTGGTGGTCGCCGGCGGTGGGGAGCACGTTGAATGCGAGAAAATACATAAATATATATATATTTATAATTAATTAATTTTTAATTAGTTATATATATAAATATAATAAATTAATATATAATTATTTTAAAAAAAAGAAAATGGGCTAGGTTAGCGCTAACCTAGCCCTAGGTCAGCGCAAACCTAGCCCGAAAATTAAAAAAAGAAAAAGAAAAATAGGCTAGGTTAGCGCTAACCTAGCCTATAAATAATAAAAAAAAAGAAAAATAGGAAAAAATAGAAAAATTATGTGTGTTTGCGCAAATCTAACCTATGTTGGTGTATACCCAGCCTATTTTACACACACTACACACTTATTACTCAACCACACACTTTTTGCACATACGACACACTTTTACACACACTACACCCTTTTACGCACCATACACACTTTTACCCACACACAACATACATCTACACACACTACATAGTTTTTACACTCACTGGGCACTTTCAATTTATTTTAATTAATTAAATATATACAAACAAATATATATATATATATATAGATATAGGTATGTATGTACATATATTGATTTATTTCTAAAATACAATAAAAATGGAAAAAGGCCTGGGTTAGAGCAAATATAGCCTATGTTAGAGGAAACCTACCCTAGTTAGATGTAATATAGCCTAGGTTAGAGACGGTGGTGATTGACGGACATGTCGCCGGCGTCGATGGTGGTTGCCGGACGTGTCGTCGACAATGGTGGTGGTCGCCGGAGGTCGGGGGTGGATGTCGGACGTGTCGCCGACAATGGTGGTGGTCGCCGGAGGACGGTGGTGGTCGCCGGAGGACGGTGGTGGTCGCCGACGATGGAGGTCGGTGGTGGTCGCCGGCGGTGGGGAGCACGTTGAATGCGAGAAAATACATAAATATATATATATATTTATAATTAATTAATTTTTAATTAGTTATATATATAAATATAATAAATTAATATATAATTATTTTTAAAAAAGAAAATGGGCTAGATTAGCGCTAACCTAGCCCTAGGTCAGCGCAAATCTTGCCCGGAAATTAAAAAAGGAAAAGAAAAATTGGCTGGGTTAGCGCTAACCTAGACCTAGGTTAGCGCTAACCTAGCCCATAAATAATAAAAAAAAAAGAAAAATAGGAAAAAATAGAAAAATTATGTGTGTTTGCGCAAATCTAGCCTATGTTGGTGTATACCCAGCCTATTTTACACACACTACACACTTATTACTCAACCACACACTTTTTGCACATACGACACACTTTTACACACACTACACCCTTTTACGCACCATACACACTTTTACCCACACACAACATACATCTACACACACTACATAGTTTTTACACTCACTGGGCACTTTCAATTTATTTTAATTAATTAAATATATACATACAAATATATATATATATTTATAGATATATGTATATATGTACATATATTGATTTATTTCTAAAATATAATAAAAATGGAAAAAGGCCTGGGTTAGAGCAAATATAGCCTATGTTAGAGCAAACCTACCCTAGTTAGATGTAATATAGCCTAGGTTAGAGACGGTGGTGATTGACGGACATGTCGCCGGCGTCGATGGTGGTTGCCGGACGTGTCGTCGACAATGGTGGTGGTCGCCGGAGGTCGGGGGTGGATGTCGGACGTGTCGCCGACAATGGTGGTGGTCGCCGGAGGACGGTGGGGGTCGCCGACGGTGGGGGTTGGTGGTGGTCGCCGGCTGTGGGGAGCACGTTGAATTCGAGAAAATACATAAATATATATATATATTTATAATTAATTAATTTTTAATTAGTTATATATATAAATATAATAAATTAATATATAATTATTTTAAAAAAAAGAAAATGGGCTAGGTTAGCGCTAACCTAGCCCTAGGTCAGCGCAAACCTAGCCCGGAAATTAAAAAAGAAAAAGAAAAATAGGCTAGGTTAGCGCTAACCTAGACCTAGGTTAGCGCTAACCTAGCCTATAAATAATAAAAAAATAGAAAAATTGGAAAAAATAGAAAAGTTATGTGTGTTTGCGCAAATCTAGCCTATGTTGGTGTATACCCAGCTTATTTTACACACACTACACACTTATTACTCAACCACACACTGTTTGCACATACGACACACTTTTACACACACTACACCTTTTACGCACCATACACACTTTTACCCACGCACAACATACATCTACACGCACTACATAGTTTTTACACTCACTGGGCACTTTCAATTTATTTTAATTAATTAAATATATACATACAAATATATATATATATATATATATTTATAGATATATGTATATATGTACATATATTGATTTTGTGATGCCCGAGTTTTTTTTTAGTCGACTAGTTACTATCTAAAGCATTAGGACATGATCTAGGATCTTAAACATATGTTCAAGAGGGATATTATATTATACATCTTATGTAGATTAAAGGAATAGAACCAAAATTTAACTAGACACTAGGAGAGAAGTTGAATTAGTAAATTGCCCAAATACACCAATAATTAGTAAATTCCACTTTCATTTCACATCAAATAATAATAAAAAAAAAGAGAAGAAAAGTGGAGCACTACACGGTCACACACACCTATATATATAACATACAACCTTCAACCTCCAACCCATCTTCACACTTGGAAAGTGGGGCTTGACCGACCACCACCACCATCACATCATATATATATATATATATATAATATGCCTTAACTTCATCATTCTTTTACAAGCATACATCTCTTCAACTCTTCTTCCCCATTTTCATCATCTTCAACCTCTCTTCATCCTTCCATTCAAGATAGATATATATAGATATAAATTAGTATATTAGCTTCAACCTCAACCATCTTCACACTTGTTGGTAGCATTAAAGGTAACTTGTAATTCTTTGTGCTTACATTAGTAGGTAATGGTAGGGGCTAAATTTGCTTTGAAAATGTTATTGCATGTGTATTAGAAGAGTAGATCTATGAGTTTTAAGCTTAAATTTACAATTTATAGTTACTAACCTAAAGGCTTAAATGAAGAAATCACACATGCATGACAATTTTAAGTTGGGTCTTTAAATCTGCTACTGATTTTGAAGAATTGTATCGAGATGAGGAAATGTTATTTGAGTTCAAAACTTTTACTGTGTATGTTACTGCATGTCTAAAATATCTCTGGAATTGTGTGAGATTTTTGGAGTTGTAATGTGAATTATGGAAATTGTTAAGTATAGGATGACAGAAGCCTCACGGGATTTCAAAATGTTTGTTTGAGACATCATTTGGGGTTCTTACAAACTTCATTTTAATTTCAAAATTTTAAAAGGGATAATCATACGTATTGGGGTTGTTTTGTGTGAAATTGGGGCTTATTCGATTAAATGGTGATTTTATATGAATTTTAAAGTAATACTGCCCCAGTAAAAATTGAACCCAATTTTACTTCGGTTTTTAGTAAAAT
The DNA here is from genome assembly GCA_019426215.1 of Buddleja alternifolia. Classification (NCBI taxonomy): domain Eukaryota; kingdom Viridiplantae; phylum Streptophyta; class Magnoliopsida; order Lamiales; family Scrophulariaceae; genus Buddleja; species Buddleja alternifolia. Next base: position 74,893 of record WHWC01000055.1, on the reverse strand, counting down.
AGCCACATTTCAAGTGACCATTTACCTTTGAAAAATTTATCTAAGGTCTTTTAACAAATTTAGAACATTTATGGAAATCGTTTTACCCACAATTATTGAGTTTATGATTTTTAACAATTCATACACTAAAACTGCACAAATATGTTTTTATGCCTCTTATCGACATTTTGGGGAAGATTGAAATTAAGCCTAGTTTTCATTAAGGTAACTTGTTGTGCATGATTGTATAGTTATTAGGACCTCATAGACTACCCCGGGTAGACTTTAGACGAGTTAGAAAATGAGTTTCTGATATAATTTCGCTTAGCAGGGTTGTCGGTGAGACGAACGAGGACAACGCCGTATAAGCTTGGACGTAGTGTGAGTGCCTCTCAAAATTATAGTTATATGTCTTTCAAAACTGGAAGGAGCACGTCGTATATATATCTATATACTTTCATCATGCTTTCAATACTTCACATGAAAATGAATTTCAACACTTTAAAATCAAATCATGGACTCATTTTGCATTAACCATTTCTTGGCACGTTTCAAAGACATATCTTGCGAGAATAATTTTCCAAGCAGGTTTTGTGAAAATGATTTCAAGAAAACATTCTTTTAATGAAATTTTGAAAAAAAAATATTTGCTCGATTCATTGTTCTTTCGTGAGCCAAAACGCTTCATTTAATCATTCGTGACATACTTGTTTCAAATGCATATTTTGCAAGCATGATTTCAAAATAAACATCCGTTTTTATGGATTTCGTGGAAGTACTCCATCATTTGGTTCTTGTATCATGATCATTTGTCGTGATGGTGTTCTTGTGACATGTCTCATCTTGCGCGGTTGTGTTGGGCCCAAGGTCGGGCGATGGATAGGGCAGGGTTCGGCCGGTCAAGCATGGGCTTGCGGTCTTAAACAGTTCCCGCTATCCACGTCCAGATCCATGCACCTAGGACGGAGTGCTCTGAGGGTGCATGGGTCATTTATCGTGTGGCATATTCCGGATATGACCAAATCGGGCATCGCGAGCCTACGTGGGGAGGTATAAGGTGATGGCTTTGAAGCCGCGTGTTCAGGGGTGATAAGGAAGAAGCAGAGGGACCCAAAGTGCTATGGGTAAATCATCGGACGCGATAGTATTGCTAACATGGCCCCCTACTGCTTAAGCGTGACGTGTACGTGTTACTTAAACATGTCTTGTACATGATACTTGCATTGAGTCTGGTACATGATACTTGCATTGAGTCTTGTACATGATACTTGCATTGAGTCTTGTACATGATACTTGCATTGAGTCTTGTACATGATACTTGCATTGAGTCTTGTACGTGGTACTTACATTGACTGCACACTTTTAAAAATGCATGTTTTAAAACTTTATCGTATGTATACTAAGATCCTGGTGTCATACCAGCTACTGCTTGAACGCAAATGTCATTCTTACTCGCCTTTTAATGAGCGTTCGAAAAAATAGAAACTATTATTGTTTTCACCTTATTAATTTATCACTTTGGGGTCTAAAAACTATTTTAAGCACCTTTCACACGTACACTGGCGCTCACTAAGCCTTTGCTTATGTACTTCACTTTCTTCCTTCCAGTTATAGGCAAGTCGAGAAGTGAAACTAGCTTGAAGGATCGGAGTATAAACTCGGACTATCCTAGAGGTGAATGATGTAGATTGACTCATGTATATTAAGTTCGCATAGCTATTTAGTTGATGTATTGGGGTTGTGACCCGATAAGATGAATTGTTTAATTGTGTCCAGAATTTGGTTTGTACTTCTGTAAAGATAGGATAACGCTTTCGTGTTGGATTCTTTAGGATTAAATTGAGGGCGTGTTGACGCTTTCGTGTTGGATTCTTTAGGATTAAATTTGAGGGCGTTACAGATGGTATCAGAGCTTGGGCTAGTGCCTGAGCTATTCCGGATAGGTTCCTCGGACTGTGGTTTTAGGTATTAAGTGAGGGTTCGATATGATAATAAGGTTGGAGATATAGTGTTTCAGTACTTGAATTGTGACAAACCATTGTTTGGGCGGCCGACCAAGCGATGATTGATTACAATTGTAGGACTGAGCTAGGAACGTGTCTAGAATAAAACACTATAGGTGCTTTGATTGCAAAGAGACACTTGAGTCGGAAAAGGTGTAATAGAATGAAGGATGAATATTCTTGTGAACAAGAGGAATTACATTAATTACTCAACCTCCTACTTATGAGAAAGCGAGTGGGAAATTAGCTTTCATGTAGTTTCTTGAGTACAGTGATAGTTTATTGATATTACAGAATAATTTTTGGATGTGATACAGGAAAGGTGATTATAAATGACTATTTTAATTTTTGATCGTACTATAAAAGTTAACTTAGAAGTTACTACACGAAAGGATAGTGGCATGGTTATGGATTCAGTGATTTAAGTCCAGTAACATAATGATTAGTGGAAAATCTTTTACAACTGGTCTTATAGTGCTACCTATACAAGAGTAAGACAATGTTCTTAGAAATGGATTAGTTGTCTTATCATCATGCCCAATAGATTATCTTACAAGGTTTGTTGAAGTCTTGTGCACCTGGTAAGTTGATTACAGATCTAGCAGGGAACATAAGGATTACTTTAGCACCTATCATTTCAATTGTTATGGTGCAAAAGACACTTTGGAAAGAAAGGGAAGACTATTTAGCTTCCATGATTAACAAGACAAAAGATAAAGTGAATATTAAATAAGTATTTGTAGTTCCTGAATTTTAATCTCTTTACCAACAGATAGGGAAGGGAGTTCGCCATCGAGCGTTTACTCGGAACTACTCCAATATAAGGAAAGCTTAGCTATTAAAGTTGTGGAGATAGGATTTATTGAACCTAATACGTCTCTGTGGGAGCTCTAGTGTTATTTGGCAAGAAGAAAGACAGATCATTAGGGTTAGGTGTAGAATACCGGGGGTTAAATAGTGTAACCATCAAGAACAAGTGTCCTCTTCCACGAATTGAAGAATTGTTTGACCAACTCCAAGGAGCTACGTTAGATTCTAAGCTTGATTTGCAACAAGGATATGATCAATTAAGAATTAACAATGAAGATGAACTTAAGACCGCTTTCCAAACAAGATACGGACAATATGAGTTTGTTGAAATGCCAGTTGGATTGACCAATACCCCAACAACCCTTATGGATATTATGCATAGTATATTACCTTCTAATTTGGATCGCTTGCGGTGATATTTATAAACGACATCATTGTCTATATCTAAGACCAAAGAAAATCATGAACGACACTTAAGGATTGTATTGCCAGTCTTAAGAGACAACAAGCTCTACGTGAAATTTAGCAAGTGTGAGTTTGGGTTAACTAAGGTTGCCTTCTTAGGTCATGTGATTATGGGTAATGGAATCTATGTCGACCCCTCGAAGGTAGAATCTATTGTGGAATGGAAAAGACCTGAGAATGCCACAAAAAAAAAAAGCAAGAAGCTTTCTCGGATTAGCAGGATACTATCGGAGATTTGTCAAGGATTTCTCTAAGATAGCAGGACATTTATCTCGACTAACTCAAAGGAAGATGAAGTTGAATAGAATGATGAGTCTAAGTCAAGCTTCCAAGAGTTAGAGAAAAGGCTCACAACAACGCATTTTAGAACTTCCTAATGGAAATGATAATTTTGGAGTTTACGGTGATGTCTCTAAGGAGGGACTTGGATGTATGCTTATGCAAAATGGTAAGGAGATAGCGTATGTATAGCGTAAACACAAACCCTACGAATAGAACTACCCAACCTATGATTTGGCAGTAGCCTCCATTATTTCTGAAATAACAAAGTGGAGACATTACTTATATGGAGCATCATACCGACCACAAAAGTTTTAAGTATCTATTCTCTCAAAAAGAGTTGAATTTGAGACAAACAAAGAGAATGAAACTTCTTGGAGACTACAAGTGTTCAATCCAAACCCATCTTAGAAAATCTAATGTAGAAGCAGATGCTTTAAGTCAGAAAATGAGTGTTGCAAGATTAATGGATAACGGATGGAGGATGTGGAAGGATGTGAATTTTTGGAATACAAAATAATTTGGATTACACATCTTGTGTGCTAATATCAAAGTAGAACCCAATGTTCTTGGATCAAAGTTGCACTGGAGAAAGATCTATATTCAAGAACTTAAGAGAGAAGACCCTTCAAGAAATATAGGCGTGAATTTCATATCTGGGAAGACGACCTGATATAGTTTAAAATAGGGTGTATGTACCAAATGACACTAGTGTGAAGAAGGTTATACTTGATGAAGCTCGTCGCTTGAAAAAGACCATATACCTTGGCAGTAATGAGATGCATAAGGAATTAAGGAATATTACTGGTTAGTCAATCTGAACAGCCAAGTCACTAATTATGTCTCACGATGCTTTGCATGTCAACAAGTGAAATCAAAACATCAAACCTTAACGATCTCCTGGACTCTTACAACCTTTTAAAAAAAAAAAACCGGAATGGAAAGGTGAATATCTAACAGTGAACTTTATAACTGATTTGCCCCAAGCTACAAGTGGCCATGATTCTATTGGGATAATTGTGGATGGGCTCACAAAATGAGCTCATTTCTTGCCCGTCCGGGAGGTAGAACCTCTCTAAGTTAGCTTGATGGTACGTTAAGGAAATTGTGAGACGACATGGTGTTTCAGTTAACCTTGTCCTTAGTAGAATCCAGAGATCCATACCATTGAGCAGTGGTTCCTCTCATTCCTCTCACAATTTTGGAAAAGCATACATCATGCATTGGAAACTAAGCTAGTCATTAGCATGACAACTTATCCTCAGTCGGATGGACAATTTGAGATAGTAATTCAAATACTAGAAGACATATTGCGAGCATGTGTTTTGGATTTAAAGGAAATTGGGCTCAATACTTAGCCTTAGCAGAATTTGCTTATAACAATAGCTATCAGGCCACAATTGGAATGGCACCATATGAAGCCTTATATGGGAGAAAGTGCAGGTCCCCAATTCGTTGGGAAGTTGGAGATACATGGATTCCTAAGAGGAAAAATCAGGGACAAACAACGTTCCCACAATTGAAATTGCTGCAAGAAGCTATAGATAAAATCCAAATTGTCCAGGAACGAATGAAAGCTGCACAGAGTCGTCAGAAGAGTTACGCTGATCAAAGAAGAAAAGACTTAGAATTTTTCGTCAGAGATGAGGTTTTCTTGCGGCTATCTCCTCGGAGGGGCATCATTCAACCTAAGAAAGGTGGAAAGTTAAGTCTTAGATTTGTTGGACCTTTCAAGATCTTGGAAAGAGTTGGAAAAGTAGCATATCGACTGGCACCCTCACTAGCACTCTCTGGTTTGCACGATGTCTTTCACGTAAGCAGGTTAAAGAAATACCGACCCGATCCTGAACATGTACTCAAGGTGGATGCAATACTAATTCAGAACAATTTGACTTATGAAAAAAAAAAAAAAAAAACCGATAAAGGTTGTGGACAAGAAAGTGCGTGAGCTACGGACTAAAACCATCCCAATGGTAAAGGTGTTATGGGAAAATCACGACAATCTAGAAGAAGCAACTTGGGAAACCGAGGATTACATGCGAAGACACTACCCGGAATTGTTCTCAGGTGAGAATTTGGGGACCAAATTCTTTTAAGGAGGGGAGAATGTGATACCCGAGTTTTTTTTTAGTCGACTAATTACTATCTAAAGCATTAGGACATGACCTAGGATCTTAACTTATGTTCAAGAGGGATATTATATTATACATCTTATGTAGACTAAAGGAATAGAACCAAAATTTAACTAGACACTAGGAGAGAAGTTGAATTAGTAAATTGCCCAAATACACCAATAATTAGTAAATTCCACTTTCATTTCACATTAAATAATAAAAAAAAAAAAAAAAGAGAAGAAAAGTGGAGCACTACACGGTCACACACACCTATATATATAACATACCACCTTCAACCTTCATCATGTTTCTTTATACAAAGCAAAAGGGTCTCTTCAACCATTCTTCATCTCTTCATTTCAAGATATATATATATATATATATATATATATATATATAAATAAGTATATTGACTTCAACCTTCAACCCATCTTCACACTTGTTGGTAGCAATTAAAGGTAACTCTTAATCCCTTAGAACTTAGAACTTATATATTAGTAGGTAATGGTAAAGGCTAAGTTTATTTTGAAAATGTTATTGCATGTGTCTTGGATGAGTAGATCTATGAGTTTTAAGCTTAAATTTACAATTTTTGTTAGCCAATCTAAAGGCTTAAATGAAGAAATCACACATGCATGATAATTTTAAGTTGGGTCTATAAATCTGCAACTAATTTTGAAGAATTGTTTTCGAGACAAGGAAACTTTATTTGAGTTCAAACATTTTACTGTGTATGTTACTGCATGTCTGAAATAGCTCTGGAATTTTCTGAGATTTTTGGAGTTTTAATGTGAATTGTGGAAATTGTTAAGTATAGGCTGCCAGAAGCCTCACGGGATTTCGAAAATGTTTGTTTGAGACATCATTTGGGGCTTTTACCAACTTCATTTTGGTTTCAAAATTTTACAGGGGATAACCATATGTATTGGGGTTATTGTGTATGCAATTGGGGCTTATTTGAGTAAATTATGATTTTATATGAATTTTTAAAGTGGTATTGCCCAGTAAAAATTGAACCCAATTTTACTTCGGTTTTGAGTAAAATAGCCACATTTCAAGTGACCATTTACCTTTGAAAAATTTATCTAAGGTCTTTTAACAAATTTAGAACATTTATGGAAATCGTTTTACCCACAATTATTGAGTTTATGATTTTTAACAATTCATACACTAAAACTGCACAAATCTGTTTTTATGCCTCTTATCGACCTTTTGGGGAAGATTGAAATTAAGCCTAGTTTTCATTAAGGTAACTTGTTGTGCATGTTGGTATAGTTATTAGGACCTCATAGACTACCCCGGGTAGACTTTAGACGAGTTAGAAAATGAGCTTATGATATAATTTCGCTTAGCAGGTGTTGTCGGTGAGACGAACGAGGACAACGCCGTATAAACTTGGACGTAGAGTGAGTGCCTCTCAAAATTATAGTTATATGTCTTTCAAAACTGGAAGGAGCACGTCGTATATATATCTATATACTTTCATCATGCTTTCAATACTTCACATGAAAATGAATTTCAACACTTTCAAGTCAAATCATGGACTCAATTTGCATTAACCATTTCTTGGCACGTTTCAAAGACATATCTTGCGAGAATAATTTTCCAGGCAGGTTTTGTGAAAATGATTTCAAGAAAACATTCTTTTAATGAAATTCTGGAAAAAAAAAATATTCGCTCGATTCAATATTCCTTCGTGAGCCAAAACGCTTCATTTAATCATTCGTGACATACATGATTGCATACTGGTTTCAAATGCATATTTTGCAAGCATGATTTCAAAATAAACACCGGTTTTTATGGATTCGTGGAAGTACTCCATCATTTGGTTCTTGTATCATGATCATTTGTCGTGATGGTGTTCTTGTGACATGTTTCATCTTGCGTGGTTGTGTTGGGCCCAAGGTCGGGCGATGGATAGGGCAGGGTTCGGCCGGGCAAGCATGGGCTTGCGGTCTTAAACAGTTCCCGTTATCCACGTCCAGATCCATGCATCTAGGACGGAGTGCTCTGAGGGTGCATGGGTCATTTATCGTGTGGCATATTCCGGATATGATCAAATCGGGCATCGCGAGCCTGCGTGGGGAGGTATAAGGTGATGGCTTTTAAGCCGCATGTTCAGGGGTGATAAGGAAGAAGCAGAGGGACCCAAAGTGCTATGGGTAAATCATCGGACGCGATAGTATTGCTAACATGGCCCCCTACTGCTTAAGCGTGACGTGTACGTGTTACTTAAACATGTCTTGTACATGATACTTGCATTGAGTCTGGTACATGATACTTGCATTGAGTCTTGTACATGATACTTGCATTGAGTCTGGTACATGATACTTGCATTGAGTCTTGTACATGATACTTGCATTGAGTCTTGTACGTGGTACTTACATTGACTGCACACTTTTAAAAATGCATGTTTTAAAACTTTATCGTATGTATACTAAGATCCTGGTGTCATACCAGCTACTACTTGAACGCAAATGTCATTCTTACTCGCCTTTTTAATGAGCGTTTGAAAAATAGAAACTATTATTGTTTTCACCTTATTAATTTATCACTTTGGGGTCTAAAAACTATTTTAAGCACCTTTCACACGTACACTGGCGCTCACTAAGCCTTTGCTTATGTACTTCACTTCTTCCTTCCAGTTATAGGCAAGTCGAGAAGTGAAACTAGCTTGAAGGATCGGAGTATAAACTCGGACTATCCTAGAGGTGAATGATGTAGATTGACTCATGTATATTAAGTTCGCATAGCTATTTAGTTGATGTATTGGGGTTGTGACCCGATAAGTTGAATTGTTTAATTGTGTCCAGAATTTGGTTTGTACTTCTGTAAGGATAGGATAACGCTTTCGTGTTGGATTCTTTAGGATTAAATTTGAGGGCGTTACACCCCTTCATCCACTTTTAGACAAACCGTGTCCCATCCAACCTTTGCATAACTCGATGTTGAACTTCCATACCACAAAAATCTTCGAAACTTGGCTTCAATACTACGTAAGATTTCTTTCGGTGATATGAAAATTCCCACCCAATACACGTGTAACGAGGAAAGAATGGACTTAATTAATTGAACTCGTCCGGCATACGTCAAAGATTTGTTCATCCATGGCCCAATTCTCTTATCCACTTTCTCAAGGAGGGGTTTCCAATCTGATATAGTGAGCTTGGATGTTATCATAGGTACCCCCAAGTATCTTACCAGTAGACTTCCAATCGGGTAATCCACAACTTCCTTTAAAACTTCTCTCTCCGGTCAAGCCTTAGCTGATACGAAGATATTACTCTTGTTCGGATTAGCGTGCAGCCCCGACAATTTGGCAAAAAGATCCGTTCCCCTTTTAATCGTTGCAATGGAATGAGTATCCGCATTGCAAAATAGAAGGAGATCATCCGCAAAACTCAATATCACAGTTTTGGTTCATGCACATTTCCAATGGAATTCAAACTCAATATCTTCTTCAATATAACGTTCAATCATCTATTCTTTGAGTGTGATTTTTCTAACCGATGTGTTTCGATTGTAAAGATGGAAGTCAATTTCAATTGGCCGATGCATAATTGGGTATGAGGTATAGAATGGGCTGCCCGGAGATGGAGAGGAAAGCATATTGTTAATTGCTCATATCGTATACTTCTTGCTACTCTTGTCTATATGATATGAAAGGAGAGAAATACCCGAATCTTTGAAGGAAGGAGTCGCCAACCGGAAATTGTGGTTGCTCAAGTGATAAACATTGTGATAGACTTATCTCTATGCAACTACCCAAATTGGAGGTCCATGGTTGTATGCGGGACAACCTATTTTACTTGAACGTTGGAAGGAAGGAATGTCGCTCGAACAAAGAACACACAAAGAGGTTCCAATTTGGGTCAAATTCCGTAATGTGCCGACATAATATTGGACTTTGGATGGGCTTAGCTCGGTGGCGAGTCCAGTTGGTCGTCTTCTCTACCCGAATGCTTTCACATCATCCATGGAGAGAATCGATTATGCACGTGTGTGTGTGTGTGTTATTGTTGATATCAATGCAAAATTTGAGGATCATCTGTTCTTGCTTCTACTGTCGGAGAATGGAGCATGCAAAGTGAATATCAAATAGGAATGGAGACCATCAATTTGTATTCATGCAATTCTTTTGGGCATGTAGAAGAGGGGTGTCCGTTGATGAAGAAGGCGGATAAACGATCTAATCCTAAACGGGTACAAATCAATGTACCAAATCCTAATGTGGAGAAAACGTGGCATGATCAAAGACATGAACAAAATAACTTGTATAAGAAGAAAAGTAAAGAGTCGATGCGGAGTTGGGTAGCAAAATCTGTAACAAAGTACTGTCCTAGAGCCGAAGGGAATAATGATGTGATAGACAACAATCCGTTTGCTCTTTTGGAGAATTTGGAGATGGAGGATATCGTTGTTGATGATGAGGAAAATATCGAATGCACTCGGGGTCCTATTCAAGAAGCCCCTTTAGAGGGTGTTAAATGATACCAATCGCTTGTTGGAATGTGCGTGGTCTAAATAAAAAGGACCACCAACAAGCTACCCGTGAACTTATTTCATCACATAATTTATGGGTATGTGCTCTTGTTGAAACTAGGGTTGTTGCAAAAAATGCTTACTTTATTAGTAATTACGTGCAGTCTTCTTGGAATTGGTATTTTGATTATGTGAATGGTCCGAGGAAACGTATAAGGGTTGGATGGGATTCGTCTTATGTGAATGTAGTGACAAGATTGTTCATTACAAAATAATTTCTCATGATCTTTTTTTTTTTTTTGGTTAAAGGTTCAATTTCATATATGAAAGTAAAGAAATTATACAAAGAAAGCGAATAAGGGAAATGGCCCCTACCGCACCAAAGTAGCTAAAATGCTAGCTACTCCATCATACCGAAAAAAGACATTTACTCATTTCAAATGTACTCGAATAAAATTCCACCATGCTATTTGCCAAAGACGCCTAACAACCCTACTTTGTAAGGAGTCTTCAAGATTCATTGAGATGAGTTTATCTTTTACAAGATTGAGGACACGTCTAGCACCTACCTCCGGTGTTTGCTTTTTTTGCTCAAAAATTCTTGAATTCCGCTCCCCCCAAATCATGTATATCAATGTAGCTAAAAGAATCCGGTATGAACAGCTGCCCCTCTTTTCCAATCCGTACATGGCCAACAAAATTTCACCTTGTTACATAAAATAGTCATACATTTTCGAGAGAAATGACACGTAAAAAACATATGGTTGTGATTCTCCACCTCATCCTCATCACATAATACGCATTTGTCCTCTCCATGTCCTATCCATTGTTTGTCCCTCATTGGAAGTCTCTCTCGAATTGCAAGCCGTAAAATGAATAAATGTTTAGGAATCTTCCCCGGCCCCATGAGTAGGGAAGACCATTCTACATTTGGAGCATTTCTTTGAAAAATCTTATAGGCTGATATTGTAGTAAACTTACCTGAAGTATTTAGCTTCCAACTCACCCAATCATCTCTATTAGCATTAATAGATGGAAGTGAACCCATTATTTGTTGTACTTCAAATCGAGTATTTGAAGGCCATTCCCATTCACCATCTGTGATCACCCTATCTATCTTCACGTCTTTGGGTAGTCTCGTAAGTAGTGGTCCATTCGGGTATTTTGCTCCAAGTACTCCATCCGCATGCCAAGGATCCTTCCAAAGAAAAAATCTAGACCCATTTCCAATATTGTATTGAAAAGCATGTTGAATAATAATAGGCCTCAATTTGAGTAATTGTCTCCAACTCCAAGGACATGATGAGGGAATCTTGAGATTCCAAAATGACTCATTTCTCAATCTATTCTCTTTCACCCATTCAACCCAAACTGAAGATCCTTCATCAACAAGAATAGCTCAAACATGCTTAACCATAAGAGCTTGGTTTTGAGGTAAAAGAGGTTTGATACCAAGACCTCCTTCCGAAATACTCAAGCATATTGTATCCCATCCCACTTTCGAATATCCTGTATTAGAGTTACCATACCACAAGAATTTTCGCATTTATGATTCAATACTACAAAGAATGCTCTTTGGTAATACAAACATACCTGCCCAATATACATGGAGAGAGGCGAGAACCGATTTGATCAATTGTACCCGGCCTGCATATGACAAGGATTTATTCGTCTAAGAACCGATTCGTTTATCCACTTTATCAAGTGAAGGCTTACAATCAGCGATTGTAAGTTTGGAAGTGATAAGCGAAACTCCGAGGTAGCGCACCGGTAGATTACTGATAGGAAAACCCACAATCTGCTTCAATCTTTCACTATCCGGTCTTGCTTTGGAAGAAATGAACATATTACTCTTAGCCGGATTGGCTTTGAGCCCCGAGAGTCTCCCAAATGTGTCTGTACCCTTTTTAAGAGTATTAATAGAAGTAGTATCAGCATTGCAAAAGAGTTATAGATCATCGGCAAAGCTAAGCATTACTGTTTTTGTACGCGAACATTTCCAATGGTATTGGAACTCCGTCTCTTCTTCAATGTATTTTTCAATGATCCCATGCAGCACCTCCATAACAAGGACAAAAATATAAGAAGATATTGGATCCCCTTGACGCAAGCCTCTTTTACCTCGAAAGTATCCCTCGGCAGCCCCATTAATATTAATGGAGAATAAGGGGGTTGTCATGCATTCTCTTACCCATCCGATATACAAAGGGTGGAAATTCATTGTTTTAAGCATTTCCATCACGAAGCTCCATTCTACCGTATCATATGCTTTCATAAGGTCAACTTTGTAAGCACATCTTGCCGGGAGGTGCTTTTGATTATAACCATACAATAATTCTTGCGCCAAAAGAACATTGTCACTGATTCTCCTCCCCGGTATGAAAGCCGTTTGTGTTAGATCAACAAGTTGGTCAAGGAATTCATACATACGGTTTGCCATGATCTTAGATATCACTTTGTAGATAACATTGCAACATGATATTGAGCGAAAATCCTTCGGATGTTTAGGAACTTCAACTTTGGGAATAAGAGAGATAATGGTAGAATTGATTTCTTTAACAAGGTTACCTGTTTCAAAAAAATGTATGATCGCATTCGACACGTCATTACCAATCGCCTTCCAAGCCCTTTTAAAGAATAGAGAGTTGAAACCATCTTGGCCCGGTGCCTTGTTGTCGTTGAATCCAAATATAACATCTTCGATTTCTCTATGAGTAATTGGGCGAATCATGTAAGAAGCATCTTCCGGGGTTAAACGTCTTTGTACAAAAGGGTGGAGAGAGAGAGAGCCTGATTTGCCATAATCATAGAGATCACCTTATATATATCACATTGCAACATGATATTGGCCTAAAATCTTTCGCATGTTTTGGATTCTCTACTTTAGGTATGAGGGATATCATTGTAGAATTAATTCCTTTAACAAACTTACTTGTTTCTAAGAATGTGGAAATAGCTCTTGTCACTTCATCTCCGATGATAGACCACGCTGTTTTAAAGAATCTAGAGTTATATCCATCCGGTCTCGGAGCTTTTGTATCATTGACCCCAGATATCACGTCTCTAATCTCCTCCGAAGAAACTGGTCGAACCATGTTAAATGCATCATCCGAGTCGAGCTTCTTAGTAATAAAAGGACTAAGAGAGTTGACATCCACATCAGGTTCAATTGAAAAGCCCTAACAACTTTTCATAGAAAGCAACAATTTCATTCCTTACTTGTTGTAGTGGCCCATCAACCATCGCCCCATTCTCTCCTTGGATACGAGTGATTTGCGATTTTGCTCTTTGGTAGTAATCTTCATGAAAAAGAATGATGTACATTGGTCCCCTTCTTTTAACCATGCCACTTTAGCCCGCTATTTGAGGTAAGTTTGTTCATTATGAACAGCTCTCGAGTAAACCGACAATATTTTTCAAGCACCATTAGCTGATTAAATTCTGGAAAACCAGCTAGTAGTGATCGAACCACTTCAAGAAATCCCTTAGCTCTTTGCACATTCTCTCCAAGATCTCCCTTTCGCCTCCTTATAGATTTAAAAATTGGCTTCAACCTTTTCAATTTACAAATGACCGAATACATTGGTAAACCATGTATACTTCCATACATTACTTACCGAACTTAAAAAACTCATCAGATTCCGCAACAACATTATCAAATCGAAACGATGCACCCTTACCTCTATGTGAGTTGGCAAATTTAATCACAAAAGGACTATGATACGATGTCTTTGGGGCAAGACATGTATATGTATCTCCCGGGAAATTGCATATCCATTGAGGATTTGCAACTACCCTTTCCAACCTTCTCCAAATACTAGTGTCACCTCCTTGTTGATTATGCCAAGAGAACCATGGCCCTTCCATAGGAATTGTGCTAAGGTCCGAAGCGAAAGACAAGCTTGAAATTCTTCATTAACATCATCCTCCACATTACCACCCAATCCTTCACTCGAGTCTAAGATAGTATTAAAGTAGCCCATTAAAATCCATGATTCATCCACCCATAATTCAGAAACTCCAATTATATCATCCCAAAGTTTTCTTCTCTCCCCAACCGTATTGTACCCATAAACAAAAGAAGTGATCGTTGACGTATTATGCTCATGAGAAACGGTACGACAATGTACTATCTGCTCCATAGAACCCAAAGTGTCAACATGCACATAAGTAGGATCCCATCCTATCCAAATACGTTTACCGTGGTCATTAGAATAATCAATATACCACTGCTAACTTTGTCTCAATCTACTACAAATTCCATTAGCATTATTCTCTATCACTCTAGTTTCAACAAGAGCACATACCCTTAAACCATAAGATGAAATAATGTCCCGAGCCGATTCTTGGTGGTCTATTGTTTAGACCACGAACATTCCAACATGCTACTGGAATCATTTAACCACCTCTTTAGGGGCTGCTTGCATAGGACCCCTCGTAGATATAGCATCACCTTTCGTAGCATCTTCATTTTCCTCGAGCTCCAAATCCGCCAAAAGATCAAAAGGATTTCTGTCATACACATCTCCATACTCCTTTCATGTAGGAGAATTCACTATAGTACTAGACGTTGCATGGTTCTCTTTTCTTTCTCCGTTTAACATTTGTGATTCCACCTCCAAGATGTTCATCGAATCTTTGCCTTTATTAGTACGTGTCTATTTTTGATCCTTCCAATCATAATCTTTTGAGTGTTTGGGGACATATATATGTATTGGTTTGGAATGTTGGACAACTTACTTGGCTAAGGGGCAGGTACTATCGACATGTGCAAAAAGATTTACAATTCTTGCACAATGCCGGTCTCCACTCGTATTCGATATTCAATTTACAAGAACCATTACACTCCCCTTCCTCCGATGGCAATAACATGAATATATGATCCAAAACTTTCGACTTTATGTCAACAAGCACACAAACTCGAGCATAATCCAATCTCTCCATTGTTGATGTAAAAGCGTCCGGATAAAGTGGATGTCCCACTGCACTCGCCACGGTACTAAGGCCTTCTAATGTCCAATACTCCGTAGGAATGTTTCGAAATTTTACCCAAATTGGGACTTCTTTATGAACATGTTTTTCCAATGACATTCCTTCTTTCCAACGTTCAATGAATAATGGCCGACCTGAATATAGCCATGGACCTCTTTCTATCACAACATTCATATGCTCTTCCGATTCAAACTTGAAGAATAATTTGATGTAGCTTTTACTTCCTTAAGTCCCTTCCAAACTGAAAATGAATATTTCTTGACACCCATGAACGGCAATTTCTTCCCAAGAAAATACCCTACAGCCGTGTATTCCCATCTTTTCATGTCTGCCTTTGCTACTTCCCACGTTGGACGCACTAAACAACATTTCACATATCACATACGACAGTCAATAATGCATAGTTCAGTTAAAACTTTTCTTTTTCCTTTTTATCCTTTCCTTTTAGGTAGGCAAAATTCTAATTTTAGTCCCATAGGATCTCGTGATTTTAATTTTAGTCCCACAATTTACGGAATTCTAAACATGGTCCCAAAATATTTCACTTTTTCCAAAATTGGTCCCAATTTAACCTAAAATTAGTCCCACAAGATTTTTTCCGTTAATTTTGCACGGAATCTGATTAGCTCACTTTGAATACAAAACTGATTTGTTCTAGACATCTCATGATTATGTGCAATATATGTGTGGATAGCCCTATGTGTCTAGTTTCATTGGAAGAAAACGGTTCATGAATTCGAGCTTTCTACAATGTGTTAGGAATTTTCTCGTGAAGACGCGCACAGCTGTCTGTTCAGCCGACAGTTTTTTATCTAATTTTGAATACAAAACTGCTTTGTTCTAAATGTCTCCTGATCATTTGCAATATATGTGTGGATAGTACTAGTTTCATGGGAAGAAAACGGTTCATGAATCTGAGCTTTCTACAATGTGTTATGAATTTTCTCGTGAAGACGCGCACAGCTGTTTGCTCAGCCAACAGTTTTTTATCTAATTTTAAATACAACACTGGTTTGTTTTAGATGTCTCCTGATTATGTTCAATATATGTGTAGATAGCCCTATGTGTCTAGTTTTATGGGAAGAAAACGGTTCATGAATCCGAGCTTTGTACAATGCGTTATGAATTTTCTCGTTAAGACGCGAGCCGACAGTTTTTTATCTAATTTTGAATACAAAATTGCTTTGTTCTAGATATCTCCGGATTATGTGCAATATATGTGTGGATAGCCCTATTTGTCTATTTTCATGGGAAGAAAACGGTTCATGAATCTGAGCTTTCTACAATGTGTTATGAGTTTTCTTGTGAAGACGCGCACAGCTCTCTGCTCAGTCGACAGTTTTTTTATCTAATTTTGATTACAAAACTGCTTTGTTCTAAATGTCTCCTGATCATTTGCAATATATGTGTGGATAGTACTAGTTTCATGGGAAGAAAACGGTTCATGAATCTGAGCTTTCTACAATGTGTTATGAATTTTCTCGTGAAGACGCGCACAGCTGTCTGATCAGCCGACAGTTTTTTTTATCTAATTTTGAATAACAAATTGCTTTGTTCTAGACGTCTCCGGATTATTTGCAATATATGTGTGGATAGCCCTATTTGTCTATTTTCATGGGAAGAAAACGGTTCATGAATCCGAGCTTTCTACAATGTGTTATGAGTTTTCTCGTGAAGACGCGCACAGCTGTCTGCTCAGCCGACAGTTTCTTATCTAATTTTGAATTCAAAACTGTTTTGTTCTAAATGTCTCCTAATCATTTGGAATATATGTGTGGATAGTACTAGTTTCATGGGAAGAAAACGGTTCATGAATCTGAGCTTTCTACAATGTGTTATGAATTTTCTCGTGAAGACGCGCACAGCTGTCTGTTCAGCCGACAGTTTTTTTTTATCTAATTTTGAATACAAAACTGCTTTGTTCTAGACGTCTCCTGATTATGTGAAATATATGTGTGGATAGCTGTCTAGTTTCATGGGAGGAAAACAGTTCATGAATTCGAGCTTTCTACAGTGTATTATGAATTTTCTCGTGAAGACGCGCACAGCTGTCTGCATAGCCTATGGGACTAACTAGAATAACGAGATCCTATGGGACTAAAACTAGAATCACGAGATCCTATGGCACTAAAATTAACGAAAAAAATCTCGTGGGACTAATTTTGGGTTAAATTGGGACCAATTTTGGAATAAGTGAAATATTTTGGGACCATTTTTAGAATTCCGTAAACTGTGGGACTAAAACTAGAATCACGAGATCCTATGGGACTAAAATTAGAATTTTGCCCTTTTGGGTACACTTGAAGTGTGGTATTGGACTGATCGTGATAGTCGTCGGTTTTCGGAACCTGTTCATAATAATTGGCCAATGAAAGAGGCATCACGAGGTTCTCATAACCTACTTTTCTGCCCTATGATATTAACTGTTGGCTCTCTCATACATCGTGGCTTTATCTATCTTGGGTTTTACACCTCAAGGTATTCACCACATGTACATCGTGGCTTTATCTATCTTGGCTTTTACACCTCAAGGTATTCACCACCAGTCTTTTGGGTCCACTAGTCCCTCCCGCGCCCCGTGCCAACCCGACCATCAATCAAATACCATACCTCCCTTTTTCAAATCATTTTCTTTACGTGTACATCAACATCATGCATCATGATCATATATACACAATAAACAAGAAATAACATTCATTCCCAAGTAATCATGTTAAAACATCATAAACATATATACGTCAACACTTCACACAATAGGCAAAAGTAATAACATTCATTTCCAAACAATTATCTTAAAACATCATAAACATGCGTAATATGGACCTTATGACGCAGTAAACGAACTTCAACTTACCTTAAGTTCTTTGCAATGAACTAGAAAAGATGATGCTACCGAATCTAGCTAATGATTCCTAATTTTAGGTGTAGAATAATCTGTAAAAAGGGTATATAACATACCTAAATACAATCCTCTATAATTATTCCAAATTCACCAATTAAATTGACTAAACAACCGGTAAAAGACTTACTTGAAACAGCTACGTCGATTTGCCTAGTTCCCTTTACCTATTACTCCTCCTTTCCTATTATTCCTGGAATTTTTTTTCTCCCTTTTCTTTCTTTCTTTCTTCTATGTTTTTCTTTCTTTTTCTTACGCTTGTTTTTCTTTCCATTTTCATCCAGAGAGCCCCCTTTTATAAGGTTTAAGTCGGTCATTGAAACTTAATGGTGAAGGTTGTTTAAGTTTGGTAATATTTTATTCCTTGAACTATTTGCAGCTGCTAGCTTAATACGTCTTACAAGATTATGCCTTATATTTTCTATGCGTAGGGCATGAGATATATTGACCCGGTGACTAGTGGGAAGCTTCGTGTACCAAATTCAATCAAAACTCTAAAGTTAAGCGTGCTCAGACGAGAGCAATCCTAAGATGGATGACCTCCTGGGAAGCACGTCAATTATCATTTTTTTTAACTAGCATTAAATGTTAGACGTCGTGTCTGCTTAAACATCATGCCTGCTTAACTAGTGATAAACGTAAAATGTACCTTAAATGCAGTTATCATATAATTAAAAAGTAATCATATTCGTGCAATCGCATGCCATTTATAGTCAATAATAAATGCTAACTATATGACATGCTTATTGTTGGCTGCCTGAGAGATGATTGGGCATTACACTCATGATCCTCCAAGTCAGTCTCATTGCTCAACTCACCTCTAACTGGAAGGAAGAAAGTGAAATACGTAAGCAAAGTCTTAGTGAGCGCCAGTGTTTGTGTGAAATGTGCTTAAAATAGTTTTTAGAACCAAAATCATAAGTTAATGAAGTGAAATCAATAATCGTTTTTATTTTTCAGAAAATCTTTGAAATAGCTAAAATGAAATTTGCGTTCATTCAAATAGTTAAAATGAAATACTTAGTATATGCATTCAATCAATAGGCAGTTTCAATAAACTTTACATTTCACATTTAAGCATTAGGGGCCATGTTAGCAGTAGCATCGCGTCCGATGACTTTGCTCATAGCACTTTGGGTGCCGCTGCTTCTTCCTTGTCATCCCTGAACAATCGGCTTAAGGCCATCACCTTAGGCCTCCCCACTTAGGCTCGCGAAGCCCGTTTGGTCATATCTCGGGAATGCCACAATTCAATTCCGTCTTTGGGTGTTGGGATTTGGCCGTGGGTAGCAGGAACTGTTTCAAGACCGTAGGCCCGTTCCTGTACAGCCGAACCCTAGCCCTATCCACGCCCGACACTTGGGCCCGACACTCAACCATATACAATATGCAATCGCATAATTTCACATCTGATGCAATAGTGGCCTTTTGGCTCATGATACAAAAATCAGTCAACTTTACTGAATAAGTGCCAAACGTGTGTTGAAAATATACTATATTCGAAATAATTTTCTCCAAAATATGCATTTAAAACGAGTCATGACTTTGGAAAATTGTACAATGCAATGGTCTAGAAAAAGTACTTTTGATATTATTTGAAAAACATTGAAATTCATTTATTTGATAATGGTAAAACCACGACAAATTGCATATAAATATATATAGGATGTAATAAAACTCCCTTCCAATTTTGAAAGACATATAAATATAGTTTTGCGAGCCAACTCACCTTGTCCAATCGAATACCAAATGTCAAGTCCAAAGTTTGATAGTGACATTCAATACATCTCGTAAGTGCAAGTACGTATTCCAAATAAGGATGTGATAAAAAAATAAGTCCATAACATAAGTTATCAGGTAAACTCAATTCTCAATACGATTCGATTAGACTCTTTAACCTGCTAATCATACAGTAACTTAATATCAATATATTCCTAATGGAATCATCTTTTTCAAGTTCTATTTTCAATCTCAATAATCGAATCGAAAGGGTAAATCGGTCTCCAATGTCAACCTCCCAAAACTACCAAATTTAGCCATCTCCTGCCACCTTATATATAAATCTATTTTGTGACCACATCACACCATATATTTTGGAAAATCTTAACACTAACAACATCTACATTCAAAGGGGTTGTCTAGTGATTGTCTCAAATTTACAATAGAACCACAATAAGGGGTATTTCGAAACAAGGAAACATGAATGATAGCTTTTGGAAACCAAAACAACACACTGCATAGGTCTTTTGGTGGCCATTTTCGGACTATTTAAGCATCCATTTTCAACAAAATTTGTCATAAAACTTGTCTACACTCAATAAAAATTCTATTGGTGATCTTGGATGACCAATTGGACCAGCAAAAGGAACATTTCAGGGGAAAAAGAAATGATAGACAGTTTTTGGGCTAAAAACCGGTCATTGGCTATGATTCTTTAGCTGGCAATTCTGGATTATTTACTTAGCTAAAAATAGAAAAACTCACCATTAACATCATCTACGCAAAGAGATCTTTCCAATGGTGGGTTCGCATGAACGATCCGACCAATGGAGGATATGGTAACTGATTACCCTAACTGAAACTTCCTAAATTGGAATTATTTTTATATATGTCAAATTTGGAGTTTCTTAATCACGATAATGCAAGATTAATTCTTTGATTTGATTCATCACGATAATCTTGTATATTGACTCACTGCACTTTGACTCCTATGCCAGTTCTTTTACAAGGACACATATGGACTAGTGATTGAGTGTAGTGACTCGTATATGGAAGTTGGTGTTGACAACAAAGGATCCATTCATCACTTGTCTAGATGAACAAGTGAATTTTCTATAATATTCTAAGTGATTCGACTGAGTTAGTCCCTGGCCAAGGCAAGTAATTAATTAAGAAATGAGTTTCTTGAATTAATTAATCACTAGTCAAACACACTTGAATTATTAAGATTCAATTTACAAGGATTTCGACCAATAAGATTTCTTGATCCTTAATTCATTTGGGAAATTAGTTGATGGAAGAATCACACTTGCATGGGATGCGCGATTGGAAACGTTCACTTTGAATCGCCTATATTAGGTCTTCAAGATAAGTAGCTAGAAATTGTTCTTTGATTTATGGGTATTTTATGTTTAATGGAGATTAGTAATAAGATGATTAATTTAAAAGTGTTTAATTAATCCAAACAATTTAATTGGTTGAAGATATATTGGATTATGATTTGGGCAATTCACATAGCGTCCGGTTTCAATCTGAATTGAAGGAAACGAAGACTAATTCATTAAGCGGGCCTATAAGCAAGGAAGCTCTTGCGAAGGGTCCTAATTGATGTGTTTTGCTTTTAGAAGTGATGCTGCTCAAATTATTAGTATTAGGCAAATTTGGATGTAGCATGGTAGGTTTTTTTATTGTAATCGTTTGAACGTGCATTATAAACGTTCGAACATGGGTGTACTTGCTAGTTTTGCAACATGCCACGATTTCTTAATAGCTACAATGAGCTGACTTAGTCAGGCGATCAATGACAACCCATATGGCATTATGTCCTTTAGTTGTGCTCGGAAATCCAGTGACAAAATCCATAGTACAATATTCCCACTTCCACTCAGGTATAGATAAGGGTTGGAGTAATCCTGCTGGACGTTGGTGTTCTGCTTTGACTTGCTGACACACCAGGCATTTTTGGACGTATTCGGCGATACCCCTTTTCATTTAGTGTTCCACCAGTACTGTTGTTTTAAATCCTGATACATCTTATTTCTTCCTGGATGTACTGTATAACGTGTCTGATGGGCCTCCCTTAATAATTCATCCTTTATTTTCCCATCTCGTGGGACACAAAGTCTATCTTTGACTTAAGGTACCATCAGAGAGAGCCTTAAAATCTGATTGAGGTTCCTTCGCAGCTAGTTCTTTCAATTTCTGTATTTCTTCATCATTGACCTAGGCTTCTTTAATTTTTGAGATAATATCCGGTTATACACGTATATTACCAAACTTAATGCCTTCTCTGGACTCAGAAGCTTGTAGTTGGCTTAGTTGCCCATGTGAGTGACTCGCTTGAGTCAGTATTGGTATAACATTGACCTTCCTACTCAATTCATCAGCAACTACATTTGACTTGCCCGGGTGGTATTGAATAGTACAGTCGTAATCTTCCAGAAGTTCCATCCATCTCCTATGACTCATATTCAACTCTTTTTGGGAAAATAAATATTTCAAACTCTTATGATCTGTAAAGATTACGAACTTTGCTCCGTATAGATAATGTCGCCATTTTCCCAGAGCAAATATGATTGCACCTAGTTCCAAGTCATGGGTTGGATAGTTCTTCTCATATTGCCTTAACTTTCTCGAAGCATATGCAATAACTTTACCATTCTGCATCTAGACCTTCCCCCGATGCATTAGTGTAGACCACAAAATTTTCACTTCCATCAGGAAGGACAAGTATTGGGGCAATCATTAAAAATGCTCTTTAAGCTCTTGAAAACTAGATTCGCAAGTATCATCCCAGATCTTCAATTTCATTTCTTTCTGTCTCAAACAAGACTCTATCACGATCTGCCAGAATATCATGCACTACCCAATCGGGAATATTTCCCACCCCTTGGTCCTTAAGTTGTGGATAGTAGAAAGTAGGGGGATTGTCCCTTCTGACAACAACCGGTATTGAAGGGGCAATAGAATTGTTCCGTTGAAATCCATTATTCGAGGCCATCCTGTCACATCAATACAGTTAATGATACCTTGGAGTATTTATAGCATTTAGACTAATTTATAAAATAGAGATGTAAATAACCAAATATTGTAGTTAACCAAAGGCAACATTTACAGAACCAAAGTGAAGAGTTAGAGCATCACAATTTTCGCTTATGTCTGATGCTGCAATTGTAGCGAGTCCCACACTGGTCGGCCGCCCAGGAGTGATTCATCACAATTTTTACACTGAACAAAACCAAATAATAACACCCATTTAAGCCTCTAACTCCTATACCATGTTCAATCCCGTCTTTCCTACAGTCCAAAGATCCTTTCCCGGTATAGCCTAGACAATAGCCAGGCTCTGATACCACCTTTGTCACAGCCCAATAGCCGCGTCTCTTACACACTGAAAACAAACAAACGAAAAGAAAATGCAAAACCCTTCTCTCAAGCTACTTAGAATAATATCGCTAGCTCGACGAAATTTTAACCCAGCACAAGATATCCATAACAAAATATGCACGACCCGAGTAGATGTCGGGTGTCCATATACATCCACAAATATGTGCAATCCAAACATGATTATTTACATATCAAGCATTCCTAGGTGCTACCAAGCTTCAGTCTATACAACCCCTCAAGTCAGAAGTTTCAAAAGATAAGATCACTATATTATGAACAAGTGAACTATCGCCAAACCTATTGTGGGCCCTCGTGTCGAACTTTCAGTCTTGCTCTACTAAGGGGTTATCCTCGTTGACGTTTCCTGAACCGCCTAAGTCTGAAGGATGAAAGAAAAGAAAGATCATATAATGCGTAAGTCAAAGGACTTAGTGATACCAGCAGTAGAGTGTGATTGAAATATTTACCAAAACTAAAATGTTCTAACAAATAACTTTGAAATGCAACAATTAATTTCAGAAATGCATTTAAGCTTTATAAATAATACAACAAAACCTTTGAAGAGCAGATCGGAAATAATAGATCAGGTATGTGAGAATCATCATATAAGAGAATAACCCCCCTATGCCACCCATACTATCATTTACTACCTTATACGGCAAAACAGGAAGCCACCTTGTTTCCCTTTAATCATATTGCCATGCCTAGGTACATGGCGGTGCCAATCACAATCACAGACTACCTATAGCCTACCCGTGAAAGGACACCCATATTGGTACTAGATGACGAAGCCTCTATTGGTAACCACTCAATTTGCCACATCATAACCACTCAATTTGCGTATCTTCTAATAATCATTTAAAAAGTACACATCATTAATTTACTATCTAAGGTTTCGTGTTTTTTAGGAAATGGTTTAACATCAATCACTTGCTAGGAAAACTAACATGGCTCTGTAGCACTAAATAAAGAAATTACAAACAATAATTTTCTAAAGAAAATTTCAATTTCATACATTGAATTTTTATTTTTTTATTTTAATAATATATCCTCCAGGTTTTAAAACGCTTTTAAATGGTACTTACAGATTAATCCAAACGATCAACTACGAAGTTCTCGAATCTATTTGCTCCGGTGATCCTGTTAACATCAAAAGACAATTCCTAACCCAATTACGTTTGATATGATTAAAGAAAGTAAAACTATCTTTTCCCATTCTTTAATCTGTTCTCTCTAACACATGCAACCCAAACTGAAGAACCATTATCAACATGGAGAGCCCATATATGTTTCACCATAAGCGCCTGATTTTGTGGAAGGAGTGGGGTAATACCGAGGCCTCCCTCAGAAGTCTACGAACATAACTTTTCCCATCCCACCTTTGAGTCTCCTGTATTTTTTTTGGAAATTCCAGGGTAAATCTCTGTCAGTCACCAGCAGAGCAAACTTGTCCATACACAATAACCTGCAAACCACGTATGGAGGTAATCTGGCCTAGGTTACCTATAGACGACGGGCTCAATAAGCGCAGGGACCCCTAGGGGAGGATGTAGGAGTAAACCCCCATCCTCTTCTCCTGGGTTACGAACCCGGGTCGGTTCTACGGCTGAAAGCCTTGTGACCACTAAGCTACATCACTTTGCTTGAGTGTCCTGTATTCGAGTTGACATACCAAAGGAATTTGCGCATTCTTGCTTCAATATTATAGAGTATATTCTTCGACAAAATAAACATTCCAGCCCAATAAACAGGTGTAGAGAAATTAAATTTTTAGCCAATGAAATGGCGACATGTGGAATTACAGATTAGATGTCAATTTAGAAATTTCTCTATTTATATTTTAGGAGTTTAATCCAATTCGAATTCCTAAATTAAATAGTCAAATAATTGGTATTGTATATATGTCATGTGCCTAATTAATATATTATGAAAATTCAAATAATATATTATGGCAAGTCAAATCCTAGGGTTGTAACCTTTCAAAACATTCCATGCAATTTAATTCCTTATGCATGAGAAAATCTATATAATATATAGATTTTCTCATGCCATTTTGTATTAATATAATATAACAAAGTGGCTGTATACGCCACTTTGATTGATTGATTAATTTAATTCCTTTTCTTGAATTAGATTGCAATTCAAATCATATTCTATTGCAATTTAAATTATATTTTCAAATAAAGGAAATAATTGGCAATCAAGTTATTGAGAGCCAATCAAATCATGCCAACTCATCATAATTATGGTATAGTTCTCATCCTACAACTATAAATAGGGGTTCAAATTCATTCATTCAACACACCAAAAATTTGAGCAATCGAGAGATATCAAGAAATGTATTGTAAATTCTCTCTACTCAAATTCAAGAAGGATTGAAGCGAATTGGTGGCAATCAAGGCGGCGATCAAGACAATTTGGTGGCAATCAAGGTTTCAAGGCGTTCTTGGCGACCATTGAAAAGTTCAAGGCAACATTCAAGGTGTTCTTGGCGAAACTCATCAAATAATAACATTTAATTCGTGATTAAGGTGCTAAACCCACGAATTAACGTTATTCAAATTCAAATTCAAAATTGGAGAAGATCGAAGAGTTAAATCCACCATCAAAATCCCCCAAATAATAACACTTAATTCGAGATTACGGCACGAAGCCTTCGAATTAACGTTATTAAAGGATCAAATCAAACTTGAAGGAGATCAAAGTGCCAAGCTCCACCTTCAAGAATTCAAATCCCAAAATCAAATTGTCTGAAGTGAAGAACAGAGGAATTAATTAGAGATTGTAACCACTTTGTTTTTATTTCAATTCAATGAAATTTATTTGTGTAACTATTTTTCTTGTTTGATTAAGTTGCAGACATTTAAAATTTATTGTTCACAAATTTTGGCACGCCCAGTGGGACCTCTCTACCTCTCATCTCCTCATTCACCAGAAATTCAAAATGTCAAATGGCTGCTCAAATAAACTCGGCATTCCAAATTGCTACTTCAATCTCTTCAAGTGCGACGGTCGAAAGCATAGGCGTCGTCACAAGAAGTATGAGCAAGAAGCTTCAAATATCTTCGGAGACGAGTCCTCTCCTTGAAACCGTAGAGAAAGATCTACTTCATCTTGGTGGTATGCATGAAGGTGGCGAATCCCTACCCTCCTTCCCGCGTTCTACATCAAGCTATTCATTCACATCAAACATAGCGCCGGTGATGGCCAAGGAGGAGCAACTTGCCAATTTGACAAAAGTCATCGAGGGACTCACGAAGCACGTCCAAGAGCAAGATTCTCAAATCTCGAAGTTGATGAATAAGGTGGATATTACTGATGCTAGCCAACGTGAAGTTCATGAAGAAGTCGAGACGTCCACAAAGCAACAAGCAAGTGGAAGAGAAAAATCTTTAACTTAGGAGTTTCAAATCTCGTCTGAGGGATTGATTCATGTTGATCAATTGAAGGCGTTCATCATGGGAACCATCAAGGACAAATTTGATGGGAGCTCCAAGTCATCTTTAATCTATGCGAAGGCATACTCTCAAAGAATCGACAATTTGAAGATGCCAATGGGTTATCAACCTCCAAAGTTCCAACAATTCGAAGGGAAAGGCAACCCAAAACAACATGTGGCGCACTTCATTGAGACATCCAATAGCGCTGGCACATATGAAGATCACCTTGTTAAGCAATTCGTCAGGTCATTAAAAGGAAGTGCCTTCGACTGCTACACGGACCTCGAAGCTGGCTCGATAGATAGTTTGGGAACAATTGGAGCATGAGTTTCTCAACCGCTTCTACAGCACACAACGAACTGTCAATATGATTGAGCTCACAAATTCTTGTCAACTGTCAACATGACTATATCAATCGTTGGAGGAATTTGAGTCTTAGTTGCAAGGATCGATTGTCAGAGACGTCGGCCATAGAGATGTGCATTCAAGGAATGCACTGGGGTCTCCGTTGTATCCTTCAAGGGATTCAACCCAAAACATTCGAAGAACTAGCCACTCGAGCCCACGATATGGACCTGAGCTCTACAAGTGGAATTGGGGGACCACCCATCCAAAAGCCTAGACAAGTGGCTGAAAAACAAGAATTCAAGAAAGGGGGCAAAACATTTTCCAAGGCCCCGAGCAAAGAATCCATGGCGATGACTACAGCACCCATCAAATTAAGAAGCAAAACAAATGACAAGAATGGAAACAAAAGGGATGTGTCACAAGAAAAGGTGCAAAGAAGGATGAGCCTTAAAGAGATGCAAGCAAAAGAATATCCATTCCTTGACTCGGATGTCTCAGGGATATTCGATGATTTGGTCAGAGCAAACCTCATTGAGTTGCCTGAAATGAAACGACCTGAAGAAACTGGGCGAGTTGATGATCCAAAGTATTACAAATATCATTGCTTAGTCGGACATCCAATTCATAATTGTTTTATTTTCAAAGACAAAATCATGCAATTAGCCAGCCAAGGAAAAATCTCACTTGAGGAAGATAATGCAGCCGCCAACCTCGTGACGATTACATTTGTGGACATGGCGGAGGAAAAGCCCAATCACATTAGAGGTCTCTCGGGTAATGTGACACATGAGCAAGAAGTTCCTTCAAATGAAGATAGTTTATCTGGAATGGAATCCTCTGTTGTTATGGATCAATGCTTGTCAGCAATGGCCTTCACCGATGAAGATTTGTTACTTGGCTCTAAGCCCCACAATAGGCCGTTATTTGTGACAGGCTTTACTCATGAGCAAAAAGTAAATAGAATATTGATTGATGGAGGCTCTGCAGTCAATATTCTACCCCTACGCACTTTGAAAGAATTGGGAATTTCCACTGATGAACTGTCCAGTAGTCGTTTGATGATTCAAGGTTTTAATCAAGGGGGGCAGAGGGCCATTGGCATCATAAGGCTTAACATTTTGATGAATGATATGACGTCAACTGCATTATTTCATGTTATAGATGCTAGAACATCTTATAATATGCTTCTGAGACGTTCATGGCTACACGAGAATGGTGTGATTCCCTCAACTTGGCATCAATGCTTCAAGTACTACCAAAAAGGTGTGGTTAAAAAGGTGTTGGCAGACGATAAGCCTTTCACTGAAGCAGAGTCACATTTTGCCGACGCTAAGTACTACATTGAAGGACAAAAGATCGTGAATATCGAGGAGAATGTATTTGGAGAAAAATTAAGACAACAAGGCAGACAACACACGGAGGATTCAATAAAAGACACTTCTCCATCTGCCAATGAATACGAATCTTCTTCTAGAAAATCTGAGTCATTCAATGAGTTGATACTACATTTGACAAACCTTGATGAAAAGAGGCCATCTCGCCCACCACTTGAAGAATTTGTCCATTCAACACAAGAAGCAAAAGAAGAACATGGCGAATCTCTAGAAGTCAAGACTGCCAAATGCTTCGATCCAAAACCGTACAAACTTCTCGTTAAAGCTGGCTACAATCCGCAAGAAGGGATGGTTTTGGGAAAACTCCCTTTGGAGGCCTCTGATGAAGGAATGCATGGACTGAATGAAACCCAAAGAACGCTTATCAAGAATGGGCACGCTGTTCAAGGTCCACGAACCGGCCTTGGGTTCATCCCACAAAATCCAGTCCGCATCGCTATCAGGAGAGCGAGTAGCAACCATATAACTGAAGATGCATGTTCATCAACACACTACATGTGTGGTGGATAAGGACGACGCATATCCATCTTTGAGAGGCTCAGTCGCATACCCATCTTCGAAAGACTTGCTCCTCCAACAAAGATAGGTCGCCAAATAACCAACAATCAAAGATTGAACATCTCCACAAGGTCGAAGCATTTGAAGAAAATAAGTCAATCACAAACTACTAAAAGACTTCGAAGTCTAATACCTTCTCGTATGAGGCGTACCGATCTGAGCATATCGTGCGATAGAGTTCTTAAGGCTAAATGGCAAACCATTTTCTTCACAAAGGTCCAAAACAATGATGAATATGACAAAGAAAGTGTGGCCTCATCACATCACATCACATTAACTGAAGAAAGGTCCACTGAAGAGGAAGATGCTGAAATCGCTCCACCTGAGCTGGAAGAAGGTGTTAAAGCAACTATTGACGAACTAAAGGAGCTTAACTTAGGTGATGTTGATGACCCTCGACCAATTTACATTAGTGCTTTGTTATCCACTGATGAGGAGAGAGTGTACACATCATTATTGCATGAATTTAAAGATGTGTTTGTGTGGTCATATAAGGAAATGTTTGGCCTGGATCCGAAGGTGCTCGTCCTATCAAGCAAGCTCAACGTCCTATCAAGCAAGCTCAACGTCGATTTCGTCCTGAGTTGCTGCCTTTGATTGAAAATGAAGTAAATAAGCTCATCGAGGTTGGATTCATACGAGAAGTCAAGTATCCCACATGGATCTCTAGCATCGTTCCTATTAGAAAGAAGAATGGCCAAATTCGAGTTTGTGTTAACTTTAGAGACCTTAATGGTGCATGTCCTAAAGATGATTTTCCACTACCTATCGCCGAACTCATGATTGATGCCACCACTGGACACGAGGCTTTGACTTTCATGGACGGATCCTCTGGATATAATCAAATACGCATGGCGCCGAAAGATGAAGAGTTAACGGCATTTCGTACTCCGAAAGGTATATATTGCTACAAAGTGATGTCGTTTGGGTTAAAGAACGCTGGTGCTACATACCAAAGAGCCATGCAAAGGATCTTCGACGATATGCTTCATAAAAATGTTGAGTGCTATGTCGATGACATAGTAGTGAAGTCCAAAAGAAGAGAAGGTGATGATCTAAGAAAAGTCTTTGAATGCTTATAGAGATACCAACTTAAAATGAATCCTCTGAAATGTGCATTTAGCGTGAAGTCTGGAAAATTCCTTGGGTTCATTGTCCATCACCGAGGCATAGAAATTGAGCAAGCAAAGATTGATGCAACCGTGAAGATGCCCGAACCCCAAAACATCCATGAACTCAAAAGTCTGCAAGGAAAATTGGCATATCTTCAAAGATTCATTTCAAATTTGGCTGGTCGATGTCAACCATTCAGCCGCATCATGAAGAAAGGTATCTCATTTGAATGGGATGAAGCTTGTAGCAATGCTTTCAAAAGCATAAAGGCGTATCTGATGAAGTCACCTGTGTTGGTGGCAGTTGCGTTTGGGCGCCCATTAATTCTTTACATTGCTGCTCAGGAGTGTTCCGTAGGGGCTCTACTTGCACAAGAGAGTGCCAGTGGAAAGGAATGTGCTTTGTACTATTTGAGCAGAATGATGACGCCAAATGAGTTGAATTACTCACCAATCGAAAAGCTATGCTTGGCTCTCATCTTTGCAATCCAAAAACTGAAGCATTATTTTCAAGCACACACTATTCACCTCGTCTCTAAGGCAAATCCACTGAAGTATGTAATGTCAAGACTCGTCCTTTCTGATAGACTCACAAGGTGGTACCTCCAATTGACACAATTTGAGATCGTGTACGTTCCACAAAAGGCTGTAAAGGGACAAATCTTAGCTGACTTCTTAGCCGACCACCCCTTCCCCGCTGAATGGGAGTTGTCTGATGATCTACCTGATGAAGATGTTCTTTTAGTTGAAGTAATACCTCCTTGGAAAATGTACTTTGATGGAGCCTCTCATAGGGAAGGAGTCGATTCCGGGGTTGTGTTTATGACCTTCGATGGAGAAGTACTGCCATATTCTTTCACACTGACCCAGAATTGCTCAAATAATGTTGCTGAATACCAAGCTCTGATCCTCGAGTTAGAAATGGCGGTCGACATAAAACAATTACACCTTAGAGTGTTTAGAGACTCCAAATTGGTGATTAGTCAATTAGAGGGATCATATGAAGTGAAAAAACCTGACCTACTTCCATACTTCAATTATGCTAAACGATTTGTTGGGTGGCTTGGGGTTGTGACAATTGAACACGTACCAAGAAAAGATAATAAGCAAGCCGATGCATTAGCTAAACTCGCTTCTACACTCGCCATGCCTGGAAAAGAAGTACGAGTTCCAATATGTAAAAGTTGGGTCATCCCACCAATCTTTGAAGATGAGGATGGTGATGAAGAAGAGAATCACAGTGTCGAAGTATTTGAAATAGAAAAGGAAGATTGGCGGCAACCACTGGTGGATTACTTGAAATACGAGAAATTACCTGACGATCCACGCCAGAGAATTGACGTTAGACGTTGAGCAACTCGCTTCATCTATTACAAAGACACCCTTTATAAGCGCTCATTTGATGGGGTCTTCTTGCGTTGCTAAAGTGATGACGAAGCCATTCAAGCCATGGACGAAGCTCATTCCTGAGTTTGTGGAGCACACCAATCTGGCCCGAAGTTGCACTTCTGCATAAAAAGGATGGGCTACTATTGGCCCACAATGGTTAAGGACTGCATGGATTTCGCTAAAAGGTGCCAAGCTTGTCAATTTCACGCGAATCTCATCCACCAACCACCTGAGCCACTACACCCTACTGTTGCTTCATGGCCTTTTGATGCATGGGGCTTAGATGTCGTCGGACCTATGACAAAGTCATCTGCCGGACACTTGTACATTCTGGCTGCAACTGACTACTTTTCCAAGTGGGCTGAAGCGATACCTCTAAAAGAGGTGAAAAAAGAAAATGTTGCTAATTTCAATGCATCAACATCATATATAGGTACGGAGTCCCTCGGTATATGATGGAAAGCCATTTTCCAATGCTCTGATAGACAAGTTGTGCCAAAAGTTCAATTTCAAGCAGAGAAAATCTTCAATGTACAACGCCCCTGCTAATGGCCTCGCTGAAGCATTCAATAAAACTCTGTGCAATTTACTAAAAAAGGTGGTTGCAAAATCAAAGCGTGATTGGCATGAAAGCGTTGGAGAAGCTTTATGGGCATATAGAACTACGTATAGAACTCCGACACAAGCAACTCCTTACTTGTTAGTGTAGCCGTAGTTCCTCTTGAGCAACAAATCCCTTCATTGAGGATAGCCATACAAGAAGGACTTACTGAAGATGAAAATGCTCGTTTACGGCTTAAAGAGTTGGAAGCCCTTGATGAGAAGGGACTAGAGGCGCAACAACTACTCGAGTGTTACCAAGCTCGCCTCTCTAGGGCGTTCAACAAAAAGGTGCGATCACGCTCCTTTGAAGTCGGTGACTTAGTTCTTGCTGTAAGAAGGCCCATCATTATGACGCATCGGACCGACAACAAATTCACATCAAAATGGGATGGTCCCTATGTCGTTAAAGAAGTGTACACCAATGGCACGTACAAGTTGGTCGCCGAAGATGGCTTAAGAATTGGCCCCATAAATGGAAAATTCTTAAAGCGTTACTATCCATGAGTTTGTACCTTAAACTTTCAAAAAAAAAAAGAAAAAGAAAAAAAAAGCTCCTTGACGTATGAGCCTAAACTACATGTTACTCCTGATCCGCATGAGTATAAACTATGAACGATCCCCACCAATGGTAATATATGTGGTTAAACTATTAAGTACCCCACCAAAGTTAAATACATGTGGTTAAACTGTTAATTTATCCCACCAATGGTAATATATGTGGTTAAACTATTAAGTACCCCACCAAAGTTAAATACATGTGGTTAAACTGTTAATTTATCCCACCAATGGTAATATATGTGGTTAAACTATTAAGTACCCCACCAAAGTTAAATACATGTGGTTAAACTATTAATTTATCCCACTATCGGTATTCATGTGGTTAAATATTAAATACTCCACCTAGTTCAAGATGGTTAAGCAATGGATACTCCTGGCCCGCATAAGTATAAACTGTGTATAGCACCCCCCTCAAAACAAATTATATTGTTTTTCTTGAACTACGTAATGACTTGATCCCTTTTATGAGGGTACGTAGGCAACTTAGATTATTTTCTAAGTACAGTCATAAGCTTGAAAAATTTCCTGTTATTCATGTGGAATGTTAAAAAAAAAGAAGAGGATTTCTTAAAGCGTTACAAGATAGAAAGAAGGATTCTATTATGTAATTGCACTCATTACATGGGGGCAACAAAAAAAAAAAAAAGAAAAAGAAAGGAGGAAGAACTTAAGCAAATGGATTGAATTGCCTCAATTTCCATTTTTTTCATGGCCTCTATATGTGCAATCGAAGTCTTCAAGTTTTTCAATGCTTCATCACTCAATAGAAAAGCATTTTCAAGAGCAACGATACTCCTTGATACGAGTATAAAATGTCTATAAGTCCCAAAGAAGCACAAGTATAATACTACTTGATAAGAGTATAAACTATCTACAAATTCAAGAACAAATTGAAGAACTCCTTGATATGAGTTTAAACTATCTTCAAATTCAAATGAAAACTCCTTTGATACGAGTATAAACTATCTACCAAATCGAAGCACTCCTTTGACACGAGCATGGAAAACGTCTACCAATTCAAGCCAAGGGAAGAACTCTTGACAAGAGCATAAATTGCTCACTTTGACGGAGGATGTTCTCTGGATGTTGGGAGGCTCATTACTTCAATTGAGATAATGAAAAACTAAAGTCTGGGTCCCCTCGATCACCCTCCCTAAAGGAAGAAAATTGTTGCTACAATGATTAGCCGTGACCGTTGGGCGGGTCCTGCTTAATTTTGAAAGAAGAGGAAGACAATAAGGAGAAGCTTGCCCGAATTGACTTGGTGAAATAAATTGGTCTATTAAATTTTAAAGTTTAAGATTAATTCTTAGACTTTATTCTGTGGTGCATTTGATCAAATCCAAGGCGCCAATGCAAAGCCCAATTACAAAGAAATGAAGTAATGGATCACGACATTATTCACTCCAAGAATCGCTTTCAAACATCGTCCGTGAACAAGTCTCGAGGGGGCATCTGTAGACAAATCAAATTTTTAGCCAATGAAATGCCGACATGTGGAATATATATTAGATGTCAATTAAAAAATATTCTCTATTTATATTTTAGGAATTTAATCAAATTCTAATTCCTAAATTAAATAGTCAAATAAATTGATATTCAATATATATATATATATATATATATATATATATATATTTTCTAGCAAATCAAAAAGCAAGGTGCCTAAATAATATATTATGGAAATTCAAATAATATATTATGGCAAATCAAATCTAGGGTTGTTGCATCTTTTAAATCATTTCATGTAATTTAATTCCTTATAGAAGAGAAAATATAATATATATATATATATATTTGTGAATTGCAAAGTTAATTCTCGCCACTTTCCAAATCTTTATATAATATATATATATATATATATATATTAATGTTATATATATGTATCCTATATAATATTAGTATATATATATAAAAGATCAAGGCATGTTGTTACACGCCACTTTCCCATCTTTTGTATATAATATATATTAATATTATATAAATATTTCCTCATTTGAATTAGATTGCAAATCGAATCATATTTTATTGCAATTTAAATCATATTTTCTAGAGAAGGAAATAAATTACCCACCAAGTTATTGAGAACCAATCAAATCATGCCAACTTATCAAATAATTATGGCATAATTCTCATCCTAAAACTATAAATAGGGGTTCAAATTCATTCATTCAACACACCAAAATTTGAGCAAGAGAGAGATATCAAGAAATGTATTGTAAGTTCTCTCTACTCAAATTCAAGAAGGATTGAGGCGAATTGGTGGCAATCAAGGCGGCAATCAAGGCGAATTGGTGGCAATCAAGGCAAATTGGTGGCAATCGAGACGATTGTCGACAATCAAGGCGGCGATCAAGACAATTTGGTGGCAATCAATGCGTTATTCAAGGCGTTTTTAGTGATCATTGAGAAGTTGAAGGCGACATTCAAGGCATTCTTGGCGACCATTGAAAAGTTCAATACGACGTTAAAGGCGTTCTTGGCGAAACTCATCAAATAATAGCGTTTAATTCGTGATAAAGGTGCTAAACCCACGAATTAACGTTATTCAAATTCAAGTCAAATTTAGAGGAGATCAAAGAGTCTAATCCGCCATCAAAATTCCCCAAATAATAACACTTAATTTGAGATTACGGCGCGAAGCCTTCGAATTAACGTTATTAAAGGATCAAATCAAACTTGAAGGAGATCAAAGCGCCAAGCTCCACCTTCAAGAAGTCAAATCCCACAATCAAATTGTTGAAGTGAAGAATCAGAGGAATTAATTAGAGATTGTAACCACTTTTCTTTTTATTTCATTTCAATAAAATTTATTTGTGTAACTATTTTTCTTGTTTGATTAAATTGTAGACATTTAAAATTTATTGTTCACAATTACCCTAGGCATGTTTATATTTTTTCAATTCAATTACATTCAATATATAAGTTATATAGTAAATGAAGCAGTTGATGATCCCACACGAAATAAGATTTCATTCTATAAGCTATTATCAAACATCATATTCAATTAACTAATATTATAAAAGAAATGAAAAGCCACTTTTTAATTGTCTCTTAGTGCCCAATCTATAGATTATTGTATCATACAAGATTATATTTTTTAGGTTGAACCAATGAAATATTCTCTGTTTACTTCCTTTTTTTAGTAAATATATAATAATATAAAATGTTTCCAACAAAGGGAGTTCATAAAAGAGAAAAAAAAAAAAATAGGAAATCGCAATCAATGAATTTGTGCCCACATGACAATACTCGTGGCATTTTGAGTAATAGTATGAGAATTGTTTCTGAAAATGTAATATTTTGGGGATTATTTTATCTAAAAATAATATTATGAAAATAAACTCTAATATCCCATGGGAAAGTTGCAGTATTAGTCTAATAATATACCATAATTTTTAACTTGCTAAACATTGTATGAAAACCGTTAATTAGTGTCACGTGTCTTGCACATGAACATTACTTAATTTGTATAAACTTCATAACTAAACCCCTTTTATTATGCAAAACTTTCAAAAAAAAAAAAAAAAACACACACACACACACACACACACTTTTTTTATTAACGCCTAAGGTTTAGGGTTGTAAAAGTGAAGGGGTGTTTCTGCAATTTATCCTAAACTCTTAAACGTGTGTGCATGCAATTTGTGAAATTTCATACGTTTTTCTTAATAGATAGAACCAGATTAATTGCACAAAAAAAGAATCTTACGAAACAATCATTACAATTTTGAAAATAAAAATAATAGGGTTAAAATTAGAAAAAATCACTAAACCCCCCATAAATCAATCCCAAAACCCTTAAACGTGTGTGCATGCAATTTGTGAAATTTCATTCGTTTTTCTTAATAGATAGAACCAAATTAATTGCACAAAAGAAGAGTCTTATGAAACAATCATTACAATTTTGAAAATAAAAATAATAGGATTAAAATTAGGAAAAATTACTAAAACCCCATAAAACAAATTTTTGTATCCAAAAAATCTCTAAAAATATTTTTCCCCAAGAAGCCTATTCCACCAACTTTTCATTCCAAAACCCCCAAAATTTAGAATTAATAAATTTATGGACTTAATCGCCCTTAGCCGTCTAACTTAAAAATTAATCAACTGTAGTTTCGTATAGAAATTTATTTATTTAAAACTTTTATATTGATAATCGATACTAACTGATTTTAATCTTAAATTTTTAGATTTTCATTGTTTTTTAATTTTTTTTAAAATATATTTTTAAATAATTGCCATAGTAAATTCATAAATAAATTATATAAAAATGTTTAAAATATTTAATATCAAAATATAAAATTTGTATTATACTATTTGTCAATTTCAAAATTTTAAAAGAAAATAATCTGATAAAAAAAGATCAATTAATCAATTTTTAACTTAATAAATGAAGGGTAATTTAGTCGACCACAAAGTTATTACTCCTAACGTTTGGATTTTTTGGAATGAAAATTTTGTAAATTGGGTTTTTGAGATTGAAAAATATTTTCATGGATTTTTTAGATACAAAAATTTATTTTAGGGTTCTAGTAATTTTCCAGATAGGATCCTCTATTGCAATTTTCTATTTCATCTTCTATTGCATAGTTTAGATGTTTGATATGTGTAACATACAATGTCTGTTTTACCACTATATTTACTTAACTAAAATAAAATTAGAAAGGACATAAATAAGGAAACACAATAAACTACTTTGAAAAAATCACCACACATGGATCTTAACTAAACATTACAAATCTGATCCTAAAATTTTCGCTTGCAAGTAGCAAATCTAATTAAAATAATTAGAAAAAATCAAGTCCATAGTTCTTACATAAAATCGGAAGAATCCAAAATTTCTGAAAATTCAAATTTAGGAAGAAATTGCAAAAGTTTTTTCTCTTAATCCTCTTCCGCCACTGGAGAATGTCGAAGTTAGAAAGAAATATATATCACCATGACTGTTGATGCGTCTACACTTCAAAGGTTTAAAAGATATCTAATTAATCCATCCCCATTCTATCTTTGTTGGCATTTGAGTTTTTGGATTCATAGAATATTGCCCCATGTTGGATTGAATTACATTATTAATTAAAAAAGTGGTTTTCTTCAATCTTTTGCAATAAGATACATATTAGGATTTTCATTGTGTAGTGACCAGAAATTAAAGCAAGTTTGATGCGTCTGGATGGAAATCTGTTTGAAGGCAAAGAAAATTAGATAGATTGAATTCGATTCGACGATTATAAAAATTTATTAAGAATTTACAATTAAATTTAAAATGTTTCTTTTCTCTTTTTCTGAATATAACGTACTTTTAATTAAGATCCACATGTGGTGATATTTTTCCAAAACTATCTTATTGTATTTCCTAATTATTTATGTCTTCTCTAATTTCAGCTAAGTAAATATAGAGGCAAGGCAAATAAGGATTATGGTGTATTAGACATGTCAAACATCTAAACTATGCAATAGGAGATGAAATAGGATTAGGAGATCTCAACCGGTAATCTTCCCTTAAAATTATAGTACGTAAACCCTATCCTATATTGGGCAGGACCCGTATTGCAAATTTTCCCAGTCACATATCTTCATATACTAGGATTCCATGCTCCTTAGAACTCTATTCCAAATTCTTGTAGGATTTCCATTCCATTCCATTCCATTCCATTCGGTTATTTGATTTGTCTCTATATAAACCGCACTATTACTAACTAAACAGACACAAACCAATATTACGAGAATTCTTTTGCTTAGCCAAAAAGAAACTCAAACAACGATTTCTTGAAGAAAGTACGTACGACGCTAAAGATGTCGAAGAGAAAATACGACAAAGTTGAGGTGAAAAATCTTTCCGGCGATGGGAAAAAGTGGTGCCGTGGACCGATGATCGGAAGTAGCAGTTCCGGGCTAATTTTCTTAGCCACTCTGAAGAGACGTAGGAGCCCTGATCGGATCATTGCTGACCGGTTGTGTCGACCTGTCATGGCGGTGAAATCCACCCGAATGTCCAATTCCTTTACCCTTCTAGAGGAAAAAATGGTTCTTGATGATTTACAAGAGTGTCCTTACATTCGTCGGATCTTTGGAGAAGAAACAACAGTCGGTATGACCGGAGAGGAAGCCTACAATATCTTACTCGAGTACCCGTCTGGCGGAACCCTAGAAGATTTGATAAAGAGAAGTGGCGGTGAAGGTCTTCCGGAAAACGAAGTGTGGCACTACACAAGATGTTTGCTTCTAGGGCTTCATCATATGCATAGTCACGGCTACGTTCATCGCAATTTGAAGCCCGAAAATATAATGTTAGTTCGTTGGGTGTTGGATGCATGGCTAAAATTGGAGAATATGAATCTGTTATTAGGGTTGAGATGTTGAAGAAGAGATTGTGGAACCCTATACAAGAATGGATATCAAGTATTTATCGCCGGAGGCGTTTGGGAGTATGCAACAAGGGCAGGCTTCTGATATTTGGGCGGTTGGTTGTATATTTTATGAGATGTTAACTGGAAAATGTATATGGGATAATATGGACAAGGGTTATTCTGAAATTAAGGATGATCTCTGTGAGATGAAAAATGGGAGTGGAATTCGTATGAAACTTCCAAATGGGATGTCCAAGAATGCAAAGAAATTTTTGAAGGCTTGTTTCCAAATAAAAGCTGAGAATAGATGGAGTGCTGATAGGTTATTGAATTTGTCATTTTTAGCAAGTCTGCAAGTTTAATTCATCTTAATTGAGTATTTTAAATTGAGTAGCTGAAGATAATGGACTGTTCTTAAAAGCTAGCTAGCAACAATTGTTGATATATATATATATATATATATATTTTCATTTTGATGTTCTTGTTAACTGACACATATATTTCAATAAGATTTAATTATTCAATTTCACTACCAATAAATTTGGTCTATCTAGCTAACTTTTCCCCTATGTTGCATTGGTGCGGATTTTTGATGACACGAATAAATATAGTATGATAAAGACACGGTAACACGAATTTTTAAAATTTTTATGATACAACACTACAAGTATACGCGTATTTATCCTACTAAGGATTCTCAACTCGGAAATTCGCTTGATAATAATGAGTTGGAGGGTGTAAGCGGGAAATCGCTGGCTGTCTTACC
Organism: Buddleja alternifolia; assembly: GCA_019426215.1. Classification (NCBI taxonomy): domain Eukaryota; kingdom Viridiplantae; phylum Streptophyta; class Magnoliopsida; order Lamiales; family Scrophulariaceae; genus Buddleja; species Buddleja alternifolia. The sequence goes on along the minus strand of WHWC01000055.1, from coordinate 35,246 downwards.
CGCTCAACAATCCTACTATGACGATGATTTTGATTGGTCGAGCTGTATAGAAATATGTTTAAGTCGTCCTCATGATGGAGACGAATTGTTGCATGATGATTTTCACTTGGACGACGGAAATGGATCCAGCTTGCGCAACAATATTTGGAGTTTTTCCGGAGTTTTTAATGATGTATGATTGCTTATCCAAAGGCAACTAATTTTTTTTTTTTGAATTTGTTTCTGAAGGTTCGTCTCATGAAGTTTGAGTATTTCAGATTTTCCCCCTTTGTTTGGTAGAAGTTTCAAAATTGTTCTGTTGAAAATTTCATGATAGCAACAATTGTTCATGTGTGAAGATTAGGGGTGCATACGAGTCGAGCTTGAGCAGAGCCTGACCAAAATTCTGGGCTTGAACTCGAGTTCGAGCCAAGAATTCCGAGCTCGAACTCGAGCTCTACGAGCCTCATAAATATGAGCTCGAACTCATTCGAACTCGAGCCTGGGTCGAGCCGAGCCGAGCCGAGCCGAGCTCGAGCTCGAAAATAAAAAAATAATTTTCTTTGATTAATATATATTATATTATTAATTTTGTATTGAATATATATAATTAAATATAATCATCATAAATATTTAATAACTAATAAATATATAATATTCTAAGATATTATATTATATGTATGTATATATTAAAAAATTAATAAAATATTATATTATATACATTAAAGAAAATAAAAAAAATATTATTTTTTTATTCAGGCTCGCGAGCCTTTGAACATGCATAGTTGGGCTCGAGAGAAAAGTTCGGCTTGTTAGGTTCAGCTCGAGCTCGAATTTTCTTGAGCTCAAGTTGAGCGTTTTTCGGCCGGCTCTCGGCTTGGTGGTCACCCCTAGTGAAGATGTCAATAAAATTTAATTCAATCTCATTATCCAGTTATACTTTTGTTTTTGATCCCTGATCAGCTTTTATTACTTTTACTCTTGGACTTATGTTTCTCTCTTTTCCAAACATTCTTAGTGCTTCTAGACTTATTTCTTAGTTTCTGCTAACCTTGCCTCAGAGAGCAAGCGAGCAACTTATCTTTGTTTTCACCGGTGTGTAACTGAAACTAAGTTCCAATTTTTTTTGTTGATTGTAAAGTTCTCTTTTGGGGATATTTAAAGTAAACAAAAGAGAAGAAGGAGGCTTGGGAAAGTTTTCCATATATTGCACAAGGAACTATAAAACCCTAAACAAAGCTATATTTACATAAGCTAAGACATCTGTACAAGGTAAGATACCTAAGCAAGATAACAACTAATTACAAGGACTAAGAATCTATTTACATAGTTACGATACTCCCCATCAAGTTGGCGCATGCAAATTGTGTATGCCCAACTTGCCCAATAAAAACAAAAACTGCGAACGAGGAAGTGCTTTAGTGAAGGTGTCTACAGGCTGACATTGAGTTCGAACATGTTGAGTAATAATAATACCAAACTGCACTTGTTCTCAAAGAAAATGGCAATCTATTTCAATATGTTTCGTCCTCTCGTGGAATACCACATTAGCAGCTATATGAATTGCAGTATGATTATCACAGAAAAGAGTCATAGGAGCTGAATGTGGTATATCTAACAACGCCACGAATGTTTTCAACCAAACAAGTTCACTTGTAGCTACGACCATAGCTTTATATTCTGCCTTTGCCGAAGAACTTGAAATAGTAGTTTGCTTTTTAGTCTTCCAAGAGATAGGAGATTGCCCAAGCATAACAAAATAATCGGTGATGGAGAGACGAGTGATAGGGCAACTCGCCCAATTTGAATCACAAAAAGCTCGTAACTTGAAGTCATTATCGGCTCGAAGAAAAATTCCTTGCCCTGGGTGCCCTTCGATATATCAAACAACCCGCAACGCGGCCTCAAGGTGCTCCTTCCGTGGAGCTTGAGCGAAGTGTGATAAAATATGGACCGAATAGGTGATGTCTGGATGGGTAATCGTGAGATATATTAGACGACCAACTAGTCTGCGATACGAAGCATCATCCGTTAACAAATCGCTATCCAACAAGGCGATCTGATGCCCATGATCCATAGGTATATCAACAGGCTTACAACCAAGAGTATTAAGATAGGATTTAAAAGTCGAACATGCAACACTATCATTTCCCATCAAGATAATGTCGTCCACATAAACAAGTAGACCCAAAAATACATCTATGCGTTTATAGGTGAACAAGGAATTATCAGCATGAGACTGCTCAAAACCGTATCTATGAAGTGCTTCATTCAACTTACCAAACTAGTTACGAGAGGCCTGACATAAGCCATAGGTGGATTTGCGTAACCGACAAACCTTCCCCAACGAATTGTGAATACCCTAAGGTAAACACATATAAACCTCCTCCTCAAGATCTGCATGCAAGAACGCATTGTTGACATCCAACTAGTGCAATTCCCATCCTCGAATCACTGCAACAGATAGAAAAATTCGAACGAACACGAGCTTGGCCACAGGTGCAAAAGTCTCAAGAAAGTCAAGCCCTTCAACCTGGGTAAACCCCTTTACCACTAACCACGCCTTGTAACGTTCAATGGTCCCGTCAGAATTATATTTAATTTTATAGACCCACATATATGCGATAGGTTTTCTGTTATGTGGAAGAGGTTCCAAAGTCCACGTCCCATGGCCTCTAAAGCTGCAATTTTGAGAGCCATCGCGGCCCGTCATTCTTCATGCTTGACCGCTTCTTTGTAACTACTAGGCTTAGTGATCGAGCGTATCGAATTTAAGAATACTTGGTGGCCCTGAGAAAATTTATCAGAGGTTAAGTAATTTGCCAAAGGATAACGAGTACCCGAGGAGCGTTCATGGAGTAGTGGCTATTGGGGGGGGGGGGGTCTTCAACAATATTCGATTCAGAACAAGACGCCTCGATTATGGTGGAGTAAACAACATAATCACTGTACTTCGCCGGAAGCCGTGTCTCTCGTCGCGGTCGAGAATCAATTTCTGCCACCTCGAGAACTTTTTCACCACCCTGTACAGGTGCCATATCCACAACCAATTTCAAGGACTCACTACCCCTCAAATCTGAACTATCCAAAGTAACATCAATTCCTGTGTCCCAAGGTACTCCAAAATCATTCATAACAATCGGCATTTCCCGAGTTCTATGAAAGGGAAACACTTCTCATAAAAAGATACACCCTGAGATGAAAAGAATTCACACTTATCCATATCATATAATCGCCAAGGTTTCTTGCCATGTGGATATTCCACAAAAATACATCAACGACTACAAGATGTTAATTTATCTATGGGTTTCGGTTCAAAACTAGCATAACAAAGGCAACCGAAATTCCTAAGATGGCCATAGGTCAGTTTGACCCTGAATAAGAGCTCATATGGCGATTTTCCATGTAATTTCACTGTACGAGTGCAATTAATCAAGTAAACCGCCGTTAAAACGTACTCTCCCTAGAACCTGATAGGTAAATTAGCTTGAAAATGTAGAGCTCGAGCCACTTTGAGAATATTCCTATGTTTTCGTTCATTTGCCCATTTTGTTGTGGGGGTAGGCGTACAACTTATTTCATGAACGATGCCATGTCTACTATAAAATTCACGTATGATACTAGAATTAAACTCCATCCCATCATCACTACGAATATGTTTAACCGTTTGCCAAATTGTGTTTTCACAAGAGCACAAAAATTAATAAGACAACGACTGGTCTCACTTTTTTTCTTTAATAAGATAAACCCATACAGAGTGACTATGATCATCCACTATAGTAAAAAAATAATGCGCACCACTACTCGAAGCCATGGGGGTAAGGCCCCCACAAATCATAATGAATCAAATAAAAAACATTCGCTGGATTTTTATTACTTAATGGAAGAAACGGTTTGAGTTTGTTTTGCTTGGAAACAACTATCACAAACGAAATTCTCTTTATTCCCTATGCTACCTATTTCAGAAATATAAGATAAATGCTGGTTTGACTGATGCCCCAAACGTCGATGCCAAAACACGAAAGAATACCCTTTCACAATCTTCAATGCAGAATGTGATCTCATCGATGCCAAAAAATAGATCCCCCTCCGAAGCTTACCCACTCCAATCAGCATCCTCGAGGTGCGGTCCTGTATTAAACAAAACTCATTAGCAAAAACAATTTGACAACTTATCTCAGCAATTAATTGTCGAACTGAAATTAAGTTACAAGTTAAATCCGGAACATATAAAAACATTATGCAATTTAATATGTTCATTCAAAATACATCGCCTTATTTGGTAGCACTCGTGTGTGTCCCATTCGGTAGAAAAATAGGGAGCGATCTAGTAACTCGAACTTCTGTCAAAAAGGCTAAATCCCCTGTCATATGGTTAGGCGCTCCGCTGTCCAAAATCCATACGAATGCATTACAAGTTTTGCCAGAAAGTTTTTCAACATTCTCATCCTTTATCAGAGATATCAGCTTTTGAATTTGTCCACTCGAAAAACCTTGCAACCCTTGTGAGGTATCGAACTGCATCCCAGCCGTGTGATAAGCCATAGCCCAATCTTAGTTAAGATCCATCATATTACCACCATTCTGTCTAGATTTGCGCATCGAATCTCCTCGATAGCAACCTCGTGGCCTATGCCACCACGCGGGATAACCAATGATCTCAAAACAATTCTCAATATCATGGCCACTTCAATCACAGTTCGTACACTTCCTCTCAATACCGCCCCGTGATTTGGATTACCCAAAGTGTTGCCCTGATCGTGCCTTTTGAGTTGTTTGCGCAGGCAAGGCAATAACTTCTACCTTCTTTTCTTGACCACGAGCTATCAATCTGTGGCGTTCCTCACGATTAATCAGTGGATAAGCCTTGCCAATGGTGGGAAGCGGATCCATATTGAGAACTTAAGAATTTATGTTCCCAAAAACCTCATCGTCTAACCCCATGAGAAATTAGTGAAGTTTCTCTTCTTCTTGTTCCTTCATCAAATCCTTGGCGGCTCCACAAGTACACTTTGAAACTTCGAATAGGTAGCCAACTCATCCCACATTCCCTTCAGTTTGGTGTAGTAGGATACGATCGACATTCCTTGTTGCCTAAGGGACGTGATCTCTCCCTTCAATTCATGAATTTGGGGCGCTTTCCAACGACAAATCTTTCACGAAGTTCATCTATACGGCCTTGGCCTATTCTTCATATGCTATGCTCGGCTGAATTGATTTATCAATGAAGTTGAAAATCCATGAAATCAGCATCGAGTTACAGGCTACCCAATTAGTCTCCTAAACTGATCCTACGGCCGGTTTCTTCAAAGTTCTATCAACAAACCCTAGTTTGTTTTTTGCTCTCAAGGTGTTCACCATCGCTTTCTCCCACATATCAAAGTTATCTCCGATTAAAACACATGTCATAATCATGGCACCCGGATTATTCGATGGTGATAAGAAGAAAGGCGAGGACGTTTTGATGTTCTTCTTGTTTGCCATGGTTTCAATGAGGCGATGACAACTTCAGAAAAATCAGAGGATGAATACGTGATCAGGGGGCTGTTTATGGTGAGGCGAGAATTCGGATTTTTGATCGCAACCACTCTGTCACCATAAAGTAAATGAAAGAGAAGAAGGAGGCTTGGGAAATCTTTTCCGTACATTGCATAAGGAATGATAAAACCCTAAACAAAGCTATATATACATAAGCTAAGACACCTATACAAGGTAAGATACCTAAACAAGATTACAACTAATTACAAGGACTAAAGAGCTATTTACATATTTACAATAATATTCGAGCACTTTTTGTTCTCTTCATGTCTCCGTTCACACACAGTTTGTTTCGACTAAGAAGTTTAATATGAGAAAAATTAGCAATTTCTTATTCTTCTTCTTTCGATATGACAGTTAACATTTAACCTATTGTTTTAACTTTTCCAAGTAGGACATAATAATGACTCTGTTCATTTTCATAGAGCATAGCATTATTTCATTTGAAATCTTTAATGATAAGGAATCATATTTTAGAGGTCCTTAGATTTTTAAGGTGAAGACTTTTCCGCTTATTTGCCAGACCATTGTAACAGCCTTCAGGCCTCTTTCCTTGTGCAATTTTTGGTTCTTTAATAATTATCCTTCTGAGCCCTTTAAACTTTTTTGTTTATGAAGTGGTCCCTTTTGTTGATTTTGTAACTCAAGATATACCTAAGAGGGAGGGAGGGGGGGGGGGGTGAATTAGGTTATTAAAACTTGTGCTTAAACGCACAACGCAATCAATAAGCACCTAAAGGTAAAACTGAAAAATACTTCCATTGAAATAACGATTGGAACTTAGAAGTTCCAGAACAAGAACCAAATGGAAACTTAATACAAAACATAATGAAAAAGATAAGTGCTGAAAGATTTTAGACACTACAAATACTAACAAGACAAAACACACTCGATTATAAAGAAGTGAGCTTTGCTCTAATATACCCTAGGAATAAAAGGGCAGAACCCAAAGGTTAATCCGAAAATACGACTCCAACTAGGAATTATGAGAGACTAGACTTAAAAACACTTCTCGATCACTCTTGTTTGTCACTTTGAATTCCAAGCATTTGCTGGTACCGCTCCTTCTCACTGTAACTTAGCGGAGAAGGTACCTATGAATAAAAATAAATTGATATCAATAATATACTGTAAAAGGCTTGTAGGATTCGTATCTTTTTTGCTGAAGATGAATGAACGAGTTATATAGTTTAACAGGCAAGGTGAATGAAAGGAAGATAATCAAAGATAACGGCTTATTTCCATAAAGATTTCAAACAACTTCTTACCAAACATGGAGGCGGCCTAGTAAAATAACAAAATCAAATCAATGCTTTATGGTAAATAGATATTGTAAATCTGTGGATGCTATAAATAATGGAGTAATTTTGGGATGAGACAAATTGGATACTTCCCTTAATTTAGTAGATCTTTAAGATATTTCCCAAACAGCCAATCCAGATTTGATTGAGAATCACTATCCAAAAGTTTTCAAAGGTAATTCGGTATTGGAGATATGCTTTTATGGAGATGGAGAAACAATGATGATTGTCACCAAATCTGCACAAGAAGAAGACGATTATTACCATTGAATAAGGTAATTTGTCATCATCAAAATCAAAGGAATGTGAAACCAAAAAGGTCAACAGATTTCAGGTTAGTTCAAGACAGAAGGAAACAAGTAATACCTCTTATACAACATAGAGCAAAGGTAAATTTCTCTTTCTCGGTTGTAATTTAAGTACTTTATTATATATGACATCCGTGTAAATGTTAGAAGGTTTTTTTGTACCCAATTGGAGTGTGAACCTTTTGACGATTATATAATGATGTCATAAAGTAAAATGAAGCCATCATCATAATTTATATATAATAAAACTTGGAATTCCCCATCTTATGTGTAATTGTACAGGAATTAGTGCCTAAACGGATAATCCAAATAGAAGAAGCAAAAAATAAATAAATTCGTGATTTTCCTGCTTTTGCTCGTCTGACATGTGCAGACAGTAATCGGTTTCATGCAGCCTGTCTCAATACCATACCACCTATATTCTATATGAATGACACATCTCATAGGCAAGCAACTTTTTTTTCAAATTCAAGCTTCATTACCGTTTACTTCTTTTAATTTTACATCATATTTTTCTCTTTTAAAGTTATAGCTTGTATGTTGTTGATTCGATCTCATCGCATTAACATTCTAGTATAATCAGCTGTGTTGAGAAATAGAATCATTTTGAAGGGACTACTCATGTTTTTCTCTCTTTCTTTTTGCAACTTTATCTCATCAAAAAGTACTATGTTTTACCAAATTCTCTTCATTTTATATGGAGAGAAGAATTTGACAGATGTGTTCTAGTTTTGATTGCATGGTCTTAATTAGTCCTTGAATCTAGTTCCGAACTAATAGACAACTAGTGTCATTTTGTTTTTGTTTAACTCTTTTCCAGGTGAACACTTTTTGTGCTATGTCGATACAATCCTGATGTGGACCTTTTCCTTTGGCAAGATTTTCAAATTTGTAAGAGGATGGATAAGCTATCAAGTACCTCCAAATTCTATACCAAATCAGAACTTATGAGCATATCTTTTTTTCTCTTTAGTTTTTTCTTCTTTCCCTTTTTCCTTCTTCGCATGCTTTAAGGAAAAGTTGGTGACAATGCTCTTACCTATCTGAACCCGGTTTGGATGTTGAAGCTTTGGCTCCAACTTCAAAAATTAAGGATAAGATTCCAGCTCAGAAATACAGGGGAGATGTTAATTATTTTATCTAAAACTAGACTGCTCAAGTTATGACAAGGTGAGTTTATGATGTTTTGAATGTATTGTTACCACAACCCACTAAAGTTATTGCTTTTTATTGTTGTTTTGTGTTAGTTTTACTGCTATGACATGGTTTAGTACCTGAGACTATTTGTAGCTCTAATAACATTCCCCCTCTTCAGACAAATTTGTCTAAACTTCTTCTCCATGTACGATTATGACAAATAAATTCTACTCCTTGCATTTTTATTTTTGCTCTACTAACTTCCATGAATGCTAGTACTAATGGGTTTGTATGGAGATGATTTCAAATAGCTAAGGAACATACCGAGGAAATTGACCGAAAAAGATGACAAAATAGAGCCAAGACGGAGCCGAGATGGATCGGGATAGACCCGAGGTTGCGAAATAGGGTCTAAATAGACCGGAGTTGAGAAAGAATGGGCCCGGGGATTCCCAGGCGCCGCCCAAGGGTGCACAGGCGCTGATGTACCCGAGCTGTGCGCGTTGTTGACGAGTTTTGGTGAGTTTTTTGTCTTGGGGTGCAAGTTTGGCGGTTTTTGGCAGAATTGATATGAATTATTCCATATTATGTTTAGGAATGAATCCCTTTGTTTATTAGGATTGTTTTCTAATGTGTTAGGGTTTAGGCTTTTTCCACTAGTATAAATATGAGAACTCTCCTTGTAATTATTTGATTCACTCATTGAGAAATAAAGATGTAGTCTAGGTTGGCTTGTGGATGTAGGCAAGTTATGCTGAACTAAGTTAAATCCTCGTGTTGTTTATCTTATGTTTAGGCTTAGATTTATTGTTTCTTGATTATTTTTCATGCTCTGATTCTACCCTTAACAACTGGTATCAGAACCATATGTTGTAGATTTAGGAAAATGCGTCTTAAATCTAGATCTATGGGAAAGTATTTTTGGTTAATCACGTATTTCATCATGGGAATGATGGTAGGAGATGGCAGAATAATTAAGCTTGGCAATTTCATTGTAGGGAGCACGGATTGAGATAGTGGTGAAGCCGGAGAAGATTACAGAGGAGGATGGGGCCAGTTAGATCACCAACCAAAAAAATGTAATCCCATTGAATGTTAACGAGAAAACATTTGAAAACCGTGGTTCCAGCAGATAGGCAGATGATAGATTATGCCCTCGATGTCAATGAGGATATAGGCTGTAATAGGGCTATAAGTTGTATTATGCATATTTAATATCAATAAAAGGCATTTGGTTGTTCTTATAAATCTAATGGCATATATAATGTATTGAATGAACAAATAGTCCAAGTATACTAATACAAGTCTTCCACTTTTTATGGGATCAGGAGAGGGGCACTGGAAAGACCTAGTACTTAGTCACTAAACACGGGTTCGTAAGTCGAAAGATCTCGATTGGGCGTCAAGATCTATATAGAATTGTATAACGCATACTTTAACAAGGAGTGCAAGTCGAACACCATGAGATGGTGGGAGTTTGTGTTAGGGATATATTGATGGAATTAATATATTTGAACATGACTCGTATAATCCATCACATGAGCTTTACACTCATTACTGTCAATGATTGGATTACTAGTTATTTGGTCCATGTGGACCTTTAACCTGAGGAGTCGATGAGACAATGTTTGTGACGTTGGGTCTGTTACAAGAGTAGTGAGGTCCAATTCACCCTTTTAGTGGGGTCTACCTCGAAGTGCAGCTTTAATAGGCAAGTAGCAGTTGTGAAGTAACTCCCAGATGGGATTCACTGCCTTAGTAGTAAACGAGTAGATATCCTATGCGATCATAGGTGACTGAAATGAAAGTCATTGGCCAAAGCACATAAACTAACTCATGTAGGACATGGAGACTAGTTTCGTCATTTTGAGTCACTATGATTCATTGCATAGCATTGAGTAATGTTAGTTTGACAACTTCCATGACTATCACTCGATCGGGATACTTCAGTGAAGGGTCTATACGTGTATGGAAACTATAACCGAGATGTTTGTATGATTTATTCAATTCGTACTTGATTAGGCGACGATGTGGGCCACGAGGCTGGCTAGGTGTCACTCACATCCTTTGGTATCCTCCCATGCCAATCAAGACGAATCTAAAGAGTCACACTATAAGAAGCAACAAGGAAATCACTTCATGTATGGAGCTTTGTCATTTGATGACAAAAGGGCTCCACGCCCAAACGTGACTTAGAGCGATGTTCGAACGTGGAAACGTTCTAATGTTGCCTTCAGCACGTTCGAACGTGAGTGTCGGCAATAGAGTTTTAATTAAAATGGGTCAAGTTAGCTAAGCTCGACTTAACCCACTCGGAGGGATCTTTGAGACTAGATAACTAGGGTTTTCTATAGAGTTACAAATACCCTCAACTTCAATAACTAAGTCATCGGATAAAAGTAGATACTTTCAGCAGTAAAAGAATTACTTGAAAAGTCTGAGAAGAATTTTCTGCCTCGCATATCATACAAAGAGAAAAAGGGTTCTCTCCCACCACTACCTAGCCGCTATCAAGGAGGAGGATAGAAGGTTTCTGACTGCTTCGCATGTCAATCTAGAGACGAGCGATCTTGGAGAATTTGTCGTTCAAAGAAAATCAGGGTTTTCGTTCATAAACCAAAGTATGGTTTGTATTTACTTTCATTAATTGTATTAATGATGGAATCCAAAAATAAAACATCAAAACGTCATAAACCATGTCTAAGGCGGTGTTCAGGATCACGTTCTTCCACTGCGTATGTTTAACGGGACGTCAACAGTGCTAACAGAGTCGGTTTTTTGATGTTTTGATGTTTATATGCGCTTATTTTTATGTTGACAATGATTATTTTAGTTTAATCTTCATTATATATGTTTTAATTGAATGTATGTATGTTTTCTGATGTTGAGATGGCTAAAATAGGGTTCCGAAAGTCGCTGGAATTGGTGGAATGTGATTTAGAATCACGGCACAATCTGTTCGCTGACCCGACGTTCGAACGTGCACAAGGCTCACATTTGGACGTGCAATGCAGAAAGTTTTAAAATTGAACGCAGCAAAACCTTCAAACGTTGCCTGGGTGCATGTTCGGACAGCAAGGTTCGAACGTGGTAGTGCAGAATGCGACAATTTTAAATCCTTCACCACACGTTCGAACGTGAACTTGGTGACGTTCAGACATGAGAAGCAGTGTGTTGGACACATAGCATGCTTAACATACGTTAGATTGTATGACCACCATCGAGTCTGCTGGTTTTTGAAATACGGTATAAGGAAACTAAAATTGGACTTTAATTTGATTGCCTTTTCTCAACGAAAGATAAATTAAAATTGGATTTTAAGTTTTTCTTTAAAATGTCAACATGAAAATGAGTAGTTTATTTACATGCTTTGATGTATGTTGTGGTGGACGTAGTCCATGGATGTAGGGTTTATTTCATCTAAGTTTGTAGGGCCAGAGTTTGAGCCCCCCAGTATTGCATCTTTATTGTATTGCAATTAAATCTTGTATAGGCTTTCTTTGGTAATATTAATAGAGATAGGGCCTTTTGGAGGTTGGCAGAGTCTATCGAGCTTGGAGCAAGGAAATAGTGGAGCTCTAGTATAGTGTAGGCCCCTACCCTGATTGACTCTTTGGCTAGGGTTAATCTAGAATATCCATGGACTATGTGTTGGTAGATTTAACTAGGTTATATCTGCTTTATTGTGTGCTCATAATTGTGGTGAATGGTTTAATGAGATTGAAACATGATAATGTGTAAACGAGACCCTAACAGGACATACATTGTCTAAATTCTCTCCCACTTAAAATACTAAGTAGGTAAGGGATATTGGATATCCTGGTTCTCCATCGAGCTTTAGATGATGAGATCACATCTAATGTATGGCATCTTCCCAGCAAAAGGTGGTCATGTAGTAAGATGTGATTTTGATCATCTTTAGTGCATGAGATGCCATTGGTCAAAGCGAATTTCACCCCAGATACCGTTGAAAGGTTGCAAGGTGGGATTAAATTGTTAGATCAATAGGGGTCGATGGGTTTATACTTAGATGGATCACCACTTAGATATACTTAAAAGGTTGTGGTGTAGATGATCCATTAACCAAAGGGATTGAAACATTAGCTAGACTAATTGGCTTGGAGGCCACTTCAATAAATCAATGAACCAGATATCATTGAAAGGTTGCAACTCATTGGATTCATCGAAGAACTCAATCATCCACTATGAAGTCCATCCAACTGGATTTTTGATTATTGCAGTGGGAGTGCAATTATTTAAAAAATATAGTGGGAGACAAGTTAAAATTAAAAGTCCTTAAAATTTTAACTTAAGCATTAACACAACTATCTAATCGGATCTGGCTTTCATTTTCTGCAGCAATCTCTTTATTTCTCAAAATGGTTAATAACCCACTTACAAAAATACATGAAAAGAATGTCCTCACTGGACCTAATTATGCTGATTGGATCAGAAACTTGAGAATTGTCCTCAATGATGAATCTATGGTATATATACTTGAAATCAGTCGCCCACCTAAACCAGGGTAGGATGATGATAGAGCTAATATTTCCTATCTTAACTGGGTCAGTGACAACTATAAAGTCAGGGGATACATTCTAAGCTCTATGTGCAGTGAGCTACAAAGCTCTCATGAGAAAATGGATAGTGCCAGATCTATCATGTTGCATTAAAAAGAACTTTTTGGAGAGCACGGTAGGACCATTTAATACTTCATATCGAGGGAGCTCTTCAGCATGAGGATGAAAGAATGGGAAGATGTGCCAGTAAACATTCTTAAGATGATGTCCTTACTAGAGAAATTGAGGTCTCTAGATTATCACATGGATTTCCATCTCCAGGTCGATCTCATTCTCCCCAGATCCTTTTTCAGCTTTTTCATTAATTTTGACATTAAGACATTGAAGGATAGTTGGCTGTGCTGATGGATAAGAAGAAAAATGCACAAAGAAAATGGGGTGCATATGGTGTTCCGGTGGTTGGGCCATTGGGAGTATCCAAATTAGTTGGTCACACTAGAAATGAAAAATCATATAAGATTCATAGATTCAAGGGCAAGTGCCCAAAGGCGACAGATAAGTGTATCCAATGTGGTGAGCTGGGTCACTGGAAATGAGATTGTCCTCAACTGAAAAATGACGGCGCCTCAGGTATAGAACTTAATATTTTGGAAATTAATTGTTCTTTTACCATCTTTTTATCTTCTTGGATTCTAGTCTCTGGAGCAAGTGCTCACATATATGTTATGAATCAGGACCTGGAAAGAAATAGGAGGCTCGGGGAAAAGGAGGTGATGATCAATGTAAAAAGCGGACAAAGTGTTGCAACTACCCACATTGGATCTACTAGCATTTATTTACCTTCTGGACATGTTTTATTGTTAGAAGATTGTCTTGTTTTGCCCAAGGGGCTGAAGAATATTGTTTCTATTCCTATGTTTGTTAGGAAAGGATATTCGTTTTTATTTATAAATGGTTCATGCGATATTTATTTTAAAAATAAATGTGTTGGCAATGCGTCTTTAATAAATGGATTGTATTATCTGAATGTCCAAAGTAAATGCACTGTAAACACTCTCACTAAGAAATGTGGTATGAAAAACTCAAACCCTAGACTAATTTGGCACCTAAGAATACGTCATGCTGGAGAGCAAAGATTGAACGAGTTGGAGAAAAATGGGATTATAGGTCCATTGGAATTGGATCCCTATCCGACATGTGAATCTTTTATTGAAGGAAAGATGGACAAATCTCCCTTCACAGGGCATTTTGAAAGGGCAACTGCAGTTTTAGGTTTGATTCATACCGACATCTGTGTACCATTTGGAGAAATGGCACACGGTGGCTTTCACTATTTCATAACATTTATCGACGATTATTCTGGGTTCGGTTATGTGTACTTGATGAATTACAAGTTTGAATCCCTTGAAAGGTTCATGGAATTCAAGGCTTTAGTTAAAAAACCAAACTGGACATCGTATGAAGACACTGCGATCGGAACGTGGTGGCGAGTATAGTGTTACAGCTCACCCCTCTGGCCACTCCACAGCTAAATGGGGTAGCTGAGCGAAGGAATAGAACGCTGTTAGACATGGTTCGTTCCATGCTCAGCTACACTAATTTACCCATTTCTCTACGGGGGCAAGCGTTACTTACAGCTGCGAACATCTTAAACAGATGTCCCTCCAAGTCAGTTTCTAAGACACTATATGAGATATGGCGTGAAAGGAAGCCTAATCTAAATTAAATAAGAGTATGGGGTTGCCCTGCATATGTAAAGAAGACCAAGGTTGAAAAACTGGAGGCTAGGTCCCTTAAAGGACGTTTCGTTGGTTATCCCGAGAATTCTATAAGATATCTCTTTACCTACCTGCACGATGATCATAGGATCGTTGTGGCATTATAGAAAACCTTCCTCGAGGATAAATTCATTTGAGAAGGAAGGGTAGGTAGAAAGATTGTTTTGGAAGAACAAAACAAAATATCTGGGAGACAACTGTTCAAGAAGCCCAAGTCGAACCCATCACGACACAACCTTCAGTGCGTTGATCTGATAGAGTATCTCAACCTCTTGCGAGATATGGTTACCTGCTGCAAGATTAACATGATTTACATGCTGTAGCAGAGGTGAACCATGGAGATGATCCCTCTACCTATGATCAAGCAATGAAGGACGTGGATTCTACAAAATGGCAAGAATCTATGAAAGCGGAAATGGATTCGATGTATTCGAATCAAGTCTGGACTCTAATAGATAGACCCAAGGGTATAGTACCCATCGGGTGCAAATGGATCTATAAGACAAAGATTGGTCCGTATGGAAAGGTATACACCTATAAGACCAGGCTAGTGGCGAAAGGGTATAGTCAAAAGAAGCGCATTGATTATGAGGCAACCTTTTCAACTGTAGTCATGATCAAATTTATTCAAATTATGCTTGCAATAGCTGCACATATGGATTGTGAAATCTGACAGATGAATGTGAAGACCGTGTTCATTAATGGATTCCTCGAGGAGGATATCTATATGGAACAACCCATAGGTCTGACATGCCAAGAGGATTGTCGTAAAGTGTGCAAACTGAATAGGTCCATATATGGACTTAAACAGGCATCTCATAGTTGGAATCTTCGATTCAATGAAGAAGCTAGGAGCTATGGCTTCATAAAAAATGAAGATGAACCCTGTGTCTATAAAAAGGTTAGTGGGATCAAGGTATCGTTCTTAGTCCTATATGTAGAAGACATTCTACTAATAGGGAATGATATTGACTTGTTGACTATGGTCAAGACATGGCTTTCGAGCACATTCTTCATGAAAGACTTGGGAGAAACGACTTATATCCAAGGAATTCGAATTTATAGGGATAGATCGAATAGGACTATAGGTCTTTTCCAAGCCATCTACTTAGAAGGTCTTGAAGAGATTTGGGATGGAAAACTCTAAGAAGGGGTTTTGGCCAATGAGGCATGGGATTCCTTTGTCCAAGAAGATGAGTCCTCAAAGTGAGAAAGATCGAAAGGAATGAGTGCTATACCATATACCTCTATAGTGGGTAGTCTTATGTATGCAATCTTGTGTATAAGATTTGATCTTCCGTATGCTGTGAGTGTAGTAAGTAGGTTTCAAGCGAACCCTGGCAAAGAACACTGGGTAGCCGTGAAAAGTATCTTGAAATACTTGAGAAGGACTAAGGATATGATACTCATGTATGGGAATGGAGAATTTAGAATAGATGGTTTATGGATTTAGACTTTCAGTCTGATGTAGATGACCGTAAATCCACTTCTGGGTTTGTGTTCATCCTCAATGGTGGAGCTGTGACTTGGAAAAGTTCCAAGCAAAGCACAAGAGCGTATTCCACTATAGAGGCTGAATATGTGGCTGCCTCGAAGGCTGCCAAGGAAACTATTTGGATAAAGAAGTTCGTAGGTACGTAGGTGAACTTCAAGTGATCCATGGTGTGAATCTCCCAGTACTGTTATATTGTGATAAAAATAGAGCAATTGCACAAGCTAAGGAGCCAAGGTCACATAACAAATCCAAAACACATTGAGAGACGATATCATATTATCAGAGAGATCGTTAGAAGAGACATGTAGCTGTGCAGAGAGTAGCCTCAGCAGATAACGTGGTTGATCCACTCACCAAGCCATTACCATAGGCAGTGCTGGAACAATATCTTGAGAAGATGGATATTAGATACCACAACAATTGACATTGAGTGCAAGTGGGAGATTGATAGGATTATGCCCTTGATGCCAATGAGGATATAGACTATAATAGGTCTATAAGTTGTATTGTGCATATTTAATATCAATAAAAGGCATTTGGTTTGTTCTTATAAATCTAATGACATCTATAATTTATTGAACGAACAAATAGTCCAAGTGTACTAATGTAAGTCTTCCACTTCTTCTGGGATAAGGAGAGGGGAACTAGAAAGACCAAGTACTTAGTCATTAAACACGGGTTCGCAAGTCGGAAGATCTCGATTGGGCTTCAAGATCTATATAGACTTGTATAATATATATTTTGACAAGGAGTGCCAATCGTATACCATAGGATGGTGGGAGTTTGTGTTATGGATATATTGATGGGATCAATATATTTGAACATGACTCGTAATAATCCAATCACATGGGTTTTACTCATTGACTGTCAATGATTGGATTATTAGTTATATTGGTACATGTGGACCTTTGACCTAAGGAGTCGATGACACAATGGCTTGCGATGTTGGGTTTGTTACAAGAGTAGTGAGGTCCAATTTACCCTTTGGTGGGGCCTACCTCGAAGTGCGACTTTAATAGGCAAATTGCAGTTGTGAAGTTACTGCCAAGATGGGATTCACTGTCTCGTTAGTAAATGAGTAGGTATCCTATGCGATCATAGGTGACTGAAATAAAGTCTTTGGCCAAAGCATATAAACTAACTCATGTGGGACATGGAGACTAGTTTGTTCATTTCGAGTCACTATGATTCATTGAATAACATCGAGTAATGTTAGTTTGACAACTTCCATGATGTTAGTCCCAAGTGGCATACAAAAGGTTCTAGAAGGGGGGGGGGGGGGTTGACTAGAACTTGAAGTCTTTTTCGACTTCAAAATTTTTGTATTCAAGATATTGTGAACACTTGAAAATGTTGGCGCTTGGCTGAGCATCTACTTGAAGACTGTTTTAATAAAGATAACTTAGACTCTAGATTTGAATATTGTAACCAAATGAGGTTAATCGTTCAATTCTTTAATCAAGGTTAGCACAGTAGAATGATTTTAAGTCTTCCTTTTGAAGGATTTTAGCGTCACAAAGATTTTCCTTAGTTGCTTAACTTTAAGTGATTTTATCATTGTGTTTACTTAATCGATTATGTAATGATATGACAATAATAAAGATGAGGTAAAGTAAAGAACACAAGATTTGAAAGGTTCGTTGGGTTGTGTAATTCCAACTATGTTCTTCTTCTCCTTTGAACACTTGGAGGCGATCCATTAAAATGATTCTCGAAGAATCACAAAGAAACTTCTACAAAATAGGGAGAGATGGATATGGATGACTTGAGCCCCTTGGTCACACAGATTTCTGCTGCAAGATACTTCTATCCTCTTGCTTCTTTCACCCAAAAATATTGCAAGCATCCAACTTCAACTTCACATAGATTGCGAGGCTTGGACGGGGTTTATCTGATGGTTTGTTTGATTTTTGGAAAGTTCAAACAACTTGGAACATCTCAATAGTAGTGTAGGTTTCTTCTGAAAAAGATGTTTGAGATATTGTTGACTGTCTCAGGGATTGAAGAAAAGCAAAGAAAATGTTTGCATGGAATATTCGAACTTTTCTGAAAGTTTAAGGATTGAGACTTCAATGCAACATAGTTTTGGCATGTAAGCTTGTTGTTGTATCTTCTGTGTGTTTTGGCTTGTTGCTGAAGTCCTATTTATAGACTTTCTTAAGTAAAGTGTCCGTTTGACACATGTTCAGGCCCGTGTCTATCACTTTCGTTAGTGAACGACTTTTATCCTTCTTCCCTAAAAACCTGCTGTAGAAAGTTGGTGCGGAAGTCTTTGTAAAGTTGACAGTCCAATGGAAAGGCTTCTCCGTACGTCCTGGAGTGCTCATCACATTTAATGCTTTTATCAGCATTTAATGCATTTGAAATAAATGCCCGTTGGCAATTAATGATTCGAGAATATTTGCATTAAACTCTTTCTGGACTTAGAAATAAATTCAGGTGAAATCTAGTCTTTGATAGACGCTTATTCAATACTAAATAATTCCTGGCCCTTAATCAACGCTTGGACGCTTGGAAACTTCATCTTCATTCAGCCTTTAGACGCTTGAATCTCCAGACCTATCTACTGATACACTCACTTAGAATATATCAGACGCTTAGTTCTGAGATTACTTAGCCTAACAGTCTAAAATAAAAATAAATAAAGTCTTATACAATTCTAACGCTCAAAGCCTATACATATATTCTAGTAAAGAATCAAAAAAATCCTAATTGTCATCATCAAAACATCTAACAAGAAATTCCTAACACATGACTATCACTTGATCAGGATACTTTAGTGAAGGGTGTATACATGTTTGGAAACTATAACCGAGATGTTTGTATGATTTATTCAATTCGTACTTGATCAGGCGACGATCTGGGGCCACGAAGCTGGCTAGATGTCAACCATATCCTTTGGTATCCTCCCATTGGCAATCAAAATGAACCTAGAGAGTCACGCTATAAGAAGCAACAAAGAAATCACTTCATGTATGGAACTTTGTCATTTGATGAAAAAATGGCTCCGCGCCTGAACGTGACTTAGAGCCACATTCAGACACGGAAACGTTCGAATGTTGGCTTATGGCACGTTCGAACGTGAGTGTCGGGCAACAGAGTTTTAATTAAAATGGGTAAAGTTAGCTAGGGTGGACTTAACCCACTCGGAAGGGTCTTAGAGACCAGATGACTAGGGTTTTCTAGAAAGTTATAAATACCTTCCAACTTTAATATCTAAGTCATCAGATAAAAGTTGATACTTTCAGCAATAAAAGAATTACGTGAAAAGTCCGAGAAGAGTTTTCTGCCTCTCATATCATACGAAGAGAGGAGGGCTTTTCACCACCACTATCTAGCCGCTACCATGGAGGAGGACGGCTTCACGTGTCAATCTAGAGACGAGGGATCTTGGAGAATTTGTCGGTCAAAGAAAATAAGGGTTTTTCATTCATAAACCAAGGTATGGTTTGTATTTACTTTCATTAATTGTATTAATGGTGGAATCCGAAAATAAAATATCAAAACATCATAAATGATGTCTAAGGTGGCGTTCGGAATCACGTTCTTTCATTGCACATGTTTAATCGGACGCCAACAATAGAGGCAAATTTGTGTTACCAGGTGGGTAGACACGAAGCCAGTGAGAGCAGTTGAGGTGCCGAAGGCAGATCTGTAGAGCCAAAGGTTAGAGAGAATATTTGTATTGCTGAGAGGGAGCGAATGGGTTTCTAGATCAGGGAGGGGGTGTTAGGATTATGCCCTCAGATGCCATAGAGGATAGAATGTATAGGGCATATATCTTGTATTGAACTTAAACTCTACTTAAATAAAAGGCATTATTGAGTTTTCACTTAATTCTTATCGGCATCTATAAGTTGTGTAAAACGTTTTGTCCATGTTTTCAATGCAATCCGTCTACTTCCTATGGGATAGGAAGATTGGCACTAGAGAGATCGATCTTGATTACTAAAATAAATTCGCAAGTAATATGAAGTCTTTAATAGACAAATAAAGACTTCGAATACTTGTACAATCTTAGCTCCGACATGGGAGTGCCTGTCTGGTATCATGGGATGATAGGAGATTAAGATTGTAGATACGTCAGTGGAATTGATATGTTCGAACACGACTCGCATCGGTTCTGCCACATGGGTTTTCACTCTGTGACTGTCAATGACGGAACTGATTATGCATAATAGGTATATGTGAACCTTTGACCTGAAGTGTCAGGCTGAAGATGCACTTGTGACGTCAAGTCTTTCACTAGAGTAGTTAGACCCAATTCTCCATTTGGTGGGGTCAACCTCGAAATGCGGACTTGATGGGCAAGTGGTAATCTTAGAAGATATCTAATATGGGATTTGTTCTCTCATAATTGAATGAGTATGTACCCTATGTAAATATAGATAAATAGAGATCAAAGTCTTTGGCCAAAGCAAACGAGACGATTGTGCTTGGCACTAAATCGATCTCAATGATCTCGTATTTATTAAGATTTATACATATGGTCAAGTCCAGTGAGTTTGACAAAACCATGACTCTCACTTGATCGGGGAACGTGAACAAAGGGTTTATACATATACGGTATTTACGATTGGAAGGTTTCAGAATGATCCCATCATTTGTTTTCGTTTGGGTTACGAAGTGGGCCACGTGACTGGCTAGGTGTTACCCACTTCCTTTGGTTTCCTCTCATTGCCAAACGAAACGAACCTAAAGAGTCGCGCTAAAGGATTGACAAAGAAAAATGAAGAAAAAGGAATTTCTATTATTTTTTCTGGGAGTTTTAATTTATTGGATAAATTAAATAATTAATTATTCATTAGATGAAATATTTAATTATAATGATAAAATTAATTATTAATTAATTTCCTTGTGAAATATATTAATGAATTAATTTATCTAATTAATTAATTTATTTATTGGATACAATAAATTATTAATTAAAATAAGAAATTAATTAAATAAAAAAAATCCCAGGGCTAAATAAGGAGTCCAATTGGACACCTATGAGGCCTCAAAGTGGCATCTTTGGGAGGCCACATATTAGGGCTCTTTTGTTTTGACTTGTTCAATAAGTCATGAGGTATATAAGGACTCTTTGACTTAGAACAAATAAGAAGAGAATACACAACTTTCATAACTCTCAAAAGAAAGAAAAATATTCCCCCCCTCCTCTATACCTAGCCATCGACCATAGAGAAAGAAGAAAGAGGATTTTTCGTTTGTTGATCCGTGCGTGACGATTTAGAGACGACGTATTTTCGTGGTTCAGATGAAGTTCAAGTTTGAAGAATCAAACCAAAGGATTGAAGATTTGGAAGCTTCAATATTTCGAGTTTGGAGAAGAAGAAGTTTTTCTCAATCATCATATTCATATTAACGAGTAAGTTTTCTTCATTATATGCTTTTAGATTCAATTATGCGAATTAGAGTACCAATTGGGTTTTCGTTTTTTAATTTTTGAAATCCCTTCCGCTGCGTTTATTTTTTTTCAAACGAAACCCAGCAGTGGTATCAGAGCCAATCTCCGATTTGCATATTTGATCTTGTTTACGTGATTTAAGAATTGCATGTTATGTGTTTTTGAAGCATGTTTGTATGTTTTTTGCCTAGTTTTTTGATTTTTAGTTATTGTAAATCTAGGAATATTTGATGATATTGAAAATCGAAAAATATCAAGGAAAAACGGGACTCGAAAGCGCCGAGAAAAATGCGTGAACAGTGCGCGCACAGCTTGCACGCATTGTTCGCGCGCTATTTAGCACAGGCCCGGCCCTGCCCAGTCAGGACCCATTGGGTCGTGACCGTGGCCCTACAGGTTGTGGGTTTGGATACCCAATTCATTAATCCAGGGCATGGATTCGGGTCGTAAAACGGGCTGTGTTTGGGTCAAAATTGTTTTTTGAATTATGAGTGATTTTAATTAATTGGGTGGACCAAAAGAATGATGACCCGAATAATTTAAATCAAGCCCAATTGAAAATTATCTAATTTCGATTTGTTAATTAGTTTGGACTTAATCTAATTAAATCTAAATGGGGCCAATTAGATTGGTGATTTGGACTTAAATTAAATTTAGCCCAATAAGAAATTAATAAACGTGAATGTTGTTCTAATTAATTATTTTGAGCCCAATTAAATTCAATCCAAGTGGACCAAAAGGATGGTGACTTGGGTTTGATGAAATCGAGCCCAATGAGATTAATTAGAATATAATATTTAATTAGAAATAATTTATTATTTTTCTTGGAGATTAATAATTGATTTATGGATTAAATATTATTATTTTTTCCTCGACTTGGAAATTACGTTATTTTGAATAAGGAATATAAATTATTTTTTTTAGAGATTAATAATTAATTCTTTGATCAAATAAAAGTATTTCCAATTTTTGATGGCTTATGGCTTTAAATCATAATAAAATAAAATATAGAATTCCATATTTTATGTGTTCATATTATTTTAATTAAAGGTAGATGCACTTAATTCTTAATTTCGTACATCTAAGTCATCTAGTTGGACTAGAATGATTTTAATTGAAATAGTAAATATGTGAAATCGTAAGGAATTTTATAAAGGACTTTTTAGTTGGACTAAAATTTTAATAATCAACATAAGTGATTTAATATTGCGAGCATGTATTAATTGATGCGAGCATATCTTATGTGATTAAAACACTAATCATGGACTTAGGATTATATGTTTTACCTTTAATTTTATGGGTTATCAAATTTGAAGCTATTTATTATATTCTTAGAAATAATGCATGAGTTGTTTTAGGAATTGAGATAAAATAGTTCAAAGTTGATAAAGTCAAAAGTCCCATGAATGTTTAATAGGTTTAACATATGCCTTTTGTGATGGCCCATTGGCTCGGGCCCTCTAGTAAAAGTCCATGATCAAGTGATGAATTTATTTATTCATTTATTTAAATTCTATGTTTATTTATATTGAAAGACATGATTATTAGTAGTATTTTTATGCATGATCAATATAGAATAAAGTGCTATATAAATTGAATAATGTGCAAAGTGAGACCAAAATCTTTTGACGAATTAAATTCTCCCAAATAAATTATACCGAATTAGAAAAGGATGTTTGACATCCTCACCCTCCACTAGAAGAACAGGAAACGGTCCTTTAGCATTATTCTGCACTCTTATAAATATTTTGTAAAAGAATAATCATTTCCATCAGAAAAATGTTTCTTTAACTCAAGTTCGATCGCACTTCAATTGACTTAGACTTGAAAACTCGTTTAGGTCTCACCTCCCTTGCCGGCTGGCTTTGCTTTGCTGATTGTTTATATTGTTTGAGCAGCCCTATGATGAACGTCAATTTCATTTAATTAATTCATCATATACTAATATTAGATTTCAATTTTCCATTACCAAATATTTTATGGGGATGCTGATAATAATGAATACTAAAAGAGACATGTGTACTACGACTCTATGAAAATGTTATATATTAAAAATATATAATTACTTATGGGAAAATTTAGTTAGGACCAGATTGGATGCAGCCAAGACATTTATAAGACAATGCATTACACTTATCATATGATTGGTTTAAACTTCAAAGATAGTGACCAATCACAAAACAAGTGTATTACACATGGGAACTCTAGCCCGCTCCCGACTAGGCCGAACTCAAGTGTACCAAATTGAGTGAATTACATCTATCATATGATTGATTATTCACTTTGCAAAATAAAATTGAGTTCGACCGAATCGAGAGCGGGGTAGAATTTTCCACACACTTGTCATATATATGGGTTATAATTTTTGAGTTCGGAGCATATTATGTTCCTATATATGATGTAAATTTGTGATTTATCACTTAAAACACAGGATTAAATGTAGACACCCCAATCTAAGGGGTACAGTGTTTTGCTCCCTATGTTATTAAAAAAATCAGCACTAAATATCTATTTTTTTGAATTTTTTACAAAGTACTCCTGATTCCGTTATCGTCGGAGTCTTCCGATGGAGATTCTTAAATGTTTTCAAATGTGCGCAATTTGCCATTTGACTTTAAGAAAATGTCGCACGGTAACCATGATTGAATCATTTCTTTGGTTGAATAAAGTAAAATGTCTCACCATAATATTGTCATGTCCACATTTTTTTTAAGCTCAAGGAGTGAACTGCACACAAAGTTTCTAAGAATTTCGGGCGAAATATTCCATCACAAACGGAATCAAGAGGTATTCTGTGAATAAAAAGTTTGAATGTCGAGGGTGGACTTTTATAGCATGGGAGCAAGGTGCTCAACTCCTATAAGGGAAAATTGCATTTTTCATCCCATAGTTTTTATCTAGTTCAATTTAGGCCCCACTTGTTACGAATATCTCTCAATTAGTCCTATAACTTTCAAAATACCTCACATTGAGTCCCAACTGAAGTTTCCATCTAGAATTGACTTTCAACCAGTT
The DNA here is from genome assembly GCA_019426215.1 of Buddleja alternifolia. NCBI lineage: Eukaryota > Viridiplantae > Streptophyta > Magnoliopsida > Lamiales > Scrophulariaceae > Buddleja > Buddleja alternifolia. Next base: position 10,768 of record WHWC01000055.1, on the reverse strand, counting down.
AGTTAACCTTTTGACGGGTTTTTTGGGGGAGAATTTGTGCATGAATGCATCCACACACATATTACATTCATTATTACAATGTTTCTATTCAATATTACATATTATTCAAGTACAAAATCTCCCCGAAAAAATCGGTCAAAAGGTCGACTTAATTTTGGATGGAAACTTTGTTTGGAACTAAATGTGAGATATTTTGAAAGTTATAGGAGTAAATGTGAAAAATCTTTTACAAGTGGGATCAAAATTGAACTAGGGCAAAGTTATGGGACAAAAAATGTAATTTTCCCAGTACTCCTAGAAATTGGAAGGGTGTCTACATTTTATCTTAAAACATGTAAAATATCAGAAAGGAGTTGAAGCAACTCACGTTGGCCCCATATTTATTCCTATATAATTTAGGGAGTGTTTGCAAACTCTACTCCTTTTAGAGAAGTGCTTTTAAGTGAAAAATAAGCAGAATCACTTGAAAAACAAAAGTGGGTAATGTTTGCAAAGACAAGCAAAAAGTAGAAAAAAGCTACAGGGAGTGTTTGCAAATAAAAGTAATTGCCAATTAGCTTTTTTGCAGAAAGTACAATATTGCCCCAAAATAAAATAAAAATCATATTTCCTTCACATTACGTTCCTACTATTTTTTTAACAAAATACCCCTAAAGACATATGTTTATGAAATAATATTGATTTTTAAAGGATAGTCAACATATTCTACAAGTGTCCGTCACATGCTCACATTCAATTTTTTTTTTATTTCTTTTATCTATCTTTTATCTTTCTTTTTAAGTTTTTCTAGATCTCATTGGCTTGCAATAAGCATTTTAACAAATATTATTAACATAACAATAATTTAACAATAAAAATTAATTATTTTTTAATAACAATACATGATATAAGCTAGGTTGGGAGTTTTAGATTTTTAGAACTCTTGGCCTTGAAATATCTCTTGATTTCATTAATATCCAACTACTAAAATATAATTAATTTAATTTCCAACAAATCAAATAGGAATCCTAGGAAAGGGATGAATGATTTTGCATTAAGAAACTGCTCTCCTGATATTTTGTGAATTTTAACGTTAGTTTTCTGAAAAAAAGATTTAGGTACTAATCTGGGAATATGGAAATATTTACAAGGATAAAATTGTCATAAAAATGTATTTTAACTGCAGGAATTTAAAAAGCACCTAGAAGCACCCCCTACCCAGCTTAGAGGTTTTGGCTTCTGCCAACTTAATTTTAGAGAATCAGAAGCAAAAGTAGGATTTGCAAACATTACAAAATTACTTCTTTTAAGCTAAAAGCTCAAAAGTGCTTTTGTTTAGAGTTTGCAAACACTCCCATAGTAGCTTCTAATTTGACTCCAGCTCAAGGAAATATTTCTAATCAGTTCAAACTTCAAACCTCTGACTTGACCCTTCAAATTGCTTCCACTTGTCTTGATCCAACCCAGAATGACTATATATCTGAAGTTCATGTTCGCCCAAACCTAAACCTCAGACATTAATCCTTAATTCCTTATGGAGACACCATATTGCCGGCTTTTCCCATTTCCCGTTCTCTTCTTCTTCATTCACTGTCTCATAGGCTACACCTCAGCCACGACGCAACTTAGCATCAACACCGACCATTCTTCGCTCCTCGCTCTCAGATCTCAAATCACTTCAGATCCTCACAATATATTGGCAAACAATTGGACCACTAACTCCTCCATTTGCACTTGGATTGGAGTCACGTGCGGCTCACGCCACCACAGGGTGACGTCATTGGATATTTCCGAAATGGAACTTGAAGGAACCTTACCACCACAAATTGGAAACCTTTCTTTTCTCGTTTCTCTAAACATAAGCTCCAACTTTTTCCATGGCCAACTGCCGATACAGTTGGCTCGTTTGCGACGACTACAGAGTATTGATTTTAGTTCTAACAACTTTAACGAAGATATACCAGAGTCGTGTTTTGGGTCATTACTTAGACTTCAGTTGTTATTCCTACCTAGAAATTCTCTACAAGGGAATATACCACAAGATATAGGGAACCTCCCTAATTTAAGAACTTTAAGGCTTGGATTTAACAATTTGAATGGCACTGTCCCTCAGTCCATTTTCAATATGTCGACGTTGGAAGTTATTTCGTTAACAAATAATAGCTTATCAGGAAGGCTACCCGTCGACATGTGCAGCCGTGGTCGTCACGTGTTAAGATCGCTTTTTCTATCTTTCGACATGTTTAATGGAGAAATACCATCTAGTTTGTACCAATGTTCACAACTTCAGCAAATCTCATTCGCATATGACAACTTTGTCGGAAATGTGCCACCAGGAATTGGGAACATCACAATGCTGGACACATTATTCCTTGGTGGCAACAGTTTAAGTGGTACGATATTCCTTAACTCTCATATTTCTCATACTATTTTGATCCTGTCTCGATTCCAAGTTTCATCGCGATTAATACATTAAATTCGCTTATTTTGCGTCTTGAAAACTTGAGATAGTTGTAATTATCATTTTTGTTAACATTATCCAGAAACTTGTTGGTCAATAACATTTCACATCATAAATATATTTATTTATTTTCTAAAATTGTATTAATTATTTTAGAGATAATAGCAGACATCCCCCAACCTATAGGAGATTGAGCACTTTGCCCCCTATTCTACTGACATGTGCACGCGAAACCCGCAGCATTAGTGTCGGGTGCACTTAACCCCCACTGCAAAATATTGAGGAATATTCCTCATTTTTCGTACGCATGTGCTTTGCACATGACACCATTGTTACTCATGCGGCAAAGTGCTCTATGTACCATAGGATAAGGAATTTTCGCTGAAACTTAATGTTTGAATTTTAATGTTAATTTTTAAATATTTAATGCTTTTTATATTTTTACTTAAAACATATAGATCATGTCAAACAAAAAATACTTGAAAACTAATGACTTCTTCATCGATAATGAGATTTGGTGAATCTGCCACCTCCATCACTATTAATGTCACCACTATCATCGACGGATTGAGTTGCAGCACATTCATTCAAGATGTGTATCCCACATCGAATCTGATGAGATGGAGATTGATCTAACGAGACAAAGATGAATCTAACGAGATGAAGACATGCGATACATTAGTTTTAATATAGTTTTTCAGAAATTTTGTTTTAGTATTTAGTTTTCTCTCCCTAGTGAGAGTTTCTTCTCTCTTGAATAAGAATGTGGTCTTTTGCACAAGAGTTTTCTTGTGTTCGTTTGATAGTTCTTAAAATCTGTCATCTTGAAAAAAGTTGATATTAGGTGCTTCAATTAGGGGTGTTCCTCGGTTCGGTTCGGTCCGAAATCGAAATTTCGGTTTTCGAAATTCCAAATCGAAACCAAATTGAATAAGTTCGGTTCGGTTCGGTTTTCGGTTAAACTGGATTTCTGAAAAATAAAAATAAATATAAACAAAAAAAATGGTCATTTTCTTTCCTTTCCTATAAGTTGTCACTAGTAAACACACTTTTTATAATTTTCGGTCTATATTATACTATATTTAAAAAACAAAAAATATTGATTTTTGGTTAACCGAACCTCAAAATCGAAACTGAACCGAAATTGAAGCATAATGAGGTGCGTATAAGTCTGGTTTCATAATACCTTTAATATAGCATGAACAAATATATAGTGACCACATAATTAATTTTCATTCAATAAATTTAGAAAATTTCAATTGTCTTTTAGGAAATAGCGGCCATTTTATTTATTCAGTCAAAAGTTTACATTGTCAAGAACTAGAAAATACAGCTTAAACTGTGTCTAACGATGTAGTAATAATAATAGAAGCTAGTACTGTCCATAAAAACCGAAAATTCGGTTAATCGGCCGAAGAGATAACCGCAAATTCGTTTCGAACCGAAACCGAATTCAGTGGTTGCTAAATTTTGTACCCGATAAGAGTATCAAATATTAAGTCAAAATGCTATTTATTTACTCTATCTTCTATTATATAATTCCACAGGTACAATTCCACGGGAGATCAGTTATCTTTATAATTTAAGGTTTTTGGGTATGGAACGTAACAGTCTTACAGGTTTGATCCCATTGGCGATTTTCAATATGTCGTCATTACAAATGCTTGGATTGGGTAGGAACACCTTCTCCGGTTCCCTTCCTCCAGAGATTGGAAATTTAACAAGACTCACGGCATTAGATCTTAACGATAACAAATTCACGGGTACGTTCATGATCACATTATACACGAATGATATGTATCTAGAAACAATTACCAAAAGAATCCTAGATTAAATTTTTATAAAAAAAAATTTCAATCTAAAATTTCCCTTCCACCAGCTACTCATTAATTCAAATAAAAATAAAATTAAGGGGGTAAAAAGTTTAACCCGGCCTAACTTTTAGCGTTTTATATATTTTTTATATAAACTTGTTTTAGTACTTTTTTTTATATAATTTTTTTGTTACACTTTCTCATCTCAACTACACGTGTTTTTATAAAATTTTATAATTTTACCATTTTCATGTGGAATATACATCGAAATAGCATTACATACAAGTGCATGTGACCCTTTTATACTTGTTGTTCACTATATTTACCCTTTTAAATTGAAATGACATCTTGAATTGTACAAATCAAAATTGTGAAACCACAAAAAAAATATCGTTGCAACTGATACAATGTTATTATTACTCTTAAACACTACAAAAAGATAAAATATTAGTGACAAAATGTCAAGTGACAATGTTAAAATAAGATGTTAAAATTGTCATTAATTGTAAATTTCTAGTGATAATAATTTTTGTTTTGTCACAATAAGTTTTGCATATTTAATAGTGACAAGGTTTGTATAAAAATTGTCACTCTTAATAGTTATTAACGAGAAAATTGTTGTCACTATTGACAATTAGTGAAATCACTATAGTAACAACAAATATACTTGTGACTTTATAAGTGTTGTCACTATACATTGTCACCAATTGTCAATAGTGACAACTTTAAATAAACTCTCGTCACTAAAAATCCTTATTGTGACAGAAGAAAAATTATTGTTACTCATTATATGTACCTAATGAGAATTTTAATATTGTCACTTCAAATTTTGTCATTAACATTACTTTTTGTTGTAATGAGGGGTCCCATGTGACGGAATTTCGTCGGAATACTCCGTCTATTCCGCGGGAAAATGTTAAAATACAAAATTTTATAAAAATTAGTCTAGTTCAGATAACAAAGTGTAAACAAAGAAAATTATGTAAAAAAATGTAAAAATGTGGAAAGTTTGAATGAATTACTGTTTTTACCCCAAAATTTAAAGACAAATCAACAATTTTTTAAACTAAATTACCCTTAATTTATCAATGCGTTGATCTTTTTGATTGAAATCTTTTTGTTGTAGATTTCTCAAATTGACATTTGTATAGTATGGATTTTACCTTTTTAATGTTAACTATTTTAATATTCGATTTTTTTATAGGAAAGTATTTTAATATACACCACGTCCATCTTAAAATTTTCCTAGTAATTGTGTAGATCCCGTAAAATGTCGGACCAAAACTTCCATGCACAACCTAGGGACCGAAAAACAACATTGCTTTTTGAGTAGGAACATAAAGTTCCAGCAAATTAATAAATTGGCTAACTTTCACTTGATTGTTGCTCTTCTTAACAGAAAGTTGAAGCGCTAACATTAGAATTTGTTTGGTTTTAAACATGGCAGGTGCAATTCCACAAGAAATTGGCTACATTTACGAATTAGAAGGGCTAGACTTAGCTAAACTCCTTCACTCATAGCATTCCATCAGGCATCTTCAATATGTCAAACATAAGAAGTATATCCCTTTCACAAAATCTCCTTTCGGGTAATCTTGGCACTACTACGGGTTATAATTTACCAAGTCTCGAGGGGTTTTACCTTAACATCAATAACCTCACTGGACCCATACTCAATTCTATAACAAATTGCACAAGCCTCATTGAAGTTGACCTTTCTTATAATCAATTCAATGGCCCAATTCCCAATTCATTGGGCAATCTAAGACTTCTTCGACTGTTTAACTTAGGTACAAACAACTTTACTAATGAACCTTCATCAGCAGAATTGAGCTTCTTAACTTCTCTTACAAGTTGTAGAAACTTAGAAGAATTGTCATTAAATAATAACCCTTTGAATGGTTTCCTTCCTTATTCTATTGGGAATTTCTCTGAGTCCCTTCGATATATGTCTGCAACGGGTTGTAACATCAACGGTGATATTCCTAACGAAATTGGAAATTTGAGTAATTTGCAAAACTTATTTCTAGGAGACAATAACTTACATGGCCTTATTCCAACAACATTTATGGGCTTACAAAGGCTTCAAAGATTATACCTAAGCAACAACCAGTTGAATGGGTCCTTTCCAAATAGCCTTTGTGCATTGCAAAATTTAGGAGCATTGCATATAGGAAGTAATCATATCACAGGAGCAATCCCGTCATGTTTAGGGGATATTATTTCTCTACGAGAGCTTTCTCTATCTTCTAATCAACTCGAGTCGAGCATACCCGAGAACATATGGAATCTTCTATATCTTTCACTACTCAACCTATCCTCAAACTCTTTAAATGGACCCATTAGTCCTGCTATTAGTAATTTGAGGGGGCCAGTTACTATTGATCTGACAAGAAATGTACTTTCAGGTACTATTCCTCGTTCAATTGGGGATTTACAAACCTTGATAATTATTCTTTGGCAAATAATCATTTAGTTGGGTCTATTCCGGATTCTATGAGTAATATGTTGAGTTTAGAAATACTAGATCTTTCCCAAAACAATCTCTCTGGGGTATTCCGAGGTCTCTGGAGAGGCTTCAGTATCTCGTTTATTTTAATGTTTCTGTAAATGTTTAAGTGGCGAAATACCCTCGGAAGGCCCTTTTGGGAACTTCACTGATCGATCATTCATGCTGAACAATGACATGTGTGGTGCTCCTAGGTTTAATGTGCCCCCTTGTCGCATCAATTCTGTTTCTACCTCAAGGCGAACAAGGAGGCTCCAAGTTATCTTCGTGTCGTTGGGTGTGTTAGTGGTGATTATTGTTGTTGTTGTTGTCGTTATACTATTAAGGTACAAAAAGAAAAATCAGACTCCAAATCTTTTAGATCTATTGAATCCATTAAGACAAAGAAGAATTTCCTATTTCGAACTCCAAAAGGCAACTGATGGGTATAACGAGAGTAACTTGATCGGAAAGGGTGGTTTTGGCACTGTTTACCAAGGGGTTCTCAGAGATGGGACACTTTTAGCAGTGAAAGTGTTCAATTGGAGGTAGAGGGTGCATTGAAGAGTTTGATGCAGAATGTGAAGTACTGCGCACCATTCGCCATCGTAATCTCACCAAAGTCATAAATAGTTGCTCTAATGTCAATTTTAAGGCCTTAGTTCTCGAGTACATGCCCAAAGGAAACCTTGAAATGTGGTGTATTCCCACAACTATTTCTTAGATATTACGCAGAGATTAAACATAATGATTGATGTGGCGAGTGCAATCGAATATCTCCACCATGGTTACTCGAGTGTTGTGATTCACTGTGATTTGAAACCTAGTAACGTGCTATTGGATGAGGATATGGTTGCCCATGTGAGTGATTTTGGTGTGACAAGGTTGTTGGGCGACAAAGATAGCTTCACACACACGAGAACGCTAGCCTCTATGGGATATATGGCACCGGGTTAGTCATTTTTACAATATACACCTATCCCAAATTCAATTTCCTTGCTTTTTATTGCCCATTTCAATTTTGATCTCATACGTTACGAGTTTTTCATATTTAGTTATTTAACTTTCAAAATGTCTCGCATTTAATCTCAAACGTAATTACAATCCAAATTTTAATGGTCAACATCATGGTGTGTCAATTCAATATTATGTTTCACTCACACGTGAATTCTCCTAAAAAAAAGGGTCAAGAATCAAGATTATTGACAAACGAAGCACATGACGTTCACCGTTAAAATTTGGACTTGAATTTTGGTTGATGCTAAATGCATGATATTTTGAAAGTTACAAAACAAAATGTAAGAAACTCATAACGAATGAGCCCAAAATTAAAATGGGTCAAAGTTGTGGGCTCAAAAAAGAATGCGATTTGCCCATCAATAAAATAATGAAAATCTCCAATTATTTTCATAAATTTTCATGTTTTCTTATAATCGAAATCGAAATTGAAATTATGCATATCCCCCAACGAAATTCCCATAAATTTACTGATCTGAAACGTATAACGATACAAATTTTTAATACCTTGCTCATAATTTGTAATATTGGTTTCAGAATATGGAAAGGAAGGAAGAGTATTGTTAACCGTCCGTAACAACACGGAATCGAACAAATAATATAGTGAAAGTAAGATTGTCTCCACAGGGAAGGTTATCAAGTACCAAACAAAGTTTATCTATTATTTAGACTATCGATTATCAAAGATTTGAGATTTTAACTAATTAAAAGCAGAATTTATAAAAACAGAATTAATTATAAATAATTAACACAAATAATTAAAACGAATAATCAATTAACGAAAAGCCTAGGGATTAAGATTTCATCAAGGTATTTCTATGGATTATTGACTTTCAATGGATTATCATTCTTGTTTAAATTAAAAACTCAATTTCCTTAAATACATGAATACTCTCCCGAGATCTTCATGAGTACCCACCTAAATTAATTAACGTCACTCCCATGATCAAAAACTAATTTTATGAATCCATTAAGTTCTATGAATATTGTTTAACTAGTCTCATGCAAATTACCAATATCCCTATTAAGCAATTTACACATGTCTATAAATCTGAACCGATAAACTAATTCACCTCCCGGTACTTCTTAATTCATCTTAAATCATGCAATTGGTGATCAAGCAATTACAAGCATAAACACTCATTAATAGATAAACCAAACAAGAAATCACATCCATAAATCATCAATAATCCAAATCAATACAAGACTACATCTTAAACCTTAGAAATAATTTAGCTATGCATAATTAAAGAAAACAAGAAATAATTGCATAAACATAAAGTTACTCATGTTCAACAATGGAGGATTGGAAGAATACAACTTGAGAAGATGAAGTTTTCTCCAAGAAGTTTTCTCCAAGAACTCTCTTCTCTTCTTCAAGATCTACTCTCCAAGATCTACTTTTTTCAAGAAGAATGATCTCCCACCTCATCCTATCCTATAAAAACGTTTTTGCCACTTATTTAACTAAAAAGGAGTCTTAGATACATAAATTATGCCCATCCAAGTCATAAAATCGGCCCACAAAAATATAAAAATCCGCAGCTGCACGCACAGCTGTGCAGAATATGCACAACTGTGCAATCTGCCTGTGCAGATTTTTTCTCTTCATTTTTATCAACGAAACATTCTCGTTTGGCCTTTCTAATGCATTTCTTCACATCCTCTTGGATAGCCTTCATTACTCTCATAATAAATACTCCTTCAACTCATCAAATCATCGCGTTTATTCTACAAAAGCTTTGAAACGACTTAGAAATCAAATACGTAAATTAGGCCAAAAATAAAGGAAAAGACTAACAACAAGGCATAAAATAAAGATAAATGTGAGGTAAATCATAATGAAAATATGTAAAATATGAGAGACCTAACAAACACCCCACACTTAACCTTTACTCGTCCTCGAGTAAATCCAAACAAAACAAAACTAAAGATAACACCACTTTCGTAGGGAACACGATTGCACTTAGCACGTGCAACAAGCCGTAAACCCCTAGGTTACCCCTAGTGGACGAGTTTTGTCTCGTGAGGGTTTGCAGAGAATATACCCACAAAATTCATGACTTCGTCTATCTGCCTCATCGTTCATCAAATCAGCAACTAGTCACAACATTTATGATCCCCACAATCATTACACATAAAACCAATAAACACGTAGAATCATTATTTTTCCACATATGAACATCTTTACTCTCAAGTCATCACACTAATCCCAAACAAGTTCAATTTCATATACATCCATTCGTGCTTGATTTATGAATTCTAGCAAGGGAACATTTCGGATATTTCAAGCAAAAACACAACATCTATCATATTTCATCTTTATTCTTTCTCCTTCATTCACAATCGATCAACCCGTGCAATGTTTCGCTAGTCAAGCTTTCTATGTCACCTGGTAACGAGTTTTGGGCAATGACTCTCAAACCAGTTGGTTTTAAGGCACTAGGTGTCAAGACACCCCAGCGGACTTAATCACTCGAGTGACAAAGGCTAGAAACGAGACTGGGTGATTTTAGCTTTCATTAACCACGGAATCAACTTTTTCGCACTATTTTTCTTTTTCTTTTCTATTTCTCGACTGTGTTTTCTTTTCTTTGCTTCTTCAACTTTTCTCCAAATATCACCATGTATCAAAAATATGTAATCGCTTTTATCTCCCCGATCATTCCCTTTGCAAGAACTCGTGGGTAGTGTGTAAAGATGCATAGAAATTTTACAAATTTCAGACTCAGTGATCAAACTTAATAAAAGAGTATCCAGTAACAGGAAATCGAATTCATATGTTATATAGTGAGGCGAAATATGGGAACACACTGAAGATAGTATTCACCCCTTCTTTGACTTTTTTTCTTTTCTTTGAGTTTCTCCTTTTTCTCGTTCCCCTTTTTACCCCATTCTCCCAATTCTTCCTTTCAATTTCACCTATCTTTTATATGTTCGATCCTTTCACCATCACTTCAACCCACACCTTGATCACTTTCATATACGCAATCCACACATCCCCTCCCC
>WHWC01000054.1:0-150874 GCA_019426215.1 Buddleja alternifolia | reverse complement strand
TATGTAACTATGCATATATGTCTCTATCTATGTATATAGATAATACTATAGTGTCCTTTCTGAAAGAGTGAGATATGGCCGTGAGTTTAGAGCTTGACACGTTCAATTTCAGCTTTCTTTTAAAAACATTCACAAACTGCTCCTTAAAGATTCCAATATGATAGTATGACCCCAAAATCCAATCAAGTCACCTTTCAGGCGGTGTGTGAGGTTGAAGATGAGATGATGTTTCAATAGAATATTTAGGGTCGAGCACGAATCGCGAAAATTGAATAAATTGTACAGTCTAATTAACGAAAACTATCACTCTACCAAAATGCATGTATTTATGCTAATGTGTGATTTAATGAAAAGTGAGGTTTTGGGTCATGACATGTTGACCACAGACAAGGGACTTTGACTTTAACAGAGTATGGATATTCGAACGCATTCTGTTCTTATGCAAGGGTGCACCAGTTTATGAATTCCAATTCAACAAGGTTCTACTTACTAATGCATGCATAAATTGAAACAAAATGAACTGAGAAATCACAATAGAAGCACAAACGAATCAAAAGCAACATTGTACGCCACCCCAAACTTAAATTAAACATTGTCCTCAATGTTCATGAAATAAATGCAAGGTAAGAGGGATAAGCGATACAACCTTGAAATGGGCAGAAACGGAGGGAGCACAGTGGTGGGCTAGTACCCCGGGATCGAAACCTAAAGGAGATAAATCTCTAGAAAACCACATCAATAATAAGACGGGAAAGAAAGCAAGATAAAGACAAAAAGGAAAAAGGAAAAGCGATAAAGAAGCTTGGGTTGCCTCCCAAGAAACGCTTGTTTAAAGTCATTAGCTTGACTTTCCTTTTCTTTTTCTTTTTCACCCAATACCAGTGGCACCCTTAGTGAACATTTGATCGAGGCCTTGCTTAAACTTCACATTCTTCTTATCCTTTGTAGCTGTTAGGAAATTTCATGTTAGATGTTTTGATGATGACAAGATAGGATTTAATGTTAGACCCCAAAAATACAATGTAAGTTTCCGTTTTTCATAGATTGATGTATAAGCGTTTGAAAGTTGTAATTTATTTTTTTAGGCTTGTAATTTCTATCTTTATAGAATTTAGACTAAGTCTTAGTGACTGAATCGCTAGTAGAATTCTAGGTGAGTCTATTAGAGAAGAAGTTGAAGACCAGCGTCTGAAGTCAACCAGAGATAAAGATTTTCTTCTTAGCGTCTGTCAAACGCTAAAAGACCTCATTTCAGGATTTATGGATCAAGCGCTCAAAATCTCTCAAGCGACTTATGTTAGATTCACCTGAAATAAATTCTCAAGTCATGAAGGACTTAAATGCAATCATTCAACGGGAAATAAATTCAAATTGCATTAAATGCTTGATAAGAGCATTAAATGTGATAAGCTAATGTGACTTGTGGACAAGCCACCTTTTGACCAGACTGTCAGAAATTTCAGAGTTTTAGCTGCTCCCGTCCAATCGGCTTCAGCGAATTTTCAGGAATGTCAGACTTTAGGTAAACTCACGTGCTGCATGAGAGGCACACTCCTACATGTGTCCAACGGACAGATCCCAACAAATTGCCTATAAATACCTTACCCCAACAAACCCTAAACATACAAGACATATACAAGATATACAAGAGATATATGAGATACACAAGATACGTACGAAAAAGAGAAGAGAAATTCTCGCCAAAAATCTTACGTACATTTTCTGGGAAAAAGTTTAGAAACTCCATAGCTAAATCTTTCAAGCGTTTTATCTACATTCCAGACAGTCACAAATATCTCAAACATCTTCCAAAGAAGAAACCCAAATTCCAACTGAGATATTCCAAGTTGTTTGATCTTTGAAAAAACAAACAAAACCCTAGTGACAAACCTCAACCTTTCATCTGAGTGAGAAAAGTTGTTGAACCCTTTCAGGCAGTATTTCTGAGTGAGAGAAGCTTGAAGAAGACGATCTTCATTGGTGCTGAAGTCTGTGTGATCAAGGAGCCCAAGATCATTTTCATCCTTTACTATCTTGTAGAAGATTCTGTGTGATTCTTTGAAAATCAACCTAGTAAATTCCTCTGAGTGGAAAAGGAGAAGAAGGACGTAGCTGGGATTACACCACCTAGTGAACCTTATACATCTTGTGGTATTTATCTTTACTGTCTTATTATTATTATTATTATTATTATTATTATTATTATTATTATTATTATTATTATTATTATTATTATTATTATTATTAATACATCATTTATCTTTGAAAGAGACAAGTTAAAGTGCAAAGCCGTTAAATTAACTAAAAGAACGCTAAAACTCATTTCCGCTGTGCTAACCCTGATTGAGTGATCCAAGCGTTGCCCTACTTTGGTAAACTGCTAAAATCACTAAGTCTAAGTTAACTTTCCTGAAGTGTCTGACCCAAGCGCTCAGTTATACAATCGTTCAAACCTTTAAAGTGATACGAAATTTTTAAAGTCGAAAAAAACTTCAGGGTCTATTCAACCCCCTCCCCTTCTAGACCCTTTCATATGTCACTTGGGACCACCAAGTGGTATTAGAGCGGTTGAAGTAGAAACCTAAGCGTTTCCGAGCATAACTGCTTGTTTAGATCCATTTTTCTAAAAACCTAATCGCTTTTATTTTCTCATACATCTCATTATGGCTTTTACAAAATGCCTATGTTGGTAGAATCAAATTATGATTCTTGGAAACTTAGAGCATTCACATATTTATGTTCGTACGATAATGAAATGTGTGATGTGATTACAGATGGCCCCATTCAGATTATGAAAGTTGTAACTCGAGCCCCTGGAGCGACCGAGGCTACTCCAGATGGTTATGTCGAGAAACCTAAGTTAGAATGGACGGCAGAGGATAGAAAAAGAGCTAATCTGGATAATGTTGGACGAAGTGCACTTTACTCAGCGTTGGAAGATAACGATGCATTGTTCAACAAGATCAAGCAATGTAAGACTTCCAAAGAAATATTGGATAAGTTGGCCATTGTGTGCGAAGGTTCAGCACAAATGAAGGAGAACAAGCTCTCCATAGCCATGCAAAGATTCGAGCATTTCAAAATGCAGCCCAGTGAGACACTAGAACAATTGGACGCAAGATTGACTTTGCTCATTACTGAGTTAGCGTCACTAGACAAGGAATTGACCAACAAGGAAATGGTCAATAAGATTTTCAGAAGTCTTCCAAGTAAATACTTGATCAAGACAGTTGCTATGAGAGAATCGCAGACCTTGGAGACTCTTACTCCACAACATGTGTTTTCAGAGTTAAAGGCATTCGAATTCGAGTTAGGTGAAGTCAGCGACACAACAACTTCAGTAACTGAATCAGGAGCATTAATCGCTACCACCAAAAATAAGGGTAAAGCGGTTAGTGAGGTTAAACCAGTGGAATCAAATGAAGAAAAGGAAATGGCCTTATTAGTCAAGAAATTCAAGAAATTTCTAAGATATGAAAAGAGAAATCCTATTGGACAAACTTCATTTCAAACTCCTCCCCAGCACCAGCGCCTCAGTATCAAGCGCCAGTGTACTCCGCACCTCAACCAGTAGCGCCAGTTCCATATCAAGCGCCTCCATCGCCTACTCAGAATCTCTCAGCGCCAGTTGGATCAAAGCGATTATCCACTGAACAGAAAATGAAAACTAATTTGTGTTATAATTGCAGGAAACCAGGGCACTACCAGGTAAATTGCCCTTATCCAAATGTGTCTAAGCCCACAAGGCAAGACTATGTGGATAGAAACCAATTCAGGAGCAACCTTCGCCAACAAGGTTTGCTAGCGGAATCCGAACCATTCTTCGCACCTGAAGAGGACTTGGAATCATCAGATGAAAGTAGTGATGAGGAGCCTACAAGTGACTCAGCGTTGATTTGTCTCATGGCAAGAGATGATGAAGCGTCTGATGAATCGCTACCAGAGGTAACCAATGAATTATCTCATCCTCTTTTGTATGATGAATTACTTGACAAAGTTAATGAATATTATAAAGATTGTCAAGAGGCCGCCAAAATATATCAAAACGATCTCGCTATTATCTCATCACTCACAAGAGATAAAGTAACACTCAAAGCAGAGTTGAAAGTTCAACAACAATGCATTGAGAAGAACCAATCACTTGAGAGTGAGATTATTCAATTGAAAAGCAATCATGATATAATAGTCAAGAGAGAAGTTGATCTGATCGCTAGACTTGCTAAATCAGAGCAGCTCATCTCATCATTATCAAAAGCTTCTAGAAAGTTGGATAATGTGACTGAAGTAACTAGATTATTTGGTGAAAAGACCGGTTTAGGATGCAATAAATTCGGTAAACAACCTAATAAATCTAATGTTACAACGAACAACAAAGGAAAAGGTGTTACCTTTGTTAAGGAAAGTTCACAAAGCCAAACGCAAAATGAACCTAGCGACAATGGTACGAGGCTAAATGAGAAAGCCAAAACTGACTCAGGCAAGGGTAAGGCTAAAGCAAATGATTCACAAAAACGGGTTCATCCAAATGCTCAAAAGGCTAAGGGTAAGTCTGAACACTGTTAATCAAGCGCTAAGCGATCAGCACCAAAAGTGCAACCCAAGCCAGCACCAAGGAAATACCAGCGTCAATATCCAAGACAGTTAAGATCATATTATCGATACTATGATGATTATGATTATGACTGTGATTATGATCACTATTATAATCGAGGATATTACTATACACCTAAAAAGCACACACAAGACAAACCAAAACCCAAGAAGGCCAATTTTCCTGTAATCAAGACAAGGCAAATATAGGTTCCGAAAGTTTTAATTTAAACCAAAGTTACTAACGTTGAAGGACCCAAAACAACATGGGTACCTAAGAAGAATTAGAACTGCCCTTTAAATGCAGGTACCTAGAGCTAGCACCGATACTTCAATTTGGTATTTCGATAGTGGGTTGTCAAGGCACATGACTGGATCAAAAGATCTCCTAGTTAATTATCGAGCTACCAACGGTCCTCAAGTTATATTCGGTGATAACTCTAAATGTAAAACCAAAGGTATAGGTATCATGCATAGGGGAAACATCATGATTAGTGATGTATATTATGTTGAGGGTCTTAAGCATAATTTGTTGAGCATTAGTCAATTCTGTGATAAAGGCTTTGATGTTAAATTTTCAAGTGACTTCTGCTATGTGAACGACGCTAAGACTAAGTCTACTAAACTAAGAGGAAAAAGAACAAACAATGTGTATTTAGTAGATTGGGATTCTACATTTGATAACAACCCCACATGTTTTGTTGCTAAAAGTCAAAATGAATTGGGTTGGTTATGGCATAGAAAAATGAATCACCTCAACTTTAAGGCAATCTCTCAG
This sequence comes from Buddleja alternifolia, assembly GCA_019426215.1. Taxonomy (NCBI): domain Eukaryota; kingdom Viridiplantae; phylum Streptophyta; class Magnoliopsida; order Lamiales; family Scrophulariaceae; genus Buddleja; species Buddleja alternifolia. The sequence continues at coordinate 145,506 of WHWC01000054.1, read as the reverse complement.
TTAATATCGCCAAATCTTGTAGAGGGATTACCTAAGGGTTCCTTTCAAAAGAATCGCTTATGTGATGCATGTCAAATGGGTAAACAAGTTAAATCATCTTTTAAGAAGACACCATGGCTATCTACTTCTAGAGTTCTTGAACTATTGCATCTAGATTTGTTTGGTCCTATTCAAATCATGAATGTTAGTGGTAAAAAGTACTCGCTAGTAATAGTTGATGATTTCTCTCGCTATACATGGGTAGAATTTCTAGCGACCAAAGATGAAACTAGTGTCAAGCTCACATCGCTAATCCGTCAACTACAAAATTCAAAAGATCTAAAGGTGACGAGAATTAGAAGCGATAGAGGAACCGAATTTACTAACCAATTTGTTGAGAAGTTTTGTACAGATTTTGGAATACTTCATGAGTATTCTGCTCCTAGAACACCTCAACAAAATGGAGTTGCTGAGCGATGGAACATAACGCTTAAAGAAGCCGCTAGGACAATGCTTGCAGAGTCTAAGCTGCCTCAAAGGTTTTGGGCCGAAGACATCAACACCGCTTGCTACACTCAGAACCGGTGTATGATCAACAAGCAACATGAGAAGACTCCATATGATTTGTGGAAGGGACGTAAGCCTAACGTTTCATATTTTCATGTATTTGGTTCAAAATGTTTCATTCATAATAATGGATCCCACAGCCTAAAGACTTTTGATCCTAAAGCGGATGAGGGAATCTTTCTAGGCTATGCCAAGAATGGAAAGAGTTTTCGCATCCTAAATAAGATCAAATCGAAGGTTGAAGAATCCATTCATGTTGTGTTTGATGATGCTAACCAAGAACCGAGTAAGGTTAATCCTGATGATGTAGGAATTGAAGATCTTGCCCAACAAGCGTCACAAATTAATCTTGATGATAATAGTGACAATGAGGATGATGAGATCTTTGTGCCTATTCCTAAGGTTACTCGTGAGGTTACAAATGATGATAAAGTCAGAATCGCTGATGATCGTGAAGAGAGTGATCATCAAGAGCAAATTGGAACTGTGAATGATGAAGCGACTACGCAAGAGACAAATATGGATCAAGCGATTGATAACCAAGAGTCTCTCAACCCTTTCCAACCAGACCGTAAATGGCTTAGAGACCATCCACCAGAGCTAGTAATTGGAGATATGGAAGCACCTGTTAGAACTAGGTCAGCTACAATTAGTGAGGCCATGTTCGCAAGTTTCTTATCTCAAATGGAACCAAAGAAAGTGGATGAAGTGCTCAGTGATTCAAGTTGGGTTGAAGCAATGCAAGAAGAGCTTAACCAATTTGAGAGAAATAAGGTTTGGATGCTAGTACCAAGGCCAACTCATCAAGGAGTTATTGGGACTAGATGGATTTTTAGGAACAAGATGGATGAAGATGGCATTGTTATAAGAAACAAAGCCAGATTAGTCACTCAGGGTTATTGTCAAGAGGAGGGTATTGATTTTGTTGAAACTTATGCCCCTGTAGCCTGTCTTGAAGCGATTAGGATGTTCCTAGCGTTTTCCGTGTTTAACAAATTCACGGTGTACCAAATGGACGTGAAGAGTGCATTCTTGAATGGTAAACTCCAAGAAGAAGTCTATGTGGAGCAACCTCCAGGATTCATCAACAACCATGACAAAAGTATGGTCTAGATACTGGATAAGGCACTCTATGGCCTTAAACAAGCACCAAGAGCCTGGTATGACACTCTCTCTATCTTCCTTATAGGTAAAGGCTTTTCAAAAGGCAACGTTGACACAACATTATTTAGAATTACCCCTAATGAAGATATTCTCTTAGTCCAAATTTATGTTGATGATATTATATTTGGTTCTACAAATAAGCGATTGTGTGAGAAATTTTCGAAAATGATGCAAAATCAATTTGAAATGAGCATGATGGGTGAATTAACTTTCTTCTTAGGATTACAAGTTAAACAACTCCCTAATGGAATATTTATATACCAAGTTAAATATACAAAAGATATGATTAAGAAATTTGGTATGAAAAATGCATCATCTTCAAAAATTCCAATGAGCCAAACGCTTAAGTTAGATAAAGATGACAGTGGGAAGAAAATTGATATCACTAACTATAGAGGTATCATTAGATCACTTTTTTATCTTACCGCTAGTAGACCGGATATTATGTTTTTGGTATGCATGTGTGCACGCTTTCAAGCTGATCCTAGAGAATTACACTTAAATGCTGCCAAGAGAATCCTTAAATACCTAAAAGGCACACAAAGTGTGGGCTTATGGTACCTACGGGACTCTCGTTTTGAACTAATTGGTTATTCAGACGCAGATTTTGCAGGATGCAAAATAGATTGAAAAAGTACTAGTGGTACATGTCAATTTCTAGGTGATAGACTAGTTTCGTGGCATAGTAAGAAACAACAATCCATAGCGACTTCTACCGATGAGGCCGAATATGTAGCCGTTGGGAGCTGTTGTGCGCAAATGCTTTGGATGAGGCAACAACTTAGAGATTATGGAATAATCTTAGGTCCTACACCAATCCATTGTGATAACCAAAGCGCTTTAGCTATGGCTCAAAATCCTGTCCTTCATTCTAGAACCAAACATATTGACATTAGATACCATTTCTTGCGTGACCATGTTCAAAAGAAAGATATCTCCATGCACTTCATTGGAACTGACAAACAATTGGCAGATATCTTCAACAAAGCGCTCAACGAACAACGCTTTCTCACTTTGAGAAGTGAATTAGGTATGATTGATCTAAACGCTTAAATCATAAAAGCATCATATCTTAATAGACATACCATTTAGGGGGAATCCACCTTATGTTTATGTCTAAAGCGTTTTGACAAAAATCTGAAATAAGTCATCAATTTTAGGGGGAACTTTAAAATTGTACTTATAACAATTTATAAGCGACTGTGATAAAAAATGACTTTAAAAATATATGCACTGATCACTAGCGCTTATCTTTATGCATGACAAAGTCAATCTCTAAATAAAAATGTCATTTATAAATTCAAGCAATTGACTTTATCTCAAACTTTACAAAATTAAATTTTGTTCTCCAAAAAGTCTTAAGCGTTAAAGAGATTCCCACGTTAACGCTAAGAAAATTATTTTAAAAATCATGCATAGTTTTCATCGTTAAAGAAACGTGTGGATAAGTACAAAAGATTAGATTTGATACTGTTCACACGTGTCTATCAAATCAAAATGACGGTTAATGACCTTTATCTAAAACCGAGACAGTTCAAGTTTGCACGAGTCTAATTACGTGTCAATGTACAATCAGGCGCATGTACTTCACGCTGAAAATTTCAAATCTTTTCAAACGTTTTTCAATTAATTTGGTAACTGCGGATCCCAAAAGTTTGCTCTTTTTGGTAACTGATAAACTATTTTACCACACTTTTTGCATCCATATTTTCCTTAAAACGTATTAGATTTGAATCTGTTCAAAAATCAAACTCTTTGACTGTACACATGTCAAAATCATAGTCATTGAGAAGTTACTTTTTGCCTCTATTTAAACCCTTCAAGGTTTTTACAATCAGACTTTATCACTTTCCCAAATTCTCTCTACTGTAAAACTCTTCATCTCTCTCAAGGCAAATACTTCTCTCTCTCAAAAAGCTTTCAAACTTTTAGCAATGGCACCCAAAGCTTCAAAATCTTCCAAATCATCCAAGTCTGCTACCGGAAAAACTTCCCGTGCTGAAAAACCAGTTACGGTTAACGCCGAATTTCTGGTTAACTAGGACTACTTGTTTGATAACCAAAACTTTCCTCTTCGAACGGTTCTTCCACTCGTTCAAGAATCTGGTTTGAGAGATACGATCACTACTATTTTCAACTACTTTGAAGACGAATCTCTGCACTTTTTCAACAATGCCCAGATTTTTGAAGACTAAAATTCCATATCCTGCATCTTCCCTTTTGCTAAAGAGACTTTTGTCCTCACCCCTTCCTTGATTTCTTCATTGTTGGTTCTACCCAATGATGGCATTGAGGTGGAACACGTCACTCTCGGAAATGCTACAAAAGTCTGGGAATTGGTCAAGAAAGAAGATGTTGATACTGCGTATGAGCCAAACTTCAAGAAGAACGATATGAAGGGCGAATACGTTATTCTCGCGGATATATGCTCAAAGATGATCGAATGCAAAAACGGAACATTCGATAAAGTTACAAGCATTCAGTATAAAATGATGGTGGCCATTCTGACCAAATTAAAGGTAAATTGGTCTTTCTACGTTTTCAATCGCTTCAAGGCAGCGATGGCCAAGTCGGTGAATCCCAAGCGTTATGGGATTGTGTTAAGTTATATTCTTAGCGCTTGCGGTTATGCAAAATCTTTTGGAAAAACAATTCCAGCGACAAAATTCTACGGAAAGAAAATGATCGGTGAGCTCAAAAGCCAAGGAAGATAGGTGGTGCAGCTGTTACAAAAGAAGAGCGTGAGCGACTTCGTGCTTTAGGAGTTGTTCATAGAGAAGATGAAGATCAAGCGTCTTACTCTTCATCATCATCCTCTTCGTCCGAAGAAGAAGTGGTGGTCAAGCGACCTAAGAGAAAGATAGTTCTCAAAGTCGCTGAGCCATTGAAGCTAGCAAAGAAACAGAAGCCTGAACCCAAGAAAAAGAAGCTGGAGCCCAAAAAGAAGCAAAAGATTCCTTCTCCTTCTCCCTCTCCTAAATCTCCATCGCCTCCTCCAGCGTTTATCTTTTCCGTTCCCGAGGAAGAGGAAGTAGTAGAAGAAGAAGTACCGCTTACACGAAGACGTACTCCTCTTTCTACTCCCGCAACATCCTCTAGCGCTTCAGCGAAACCAGCGCTTAGAGAGTCAGTAAGCGTTCCTCCTTCTGACGCTGTTCCCGAAATCAGCTCAGATCCTCAAGCCGCTACTCAATCTGAGAAGCTTTCTAGTGTTCAGGGTAAGTATTTGCTAAGCAAATTAGTCTATCCTTTCCTCGTTAGTTTCTAAGTCTCTAACGCTAGGATAAAAACTCTTTCAGTGCAATGTGAAACCGATATTCAATATGTTCTCAACACTCTTGAAGAATTAGATATTCCCATTCGTGCTGATCCTATAACTTCTTTTCTCGACTTAGATCGAGAAGAAGTAGTCCAAGAGCCTGAGGAACCTGTCCAAGAAACAGATAAAGCGACTGAAATAGTCGATGATATTCCTCAGGGTAAGGGATTTAGTCTTTTCTTTTTTAAATTTCTACTTAGTGCAAATTTTGCTTGCTTTTCTCAATCGCTTACATGTATCAGCTCAAGATGTACCTCAAGAGGCCCCAATCACTGATGCACCTTGTTCATCCGAGATTCCAGTTGAAGTAGATGTGGATATGGCAACTGTTGTGGATATCGCTAAGGAAGCATCTCAAGCCCTTCCTGACGCTTAACCATCATCAGCCAGTGAAGCGACTTTAAACGCTGAGCGGTCGATAGAAGTGGCCCCCATCCCAACAGAAGCAATTGCCATTGTTTCCACGCCAACGGGACTTCCTCCTCGTGTCATCAATTTCTTCCCACGCGGATATACTCCAGATGTTGAATTCTATTATGCCGTCAGAGAACGAGACACTCAAACGCTTGCCGAGTTGGAAATACAATTTCAACAACTCTCCATCGGCCCGATATGTCCAACTCTCACAAATTTGAAATTTTTGAGCGTATTGCCAATCTAGGAATATATAACTTGGAGCGTCTTCAATCACGTTTTGAGCATATTCGTCGTCCAGTTTTCAACAGAGCTGACTTTGATCTTCAGCGTTTCAATTCAAACGGTCGCTCGGACGAGTCCTTTTATCCTCTGGGCCAAAGCAAGATTGTTTTCAAGAACCCCCACATGGGTGATTGGAACAAAAATCCAGATGAGGAAGATCTCAACAAGGTAGGCTATTCGGCTCTCCCCTCCGTTGTCAAGTCTCCCCAGAACGCTCTCTCTCCTAATCCACTTAAGTTATGGAAATGTAAAGGACCGCTTGTTGCGGAGCGCCCAAATCCGGTCAACTCGTGGATAGAAGATGAGGCTCGTGAATATCTAGCCAGATTATGGGTTGACGACTATGATGAAGAGACGAAACGTTTTAAGAAGTTCCTTGCCGCTAATAAAGAGCAAAAGAAAGCGGACAAACTTGGAAAACGTTGGATGATGAATACATCCAGGTGGGCTGAAGAATTTGTTCTTCACTTTTACACCATTGAAGAATTGATTAGATATCCCTTTTTGTTCGAATTCGGGATAGAGTACAGACGCCGAGGTTATGCAACTTTTTTGCTTCAACAGTGTCAGATTATTGCAAGGAATGTTAGCACTTTGCCACGATATAGACAACCAATCGAAAGCTACATTCGCCAGCAACTTGCCTTATACAGCCAAGGCGGACGCTACGTTTTGCATCCTCATGCAGGGTTTGTTCAATGAGTCTTTCCTGACCTAAATGAAGACGCTTCATCAAGTAAACGATCACTTCTTCCAGGCCAGAGTCAGATTCATGTGGATGTTTTGAATGAACACGCTGGGTTCGCTGAGTTCCACAGAGAAATGAGAGCAGTGTTTGAAAATGCCCAAGCACTGGACATCAGTTTCCATCACTATTTCGGGTGTTACAATTTCAGAGGATATACTCTTCACCCTGTGCTCTTTGGTGAATCAAATATTCACGTGGCCAAGTTGATCTCGCTGATTAAGCCAGTGGACCAAGAAGCAGCTTATGCGCTCATGCCTTTGATTTTGGACTTCTTCAACTGTTATACTTCAGGGATTGCTTTACCGGAAGGTGTGCAACTTGCACTAAGTACCTAAGAGCGCGAAGACGCTATATTCTTTATCCTGCAATCTAGCCTGATCAGTCCAAGGCATGTGTTGGAAGCCCTTGGCCCCCTCTGGGTCATTGGTATTACAGAACCTTCTCCCCAAATCCAAATTATAGAAGAAGACATTGCTCCTACTGCGGAAGTCGCTCAACATCCCGAGGCTTCTTTGCTAGATTCTTCTTCTGCTCCGGTAGTCGAGCCCCCAGCAATTGCAGATCCTATCATGGATCAAGCGATTGAAGAAGTGCACGCTGAAATTGCTCAAGAGCCTAAAGAACCTTTTATCAGAGATAAATCCAAAGGTAAGGCTGCAGTTTCAAGTTCTTACGAACTTCTCCCGTCCCCAGAGCGTCCTTGTGATTTAGATTTCGAGAGCGATTCAGAAGCCAGAGACTTCAGACAGGCAGTCCGGAACTCGCTTACCAACATTGAGGGTTCCTGCTCCAAGATCTTTGAGGCTGCTGATAGACAAATCCGCATAGTGTCGGATACGCAGAGTCGTGATATTGGAAACGCTGCAAATAAAAGCACTATTGCTATCATGAACAACATATCACCTCTTATCGCTGAGCTCTCATCTGAATTCAACCGTCACTTAGCTCATAGCGCTTCGGCCGATACTGAAAGACACGCTTCATTCGATGCCGCCGCTCAGAGTGTCGCTCTACAAGTTATTCTTCTTATCGAAGAAGTTAGACTCTTGCGCCGAGATGTCGCTGAACTCAAGACCTCCTTTGATAATGTCAAGAAGTGGGAAGATAAAGAAAAGTCCAAAGCGATTTCCAAGACAGATAATAAACAATGGTGTTCAATGTTCGAAGAATTAGTAAACATTAAGAAAATGCTATCCAAGAAAAGAAAGCCAAGGTATTATCTCAGAAAGTACGCGCTTCCAGAGTTGGACCCCGAGTTCTTAGAAAGTATGGGATTTCCTGCATATGCCGGACCACTACAAGGACCTATCAATTGCAGACCGTCAAATGATCGACAAAGAGATATCTATCATGATTTAATTCGTGAACTTGGTATTCCACCAAGGGAATGGATGGAAAGGTTGTTAGAGCTAAATGAAAGCGCCAGACTTCGTAGGCATGATTATGATGAAATTCAACATACAACGATGATTGACATCGATCGACTCTTGAAGGACTTAGCGTTAGAAGTTCTACAAGGCGAAGAAAGAGCGAAGCGACAGAAAAAGTGTCTGGATTCCTTTTATGATATTCTTTCAGTGTAAAACATGTATGCTTTAATTCTTTTAATGAATGAATGTTTTAACGCTGAAACATCTTGTTGAAGCTAATCTAACTTTAGCTAACTTTACTAACTTTTCAAACGCTAACTTATATTCCTTTGGGCCTTTTCTTTTTAAAAGTAACTCTTAAAAATATAAAAGAGTTATAAGAGTTAAAAGTCTTGACATCATCAAAAAGGGCAAAATTGTCAGGAAATTTCATGTTAGATGTTTTGATGATGACAAGATAGGATTTAATGTTGGACCCCAAAAATACAATGTAAGTTTCCGTTTTTCATAGATTGATGTATAAGCGTTTGAAAGTTGTAATTTATTTTTTTAGGATTGTAATTTTTATTTTTATAGAATTTAGACTAAGTCTTAGTGACTGAATCTCTAGTAGAATTCTAGGTGAGTCTATTAGAGAAGAAGTTGAAGACCAACGTCTGAAGTCAACTAGAGATAAAGATTTTCTTCTTAGCGTCTGTCAAACGCTAAAAGACCTCATTTCAGGATTTATGGATCAAGCGCTCAAAATCTCTCAAGCGACTTATGTTAGATTCACCTGAAATAAATCCTCAAGTCCTGAAGGACTTAAATGCAATCATTCAACGGGCATTTATTTCCAATGGGAAATAAATTCAAATTGCATTAAATGCTTGATAAGAGCATTAAATGTGATAAGCTAATGTGACTTGTGGACAAGCCACCTTTTGACCAGACTGTCAGAAATTTCAGAGTTTCAGCTGCTCCCGTCCAATCGGCTTCAGCGAATTTTCAGGAATGTCAGACTTTTAAACTCACGTGCTGCGTGAGAGGCACGCTCCTACATGTGTCCAACGGTCAGATCCCAAGAAATTGCCTATAAATACCTTACCCCAGCAAACCCTAAACATACAAGAGATATACAAGATATACAAGAGATATATAAGATACACAAGATACGTACGAAAAAGAGAAGAGAAATTATCGCCAAAAATCTTACGTACATTTTCTGGGAAAAAGCTTAGAAGCTGCATAGCCAAATCTTTCAAGGTTTTTATCTACATTCCAGACATTCACAAATATCTCAAACATCTTCCAAAGAAGAAACCCAAATTCCAACTGAGATATTCCAAGTTGTTTGATCTTTTCAAAAACAAACAAAACCCTAGTGACAAACCTCAACCTTTCACCTGAGTGAGAAAAGTTGTTGAACCCTTTCAGGTAGTATTTCTGAGTGAGAGTAGCTTGAAGAAGACGATCTTCATTGGTGCTGAAGTCTGTGTGATCAAGGAGCCCAAGATCATTTTCACCCTTTACTATCTTGTAGAAGATTCTGTGTGATTCTTTGAAAATCAACCTAGTAAATTCCTCCGAGTGGAAAAGGAGAAGAAGGACGTAACTGGGATTACACCACCCAGTGAACCTTATAAATCTTGTGTTATTTATCTTTACTATCTTATTATTATTATTATTAGATTATTTATCTTTGAAAGAGACAAGTTAAAGTGCAAAGCGATTAAATTAACTAAAAGAACGCTAAAACTCCTTTCCGCTGTGCTAACCCTGATTACGCGATCGAAGCATTGCCCTACTTTGGTAAACTGCTAAAATCACTAAGTCTAAGCTAACTTTTCTGAAGCGTCTGACCCAAGTGCTCAGTTATCCAAGCGTTGAAACCTTTAAAGTGATACGAAATTTTTGAAGTCGAAAAAGATTTCAGGGTCTATTCAACCCCTCCTTCTAGAACCTTTCGTATGCCACTTGGGACCACCAGTAGCCATTTTTCTCAAGGACTCGTCTATAGGTAAAATTTGGTAAACATGATGAATGTTAAAACAGTTTTTCGTTTCATTAGACAAATAAAATTTCACCTCTTCTTCTCCAACCTTGAAAGTTAACTTACCATTCTTAACATCAATAATTGATCCAGCTGTGGCTAAGAAAGGTCGTCCCAAAATAATGGGGACCTCAGCATCGTTGGCTATGTCCAGTACTATGAAATCGACTGGAATGATAAGATTCTTCACCTTGACCAAAATTTTCTTTAAGATGCCTACAGGGTGCTTTACCGAGCGGTTTGCCAATTGCAAGGAGATTGCAGTGGGTTTTAAGTTTGTGAATCTGAGCTCCCTACACACAGATAAGGGCATGAGTGAAACACTAGCACCTAAATAACATAAAGATTTTGAAAAATTCAAATGACCAATAGTTCAAGGTATAGAGAAACTCCCTGGATCTCTTAGTTTTGTTGGAAGCATGTTTTGTAGAATTGTTGAACATTCCACCGTAGTAGGCATCGTATCATGCTCTTCCACGTTTCTTTTGTTGGGGATGATCTCTTTATGAAATTTAGCATAGTTTGGCATTTGTGACAAAATATCAACAAGAGGAATGTCAATACGCAATTGTTTAAAAATATCAAGAAACTTAGCAAATTGCTTATCTAACTTCCCTTTTTGTAATGCAAGTGGAAAAGGGGGCCTTGGTTTGGGTATAGAGAGTTCGGGTGAAGAATTTCCAAAAACAGGGGAGAATGCCGGGGCGTTTGTTCTGGAGTTAGACGGTGCCTCATTTTCATCCGAACACTGTGGTCTATCATCCTTTTTACCTTCCAATTTCGGATCGATGAGGTTCTTTCCACTCTGAAGAGTTCATGAACTTGTTCCCTTGGATTTTTCTCGGTGTTACTTGGTAAAGTGCCTTGAGTTCTTCCCGAAAGCATGTGAACAATTTGACCAACTTGAGTCTCTAGGTTCTTGAGTGCAATTTCTTGATTTTTTAAGCTCGCTTCTTGTCTCTTGGACGTCATTTCTTGATCTTGAAACTTTTGTGTCACGTCCGTCATGAACGTTTGCCACACATCTTCCATATTATTCTTTTTCTCATTTTGTTGTGGTTGTTGGAATCCCCCTGCCTTTGAAATGGAGGTTGTTGAAAACCTTCTTGGAGTTGCTGACATCCGGGTGGTGGTGGTTTCACCATATTTGTATTTTGGTTCCACGAGAAATTTGGATGATTCCTCCATCCCGGATTGAAAGAGTTCGAGTAGGGATTGTTTTGTTAACGACTTGAATTTCCCATGAAGTTAGCACTTTCAACCGAGTTAGGTGTCAGGCACTCAAAGTTCGTGTGATCACCTCCACAATTTTCACAAGTGGCCTTGACCTGATTCACTGTACCATGCATGAGTCCTAAAGCATCTAACATTTTGTTTAGGGCCTCCAATTGAATGGCGACGGCGGAGCTATTGCTAATTCCATACAATCTGGTGGGCTTCTTGGGCAACGTGATTCGTTCAGTTGGTCATTGATAGTTGTTCTCGGCCATGAGCTCAATTAATGCCCAAGCTTCCTCGGGTGATTTGTTCATGATAGTACCTCCCGCAGCGGCATCTAGATTTGTACGGAGATTCAGTCCTAAACCCAAATTGAAGGTTTGCACAAGTGTGGGCACGGCTAACCCATGGTGTGGGCATTTCCTCAGAAGTTCCTTGAAATGCTCCCATGCCTCGTAAAGTGATTCCCCCTCAAATTGATGAAAGCTAGTGATCTCATTTTTCATGGCTGCTATCTTGCCGGGTGGAAAATACTTTGACAAAAATGTATCCACCATTTGATCCCAAGTATGGATAGAGCCTGTGGGCAAAGAGTTGAACCATTGTTTAGCTTTGTCTTTGAGAGAGAATGGAAATAATCGTAAGTGTATGGCATCGTCAGTGACTCCAATGTTCTTGAAAGTATAGATAATCTCCAAGAATGTTCCTATATGAGCGTGTGGATCATCATGGAGCAAACGGGAGAATTGAACCTGGTTCCCTATCATGTGGATATACCCTGGCAGGATTTGAAGGGTGTTAGCCTCTACCGATGGTAGAATAATTGGCCCGGCAGCTCCTTGAATATTTGGCATCATATAATCCCTCAAAGGGCGTTGTGGAGGTGCCTCTGGTTGGTTTAGAGGGACACGAAGGTTTGCAAACTCTCGACGAACTGCTTCTTCTAAGATAGTGGGATCTATGTGAATAGCATGATTCAGATTCATTGTGTCTTGATGTTGTTGAGCCTCTCTTTGTAGTCTTACCCCTCGAGTAGACATTCGTTCAATTTCAGGGTCCAACTCCGCTAGTCCAATTCGATTAGTGCGGGTCATGCACTAGACAAGATCAACCTTGCACAAACAAAGACAAAACAATTAGTAATAAAAGAAATGATCCAAGCTCAGAAAGAATAATAGAATCTCAACATTAGATAAAAATAGTTATCCCCGACAATGGAGCCAAAACTTGACACGACAAAATCCTAGCAAGAGAACTAGGTTGCGTAAGTAGTAAAGTGGATGTTTAAGTCCGGGGTTATCGTATCCACAGGGACAACTATAATCTAAGTACCAAGACTACTATATTACTCAATTCTAAGATAGATCGGTTGATAAAAGGTTGATTTAAACTAATTACTTAAGTTAAATGCTAAAACAGTTTATAACCAAATAAGTGGAAGAAACAATAGAAGAGAATCGATTAAGACACATGGTTCAACCATTTATGCATTTCAATTGTGATTAAAGTTCTATCGGATTATTAGATGGATTTAGCTAAGGCGAAATTCCCTAACATAAGTACTACCCAATCTCTTGGCATAGCAACCCTACCCTTGTTAATGATTTTCTATATATCTCTATATGAAAACCTAGCTTAACAAAGGTGAATTTAAGGTCTAGGAATTCCCCACGTTAAATGGAAAGCCACCTAAGGAAACCGAATCTATCTCTAGTCGGTTTAACTATAGGGTATTCAATGTTTATATCTTCCCTATGTTATTATCTTTTGATCTCTAACCTAGGCATTTTATCGAACACTTGGTGATTAAGCAAGTGAAGCATTGAGGTCAAATATTGAATACATAACTAAAACCAACATTAATTTAACAAACAACGAAACAACAACAATCACAATAACATAAACGGCCTAGCCATGGCCTTCATCAAAATGTTTAGCTCATAAATCATATTAGAGAGTTGGACAAAGTTAAGAAATAAAGATGTAAAAACTCCCGAATAATTGTGATGATTTTGGCCCCTCGTTGAATTCTCCGTCGTCCTGCGAATCCAGGGCTTCAAGGAGACGTTATGACTTTCAATCTTCTTCTCTCAAGCTCCCTCTCACCTTTTTGGTGTGTGGCTGCCTTCCTATGGTAAGTTTGGGTAAAAAATGACCAAAAAGGGTATTTATACAGCAATCCTCCGCCTTGAACGCCATGACGTTCATCCCCTGATGCTCCGGCCAGTTTTGGTAAAATGTGCATAACTTTCTCTACCTATGTCAGAATAAGCTGATTCAAGTTGCTGTAGAATCCTAAGACAAAGATCTACAAATCGCAAGAAGACACCAAGGTGTAAATCAAACGTTAAAGATGATAAAATTGTCTCACAAGTCACTAAATGAGAAAACTCCATCGTAAGACGTCTCTTCCGATGCCTTTTTCACCTCCTTCCCTACATATCTGATCTTTGTCTTCAACATAAGAAATGTACCTTTGCCTCTTATCCTTCCATTGGTATACCACGCGTATAATTTGGACATAGGTAGAGAAATATATAACATAAACTTTAGCACTGCACAGATAGTTTGTATCTTTATGCATGATTTACCTTCAATCCTTGTCTTTTTCCTCCAAATGTTATGTTGTTCTATAAAATATGAGAAAACAAGGGTCAAAGAATCATATGTGATCAAATTATCAAGGAAACAATCAAAACCAATGTCGATAAACGGGTGAAAACTACTGCAAAAATAACATATATCAATTAACTAATTGGATTGATTTAATTAATTAAATAATGGATTGGTCCGAGCTCAAATTGGTGCATCTATAGACACACTAAAACCGAGTAGGGGCCGCCACTATGCATCCTACATGGGCTAATTTGAGCCAATGGAGTAACTTAAGTGATATAAATATATAACATTAGTTAATACCTAGGTCATAAGTTATAATTAACACTTGGCCACAAGAAAGAAAATTCCTCCTTTCCCTCTCTCCCTAGCCATCGGTCATAGTGCTAAGAAAAAAAAGTATTTTTCAGTTAAGTTTTTTTGGCGAGACAATCAACACTTTTGGACTGCTCGGATTATCAAGAATTCAGCCGGATTATTTCACGAAGAAGTTGAAGAAGTCGAAAGCTTGAGTTTCTCCAACTACTTCGCTTCAATGTGTAAAGTGTCGATTTCCTTATCGTACATACGTCTGATAAAACCCTGTGATTGATCCTATTATGGAAGATCCAAATAAAATTTTAAAATACCGTTTCCGCTGCGTTTGGTCAATTTTCCTCAACAGTTTCAACTCAACTGATCTTACGGCTTTGATTCCATCTTCATGGCTAAATTCATCTCGACTCAACATTTACGATGAGACTCCATCCTTATGGCTTCGATGCTATCTCCATGGCTCAACTCGTCTCGACTCAACTATTTTCATAGTTTCAATCCCATCTCCATGGCTCGACTCGTCTTCACTCAGCTGATCTTACGGCTTTGATGCCATCTCCATGGCTCAATTCATCTTAACTCAACATTTACGACGAGACACCATCCTTACGGCTTCGATGCCATCTCCATGGCTCGACTCGTCTCAACTCAATTGTTTTCATGGCTTTGATGCCATCTCTAGGCTCAGTTCATTTCGACTTAACATTTATGACGAGAAACTGTCCTTACGACTTCAAGATTCTTATTAAAGCGTTTTGGACGCTTGAAATGTAGACGCTTGACTAAGCGTTTACTTTAAATATAAACGCTTCGGATGAGCGTCTAATGAAGACTGTTTCATAAAGTTAACTTAGATTTTAGAATTTGAATACTACAAGCAAATAAGCTTAAGCATTCACTTCTTTAATCAGTGTTAGCACAGCGGAATAATTTTGAAGTCTTCCTTTTTGAAAGCTTTAGCGTCACAAAAAATGTTTTAGTTGCTTAGCGTTCACTTGAGTTTTACTTAACAGATTTATACAAAGATATAATAATATGAAGAATGACTGTAAAGTAAAGAGCACGATATTTGTAAGGTTCGTTGGATGGTGTAACCCCAACTACATCCTTCTTCTCCTTGAACACTTGGAGGCAATCCACTAAAATGATTCTCAAAGAATCACACGGAATCTTCTACAAATTAGGGAGAGATGGATGTTGATGACTTGAGCTCCTTAATCACACAGATTTTTACTCCAAATCACTTCAATCCCCTTGCTTCTTTCACCCAGAAATAATGCAAGTATCCAACTTCGACTTCACACAGATTGCGAGGCTTGGATGAGGTTTTTCTAAACGGTTTGTTTGATTTGATGAAGTTCAAACAACTTGTGAATATCTCAATAGTAATGTGTGTTGGGAATTATACGAATAAAACGCAGCGGAAAGTAAATTTAATTCCCAAAGCCCGAATCATCTCTAATCTTCGTGTTTAATTGTGTATAGAAAGATTACCGTTCTCGTGTATGTTGATTTCTGAACGTGATCCTTTTCTCTAACGCCAAATTTGCCAACGTCTCTAATTTGTCACGCCGGAATCAAAAACAAAAAACTCCTCTTTTCTTCCTTGTCAAAGACGGCTAGAGAGAGAGAGAGAGGTGGGAGACTTTTTCTTGGAGAGAAAGTTATGTAAGTTGCCTTGTGTTATTTTTCACCTTATGATATATTTATATCATTATGAAACAATAACCCTAACATGCAAGAGCCCTATTTGGGCATCTATTTGGCAGCCCTTTAGTGGGCTCGAAAGCCCTTGGGCTTTCGTCTTGCTTGCTAATTAATTAATCGGATAATTTATTTATCCAATAAATAAATTGATAATCTGATTAATTCAATTTTTAATTAATTTATAATACAATTTCTCCAAGATATTAATGAACTCATTAATTTAATTAATTAATTAAATTATCCAATAATTAATTAATTAATTACGGCATCCAATGCCGTGAATTTCTCTCAAGTCTTTTTCCCATATGTTGCCTTTTGCACTTCCTTTAAGCGCAACTCTTTAGGTTCGTCTCAAAAGGCAATTGGGAGGAAACCAAAGGGGTGTGAGTGACACTTAGCCAGTCTCGTGGCTCACACCGTAACCCAATTGAGAACGAATGAATAGGATCATTCCAAACCTTTACGCCGTGAATACCGTACGTGTATAAACCTTTTATTCTTATATCCAAGTCAAGTAAGAGTCATGGTTTAAACTCAAACTCATATAACTTGACCATATGCCTAAGTTCATAATAAGTCGAGGTATTTAAATGCTTTGTCCAAAGACTTTCATCTTCACTTATTCATGGTCGCATAGGATATTTTACTCATTCACTTATGAGAGCATAAATTCCATATTGAAAATCAGTTAACAATGCTACTTGCCCATCAAGTCGCACTTTGAGGTCGATTCCACCAACAGGTGATTTGAATCGAACTACTCTAATGACAGACTTGATGTCACAAGTACATCTTCAACTCAATTTCTCAGGTCAGAGGTTCACACGTACCTATCACTACTTATTAGTTTCACCATCGACTGTCAATGAGTGAATATCCATGTGATGATCTGATGCGAGCCATGTTCGAACATATCAGTCCAACTGACACGTCTATGATATAAGTTCGCACTACCATTTCCATAGTGTACGACTGACACTTTCTCTATCGAAACTTACAGCATATAAGTCTTTATTCACTATTGATGCCCAATCAATATTTCTTAGACTTGCGAACCCTTTTAGATGTCAAGGTCAAACCATTCTAGTGCCTTTCCTCCTATCCCATAGGAGGTAGAAGGTTCGCCTTGTCATCAAGGACTTTACGTTGTTTATTCACACCTTATGAATGCCTATAAGAAAACAACAATCAACTGCTTTATATTAATAGAAAAACCATAGTTTAGTTACAATGTTTATGCCCTATAAATCTATCCTCTTTATGGCATTCGAGGGCATATACTTTAACAATCTCCCACTTGCACTCAATGCCATTTGTTGTGTTATTTAATACCAATCTTTTCAAGATGTTTTTCCAGCACCGCCTGTGCCAATGGCTTGGTCAATGGATCAGCGACATTGTCGGATGAGGTTATTTTCTAAACAGTTATTTCACCTCGTGCAACGATCTCTCTTATGAAGTGATATCTCCTCTCTATGTATTTAGATTTATTGTGAGACCTAGGTTCCTTCGCTTGTGCTATAGCTCTGGTATTGTCACAATAAAGTGGCAACGAGAGCTTTATTCTAGGAACCACTTGAAGTTCCTCAATGAACATCCTAATCCAAACAGCTTCTTTAGCTGCCTTATGTATTCAGCCTCTATGGTGGAGTCTGCGGTTATGCTTTGCTTGGAACTTTTCCAAGTCACCGCTCCACCATTTAGGGTAAATACAAATCCCGAGGTGGATTTCCGATCATCAACATCAGATTGGAAATCCGAATTAGTGTACCCGTCCACCCTTAGGTCACCACTTCCATAGGTGAGAATCATAGCCTTAGTTCTTTTCAGATACTTTAGGATATTCTTCACAGCTATCCAATGTTCCTTACCAGGGTTTCCTTGAAATCGACTAACAACGCTCACAACATAAGCAATGTCGGGTCTAGTACAGAGCATTGCGTACATCAAGCTGCCCACAGCAGACACATAGGGTACAATGTTCATTTCTTTTCTATCTTCGTCACTTTGAGGACACATAGATTTCGAAAGATGTATCCCATGTCTCATTGGTAGGAACCCTTTCTTAGAATCTTCCATCCTATACCTTTTTAGGACCATTTCTAAGTAAAGGGCTTGAGAAAGTCCTATCATTCTTTTGGTTCGATCTCTATAGATCTGAATCCCTAGAATATAGGTCGTTTCTCCCAAGTCTTTCATGGAGAATGTACTCGAAAGCCACTTCTTGGTTGTGGTGAGCATTCCTATGTCATTCCCAATGAGTAATATGTCATCTACATATAACACTAAGAATGTCAACTTGCTCCCACTGACCTTCTTGTAAACACAAGGCTTGTCTTTGTTTTGATGAAGTCAAATCGTTTGACAACCTCATCAAAACGTAGATTCCAGCTACGAGACGC
Source organism: Buddleja alternifolia (assembly GCA_019426215.1). Classification (NCBI taxonomy): domain Eukaryota; kingdom Viridiplantae; phylum Streptophyta; class Magnoliopsida; order Lamiales; family Scrophulariaceae; genus Buddleja; species Buddleja alternifolia. Next base: position 127,370 of record WHWC01000054.1, on the reverse strand, counting down.
TTGTTTGAGTCCATAAATGGATCTCTCAAGTTTACACACCTTATGAATATGTTCCTCGGATTCAAAACCTTTAGGCTGTTCCATATAGATATCCTCTTCTAGGAATCTATTTAGGAAAGCAGTTTTGACATCCATTTGCCATATTTCATAATCTAGGTGTGCTGCTATTGCAAGTAGAATTCTTATTGATTTGATCATAGCCACTGGCGAGAAGGTTTCTTGGTAGTCAATTCTTTCCTTTTGAGTATACCCTTTCGCCACTAACCTGTCTTTGTAGGTGTCTACTTTGCCATCAACACCAATCTTTCTCTTGTAGATCCATTTACACCCGATTGGTTTTACCCCTTCAGGTTGGTCTACAAGTTTCCAGACTTGGTTTGCATGCATCGAATCGATCTCAGTTTGCATAGCTTCACGCCATCTAGCAGCATCCACATCCACCATCGCTTGATCAAAAGTGGAGGGATCATCTCCATGATCCTCCTCTAACACAGAATGGAGATCCAACTCCCTCTGCATTAGATATCCGTACCTCTCAGGCGGTTGAGATACTCTATTCGATCATCGTGGTTGTGGTTGTGTTATAGAAGGTTCAGTTCTCACTCTCTGTGTAGATGTATCCAGTGGGGTTTCATTTTGTTCTTCTAGAACAATCTTTCTACTCGCTCCTCCTTCTTGAATGAACTCATCTTCAAGATAGTGGGCTTGTAAGGCTATAATGATCCTATGATCATTGTGCAGGTAAAAGAGGTATCCCATAGAATCTTCAAGATATCCAACGAAACGTCTCTTTAAGGATCTAGCCTCCAACTTGTCCACTTTAGTCTTTTTGACATAAGCCGGACATCCACAAATATTTATGTGGTTAAGACTTGGTTTCCTATTTCTCCACATTTCATAGGGAGTCATAGGAACGGACTTGGACGGACATCTATTTAAAATGTGTGCAGCTGTAAGCAGCGCGTGACCCCACAGTGAAATGGGTAAATCAGTGTAGCTAAGCATGGAGCGAACCATGTCCAACAAGGTTCGATTCCTTCGCTCTGCTACTCCATTCAACTGTGGAGTCGCTGGAGGTGTGAGTTGCAATACTATACCATTCTCTCTGAGGTATAAGTCAAACTTGTCGCTCATATATTCTCCTCCTCGATCAGATCGAAGAATTTTTATACGTTGACTTGTTTGATTTTCCACTAAAGCCTTGAATTCCTTGAATTTATCATTGGATATGCTTCATCAGGTACACTAGACCATATCGAGAATGGTCGTCCGTGAAGGTGATAAAGTAAAGGAAACCTCCTCTGGCCATTTCTCCAATTGGACCACAAACATCAGTATGCACTAAACCTAAGATTTGTGAGGCCCTTTCAAAGCTCCCTGTGAAGGGCGATCTAGCCATCTTTCCTTTGAGACAAGATTCACAAGTAAGATAGGGATCCAATCCCAGTGGGCCAATTAGGCCATCTTTTTCCATTTTGCGAATCTTTTGTTCGCCAGCATGGCCTAGTCGAAGGTGCCATATCAATTGTTGGTTTATTTCAAGCCTAATATGTTTCCTTTGTATAGTATTCACTGCATACTCATTCTGGACACTAAGGTAATACAATCCGTTTATCCAAGAAGCAAAGCCTACAAATTTATTACCATAATAAATGTTGCATCGTTCATCAATAAAACGGAAAGTGTAACCATTCTTAACTAAAACGGGAATAGAAACAATGTTTTTAAGCCCATTAGGCAAAACCAAAACATTATCCAGTAATAGTACATGTCCAGAATTTAAAAACAACAAGGTAGATCCTATTGGAGTAGCCGAGACGCTTTGCTCGCTGCCTACTCTGATTTTTACCTCATCGTTGTCCAGCTTCCTTTCTCGCATAAGATCCTGATTCATACAACATATGTGAGCACTAGTTCCAGAGTCAAGAATCCAATATGTAGAGAAGACAGTCATAGAACAATAAGTTTCATGAACATAAAGTTCCATACCTTGTGCGCTAGACCCCATATTCGGACAGTTCCTTCTCCAGTGGCCTTGCTCACTGCAGTGTAGGCATCTGTCTGTCTTTTGTGGCCTCTTTCGCTTGCGAATCATAGGAGCTTTCCCTTTTCCTTTATCGACGCCACCCTGAGCTCCAAGCTCGCCAGCCTGCTTCTTGGTTTTTCTCTTCTTATTCTTCGCTTGTCTGGGCCCAGAAGTGATAACCAAGGCAGTCTCTTTTCCCTTAGGCTTCAATTGAGATTGTGCAGTGATTAATATATTCATTAGCCCTCACTTAGTTGCATTCAATATCATTGCAATTGAAGTTCATGACTAATTGGGAAAAAGAATCAGGAAGGGACTGCAAGATAAGATCGGTCTGAAGTTGTGGGATCATTGTAAAATTGTGAGCTTCCAATCTCTCGATCCTCGATATCATTTTAAGGACATGATCCCTAACCTTCTCCCCTTCTCTCATTTTGGCTCCGAAGAGCTCTTTAGATATTTCATATCTAGTAGTCCTACTGTGCTCACCATAGAGCTTGACCAAGTGCGCCAAGATAGACCTCACTGTGGTCATCTTGTCGTGGGACCTCTATAGCTCATTCGTCATAGAGCCAAGAATGTACCCACGCACTTGGACGTCGTCTTTTACCCATTTTTCATGAGCTTGGACTTCTTCCTCATTGGCACGTGTTCTGGCAGGTGGAGCAGGGATATCAGCATCCAACACGTATCCTAGAGACTCCATTTTGAGAACTATTCTCAAATTCCTTAGCCAATCCACTTAATTGGGTCCGGTAAGGATATTCTTTTCGAGTAAAACGGAAAGTGGGTTGTTTTTCATTTTGAAATTGAGAGAGATAAAACAAATAACTGCAGAAAATAAGCCAGACTTAATTAGATTATTGAACTAAGACCAAGTTTAAAATCAAGGACTTCGACTTATAACTTGGCTCCCACTACATTTTTCAAAATTTCACACTCCCACTGTGAAATAACGGAAGTGATCGTTGATGAAAACTTCGTGGTGGGGATTGTGTTCTTTAATTAATATAATGGATGGCAACCCTTTAATGATATTTGGTCCATTACTTAATTAAAGTGATGTCAAACATCAATCTATCAAATAGACTATTCAATCATATTTATCCCATAAACCACAAAAACCGCAACCCTTTAACGATTTATTGGTAATGTGGACTATCTAAGTTCATTCCCACTAACTCCTTATAATCTAACATTTGAATTTCACCTTGCAACCCTTTAACGATATTTGGGGTGAAATATGTCTCGATTAAGGCATCTAATGCACTTAATAAAATTCTAGAACTAAATCTTGATACATGACCCCCACTTATTGGGAAGATGCCACATATGGATTTAATCCTTGATCTTATCAAGTTTAGTGGAGGGAAAGGATGCCTAGCACCCCTTACTAACTTAGTATTATTTTTGTTTGGGAGTATTCATGTTCAAAACATTTATTTCGTCTCACTTTGCACATTTACCAATTTATATAGAGCATATTGATAACACACATGCTTCATACAACTAATGAACATGCATCGAAAGCAATAAAACAACACACATGTCTATGGGCTTTTATCTAGAGGGCCCAAGCCAATGGGCCATCATAAAATTGAAAAAGAAAAGCCTAGCTAATCTTCGTGGGCTCCAAGCTCCTCTTCTTTTGCATGATCTCCATCTTGAAAGGCCTATTCTATTTCTATTTATTACAAGAGGTAAATAAAGAACCTATACAAATCTAGAAATAAAATTGAAATGGGCTCAAACCGGCCCTTACAACCCATCAAAAGAAATACATAATCAAAAGAAGCAACCTAAGCCCATAGACATATGTCACCATCACATAATACATGCTCGCGATAAATAAAGCACTTATGTTGATGATTAATAAAAATTAATTAGTCCAACTTAATTAATTTCCACAATAAAATTCCAAATTTTATTGATTCATATGAAAATATCCTATTTATGAGAATTCTTTATTTAAATAAATACCTTAATAAATAAAATTATCCAATAGTTTATTAATTAATTATTTCATTCAAATAAAGATCAATAAAAACTATATTGGGCTTAAATTTATCAAAATTAAATTACCAACCATTGGCATATTCAAAATTAATTAATTAGGCCCAATAACTAATTTATTGAATTATCCACAATTTTAATCAAAACAATTTGGGCCCCTTTTTAATTAAATCCGGGTCATCATCCTTTTGACCCATTCGGATAACTAAAATAGCCCAAACACCTATACAATTAAAATTTGGACCTTAGGAAAATATAACCCGACCCATTAGGGCCCGAGTCATGAAAACCCGGGCCCCGAAACAGGTCCGTGCGCTGGGCGCTTGCGTTTAATCGTGCTTGGGCGTCCGACCAGCCCTTTCAACCGGCGCCGTGAAACGGTACGGCGTTGGGGCCCACCCAGTGTACGCAGTGCGCACGCTGTGTGCGCAACGGGAGGCCGAAATGGCCTCCTATTGCGCGTCTTGGGTTATACTTCTCTAATTCTCATAAAATTTATATGCCGAGATTCACAATTCATTAAACTACAACATTCACAAAGAAACTGCAGCGAGATTTAGAATATTTTCATATGAAAAACACGTTCAAAGCAGGCCTCAAAAACGCGGAAAAAACAGTCAATCACATAAGCAATTAAACACAGAATTTAGAGATTGGCTCTGATACCACTGTTGGGAATTATCCGAATAAAACACAGTGGAAAGTAAATTTAATTCCCAAAGCCCGAATCATCTCTAATCCTCGTGTTTAATTGTGTTTAAAAAGATTACCGTTCTCGCGTATGTTGATTTCTGAACGTGATCCTTTTCTCTAATGCCGAATTTGCCAACGTCTCCAATTCGTCACGCCGGAATCAAAAATGAAAAAATCCTCCTTTCTTCCTTGTCAAAGACAGCTAGAGAGAGAGAGAGGTGGGAGACTTTTTGTTGGAGAGAAAGTTATGTAAGTTGTCTTGTGTTATTTTTCACCTTGTGACATATTTATATCATTATGAAACAATAACCCTAGCATGCAAGAGCCCTATTTGGGCGTCTATTTGGCTGCCCCTTAGTGGCCTCGGAAGCCTTCGGGCTTTCGTCTTGCTTGCTAATTAATTAATCGGATAATTTATTTATCCAATAAATAAATTGATAATCCAATTAATTCAATTCTTAATTAATGTATAATTCAATTTCTCCAAGAAATTAATTAGCTCAACAATTTAATTAATGAATTAAATTATTCGATAATTAATTAATTAATTACGGCATCCAATGCCGTGAATTTCTCTCAAGTCTTTTTCCCATGTTTTTCCTTTTGCACTTCCTTTAAGCGCGACTCTTTAGGTTCGTCTCCAAAGGCAATTGGGAGGAATCCAAAGGGGTGTAAGTGACACCTAGCCAGTCTCGTGGCTCACACCATAACCCAATTGAGAACGAATGAATAGGATCATTCCAAACCTTTACGCTGTGAATACCGTACGTGTATAAACCTTTTATTCTTATATCCCAGTCAAGTAAGATTCATGGTTTAAAGTCAAACTCATATAACTTGACCATATTCCTAAGCTCATAATAAGTCGAGGTATTTAAATGCTTTGGCCAAAAACTTTCATCCTCACTTATTCATGATCGCATAGGATATTTTACTCATTCACTTGTGAGAGAATAAATTTCATATTGCAAATTAGTTAACAATGCTACTTGCCCATCAAGTCGCACTTCGAGGTCGATTCCACCAACAGGTGGTTTGAATCTAACTACTCTAATGACAGTCTTGATGTCACAAGTACATCTTCAACTCGATTTCTCAGGTCAGAGGTTCACACGTACCTATCACTACTTATCAGTTTCATCATTGACTATCAATGAGTGAATACCCATGTGGTGAACTGAAGCGAGCCGTGCTCAAACATATCAGTCCAACTGACACGTCTATGATATAAGTTCCCACTACCATTTCCATAGTGTACGACTGACACTTTCTCTGTCGAAACTTACATCATACAAGTCTTTATTCACTATTGATGCCCAATCAATATTTAGATGTCAAAAGTCAAACCATTCTAGTGTCTTTCCTCCTATCCCATAGGAGGTAGAAGGTTCGCCTTATCATCAAGGACTTTACGTTGTTTATTCACACCTTATGAATGCTTATAAGAAAAAAACAATCAACTGCCTTATATTAATAGAAAAACCATAGTTTAGTTACAATGTTTATGCCCTATAAATCTATCCTCTTTGTGGCGTTCGAGGGCATATACTCTAACAATGTGGGTTTCTTCAAAAAGAATGTTTGAGATTGACACGCTAAAAGCTAACGTGCTATGATAGCAAGTGCACTAGTCGTGTGTAGTAATAAATGGATTGTAAGTCCGGATTGTCGAACCTCAAGGACTTGAATTCTAGTTTAAGATTTGTAATGAAGTGAATAAACAAAGTAAGAATAAATTCAAATAAAATTTGTAAAGAACAAGAACAAAGATGAGCAAGTGATTTAAAACCAATTATAAAGGGAGACTAAGGCACATGCTAGGTTCAAATTGATCAAATATACTTATAAAGGTTCTTGTTGAAGGATTACACTTATATTGTTATGGTGAGAGCTCCGAGGGTAGAGAATAACCGATGTCTCGCGTATAAACTCCTATGCTTAGATCGTGATTTCCCAAATATTCCTATCCGGAAATCTAACCACTAAACATGCATTAACGTACTAGAGTTCACTCGATTAGAATCGAACAACTTCACCCGGGAATCTTTACCTATGTCTAGGGCAATTCCTCATTAGTTGCGGGTCATGATGTGAATTTCTTGCACCCTAAGTTAATTTTCTCCCGAAATATCAACCTAGGCATAAGATTCTAACATATAGTGATCAAGTATATGCAAGATAGGTAAAAACACAAATTCACATCACATAACAATATAAGTATAACCTCAACAATCATCTATTATAAGCATATATCACAATTTGACCTTACATGGCCTTAGTCTTATGAATTTAGTTCATGATAGATATTATGAAAAACAATAATGAATAAATACACATGTTCATAGACATGAATGAAATGAAAAGGCTATAAAAACTCCCTCTAATGTGATAGATGATGGCCCCTTGATTGGAGCTTCAATTCCTAGCTTTCTCCTCTTAGAATGATGAATAATGGTGATGAATGAAGCTTGAGGACCGATTCCTCCTCCTCCTCTCCTCCAAGAATCTGAAATTGATAGTGAATGATGAAGAGTATGGGTTCCCCCTCCTTTTATAGCCAAAATTCCACTAAAGTATGCATTAAGAATTCCCATTAAAGTTCCCCAATGAGAATTCCACCTAAGGTGATGCTTAAAGTTTGGCTTTTAAGATTCCAACCAGCTAAAAAATGCTAAACTTTCGGCCCTTAAGAATTCCACCAAGCATAACCATGTGAAAACTTCAACAAAACACATGCATGCTGCCATTTTCTTGTTTTCCAGCGCAGTCTTAGTATTTTGCTCATAAAATTATCCACAGATCTCCAAATTGGATGATTCAAGTCCCCATGTTCATATACAACATAGATCTACAGCGTTACAGAAGGACATTTTGTCCAATTCAGTCGCTAAGTATACCTAAATTACGTTTCAATATGGAGGTTGTTTCTGATTTGGCACCCATAAAGTAAATCTACCAAGAAACACACTTATGACAACCCCTCAACACATGTGCTGAATTATGGCCAAAAGTGATTCTTACCCATCATATAATGCTGGAATTTAGGCTGAAAAGGAGTAACATTCGGACTATCCATGCCTAGGCATGACTAGGAGGGCGTTGGGGCGTATCCTGGCACATGTACTTCTCTGTTCGGCGCAGCAATCGTATTTCCTTCACAATTATCTCTATAGACCTCCGATTTAGATGTTTCAAGTTCCCATTTGAAGCTAAGACATACATCTAAAACTTTGTACAAGGAAACTTTGTCTAAGTCAGTCTCGAAATGTACGGAATTATCGCTCGAATGTGGTAGGAGATGCATAAATCGCCTAGGTGTTGAAAAACATGCTTGAACTTGTTTTGTACATCGTTTTTCTTCCCTTTTCTTCATGTATTCTCATTTATTACCTGTATTCACTTAACACACCTATTAAATGCAAATGTGACATGATTTAAGCAATAAGTGAATCCAAATCATAAGAATTACGGTCTTAAAACACGTAAAAACACCTCTTATCAGAGATATTGGTTGACTGTCTCAGGAATTGAAGAAAAGCAAAGAAAATGTTTTCTTGAATATTCTGGCTTTTTTGAGATTTTAAGGAATGAGACTTCAATGCAACAGCAATTTGGCTTGGAATTGATCGTTGTTCTTGGCTTGTTGTTGAAGTCCTATTTGTAGGCATTCTTGGAAAAAGTGTCCGTTTGACACATGCACAAGCGCGTGTCTCTCACTTCCACGAGTGAACCACTTTTGTCCTTTTTCCTGAAAATCTGTTGCACAAAAGTTGGTTCTGCAGTCTGTGAAAAGTTCACAGTCGAATAGGGTGGCTTCTCCGTACGTCTGAAAATGCTTATCACATTTAATGCTCTTATCAGCATTTAATGCATTTGAATTAAATGCCCCTTGACACTTAATGCACTGAGAATATTTGCATTAAACTCCTTTTGGACTTAGAAACAAATTCAAGTGAAATCCATCATTGATAGACGCTTATCCATCCTTGAATTGCTTCTGCCCTATAAGGAAACGCTTGATATAGCTAGATATTTAGACGCTTGGAAACTTCATCTTCATTCAGACTTCGGGCGCTTGAGTCTTCAAACTTAACTACTGATAAGCTCACTCAGAATTCATCAGACGCTCAACCTAAGACTAGTTAGCCTAACAATCTAAAATAAAACAAAACGAAGCCTATAAAGCCTATTACAAATCTAACGCTTCAAAGCTTATACATGATTTCTACTAAAATCAAACTTACATATTTTGGGGTCTAACATAAACTCCTAATTGTCATCACCAAAACATCTAACATGAAATTCCTAACACCATCACTTGACTATCTCGATCGCTTGACTATCACGACTTAACTATTTTCATGGCTTTGATGCCATCTCTATGGCTCGACTCATCTCGACTTAACATTTTCGACGAGACTTTGTTCTCACATTTCGAAGCCATCTCCATGGCTTGAATCATCCCAATTTTATATTACAAAGAGATGCAGTTACCACGACCTCAAAGCTATCTTTATAGCGCAAATCAAAATTTACAACAAGGCGTCGTTTCCACTATCTCAATGTTGTCTTCATAACAGTACCATCTTCATGAACACCACTCGGAGTACTAACTTAATAAGACGTTTTAAACTACTCTTTTCAGTAATAATAACTTCTGTCTTCTACATATGTAGAGAATGAAAGTTGGGGTAGTCCTGATAATACAAGAAAATAACGACTTCTCTCTTTATAAAAATATTTATTTTTATATGATCGTAAATGGACGAAAAACATAAGCCATCTATAAAAAGGCTCGTAAAATATTTTTCCCATGAAATTACACATTCTTTATTTCTCAAACCTACACACGGAAAATTAAATAATGTTTAAAAAAACCACCTCGAATATAAAGCCGACGCAAACGACCACTTCGAAAAGATATTCCGGAGCTATAAGTAAGGGGTCGTTTAAATGGCCAATTCATATGAAATAACTACTTGTGGATAGTGTCCTAATCATGGCACGTGATATCTCTAACAAAAACCAACTTGAGGAGATAAATATTATGTCGGGGGCGTAAGAATTAAAATTACTTTCATTCAATGAATTGGTGATTGTAAATTCCAAAGAGTTATCCTAAAGCTATTAGAAATTTGACAGCAAAGATTAGGCAAGTTGGCAAGTTGATAATCAAAATTGCAATCTAGTCCTCAAATACCACCTATAAATACCCATGTTCGTCAAACGATTGGAGGCATCAAAAAATGAAATACATACTACTGCAATCCAAATCTTCTCTATTTATTGTCTCTCTCTAATTTGCATTTAGTTATAGTTTTTATAATCAAGTGCGAATTTAAGCATCGGAGGCCGAAAAAGGGTTTACAACCCAGTTGTTCCATTATTTTTAGGAATATTGCCATGTCATAATCAAGACAGGGAGATCTTCAAATTCAAATTTCGAGCTGCCAAAGACTATCGAAGACGCAATCTATGACGTCATCCGACCATTGCCTGATTTGAGGTGTTCAATGAATTTATGAATTTTACTAAGGACTTGGGTTCAGATAAAAATCCATGTCATGACTATCTAAATCTAAGAAGCTCCCTCTTGTAGAAGATGATCTCCTTCCTTTTTCTTGCTCTTCAAAACTTATGTAATCTTAATCCAAAAGTATCTAAGAATATGGAAGAATTAAACCCTAACCATAAAAACGTATATATAGCTCCCCTCTAACCTAACACCTCCTTTCTTTTCCAGCTGCATCTAATATTTATAGATATAATTTTGGAAGAGTCCTTTTAGGTTTAGAGTTAAAAATTTCCCAAACTGTCCTACCAAAATCCACATCCGTACGTAATGCATCCCAGTGTCAGTGCGTAAGTCATTCTCACATTCTTGCATACTTCTTATTCATGTTCGAATGTCATGATCCTCACATCCGTGCGTAACTCCTACTGGCGTTCGTATGTAAGACTTTAATTTCTCGATTCTTCACTGAATATATACTTTATTCCCTTATTATTCTCAATTACGATGATTTATACTTGAACTCAAATGTCAAACTGATTACACGTATTTGTGGCATAAACTTCTCAAAATCGAGCCTAACTCATATGAATACAGGGGGTTAAATTATGTAAATCTCAACCTAGCAGTCTTCTCCCTCAAACAATCCCCAAAAATTCAAACCACTAATTTCCTAATTTCACCAAACCACCACACTACCTCGCCGTTACTATTCTTCCACCACTACCCTGCTCTAAATCACCACCGTCGTACATGCAGCCGGCAAAAAATCTTCGATTAGCCCAGATTCCAACAACGTTCGAACGTGGATTGTGGGACGTTCGAACGTCTTGACTAGTGTTGAAATTCTGATTTTTGAAAGTTAACATTTCGACTTAGTGAGTGATTAGGTTGAACCTAACTTGTTATTTTCATTGCTATCTAAGCCGTGTGGGGCTCATATGTCATCTTATTGCACTGAGGTGTCGTGTGGAACTAAATTGAGATTTGTTGATTAAGTTTGGGGGTGTGTGGTGTTGAAGTGTGGCTTATTTTGAAAGAGGAAAATATCCCACATAGATAGAATTTGTAAAGGGTGGGCTCATTTGTTGTATAAAAGGAGACCACCTCTTCACTTTGAAAAACATCCCAAATTGCCTAAGTCTTTTAGCAATTTCTTCTTTCTTCCTCTATAGTTTGTAATAGTTTCACTTTAGTCCTTTAGTGAAATATTTTGGTGAGGTCCGAGGACGTAGGCTAAATTAGCCGAACCTCGTTAAATTTGGTGTTCTTTATTTTGTGCTATTCTTCAGGTAGCCATTGTTAGTTATAGTTGTAGTGTTATATTGTGCTATTAAATTCGTCTAGTTAATTCTGTCGAGGAGGTTGGGTTTTAAGCGCGACCGTTGTGACGCCTCCAATCTTTCCTGGGAATTAAATCTAGTGTGGTTTTCTAGTACAATATTTCCCTCGCTATTTCTATATTTGGTGGAATATGACTCTGAGTTCCACAACAAGTGGTATCAGAGCTCGGGTATTCTGAGTATGCTCTGTGGTCGCAGTTTAATCTGATCTTCCACATCAGAAAAGTTTTCTCGGGCTATTTGGCTTTCGCATTTGCAGGGCTCTTGAAGAATAATTTGTAACAAAAAATGGAAGACACCTCAAAAGCATCGTCGTCGTCCATTTGGGCGAGAACCACTGTGGCGAATACGCGATTGGCAGTGGAGTCTTTTGATGGCACAGGCCATTTTGGTGTGGCAAAGCGAAGTTGTAGACGCACTCTTTCAACAAGGTCTATACTTAGCTATTGAAGAGAAGAAACCAAATGATATAGAGGAAAAAGATTGGAGTATGATGAATCGGTTGGCATGTGGAACAATTCGTTCGTGTCTATCCAGAGAGCAGAGATATGCGTTTTCGAAAGAAAACTCGGCATATAAATTGTGGATGGCACTGGAGGAGAAGTTTCTGAAGAAAAGTTGTCAGAATAAGCTCCATTTGAAGAAGCGGCTCTTTCGCTTCACATTTGTTTCGGGTTTCACTATGAATAGTCACATTACTAGTTTTAATCAACTGGTTACCGATTTGATCAATTTGGATGAGACTTTTAAAGACGAGGATTTGGCTCTGATGTTGCTGGGATCCCTTCCTGAGGAGTTTGAGTTTCTTGAAACAACTCTACTTCACGGGAAGGCTGCTGTATCTCTTAGCGAAGTTTGTGCTGCCCTGTACAGTTATGAGCTGAGAAAGAAGGACAAGCAAGTTAGTTCAGGCGGAGATGCAGAGGTTTTGTTCGTCAGAGGTCGTTCACAAAACAAAAACAAAGGAAAGAAAGGGAGATCCAAGTCCAGGCATAAACTAAGCAAAGACGAGTGTGCCTACTGTCGAGAAACAGGACACTGGAAGAGAGATTGCCCAAAGCTAACAACTAAGGGCAATTCTAAGGCCGTGGCGGAATCAAATGTAACCGCGTGTGATGATGCCGAATCGGACTTCTCATTGGCGACATCATCCAGCGGTGCTTCTAAAGTATGGATGCTGGATTCAGCATGTAGTCATCATATGACACCACATTTGGATTGGTTCTTTGATTTCAAAGAACAAAATGACGTTGTCTTCACAGCAAATGAAGCTCCTCTTACTACACTTGGGATTGGTTCAGTTCGCTTGAAGAATCACGATGGATCAATCATAACCCTAAAGGGTGTTCGGTATGCACCAGAAGTGAGGAAAAACCTTATTTCCGTTGGAACTTTAGAATCGAAAGGTTTTGAAGTAAGAGCTAAGGATGGGGTGATGAAGATCATCTCTGGTGCACTCGTGGTAATGAAGGGAATTCGGAAGAACAACAATACGTATCACTACATGGGTGGTACAGTTGTGGGTGCAGTAGCAGCAGTTACTGTTGATGATCGGAATTCAGAAGCAGTTAGGCTATGGCATATGCGCTTGGGACATGCAGGTGGAAAATCCTTGAATCTCCTCATAAATCAAGGATTGTTGAAAGGAGTGAAATACTCCAAATTGGAGTTTTGTGAACATTGTGTTCGTGGGAAACAAACAAGGGTTAAATTTGGAACAACAATCCATAATACTGAAGGTATTTTGGATTATGTTCATTCGGATGTATGGGGTCCCTCAAAAACGAGTTCTTTGGGAGGGAAGCACTATTTTGTAACCTTTGTTGATGATTTTTCCCGGAGAGTTTGGGTGTATACGATGAAGACAAATGATGAAGTGTTTGAGGTATTCCTCAATTGGAAAAGGATGGTGGAAACTCAGACTGATAAAAAGGTCAAACGTCTCCGTACAGACAATGGTGGAGAATTTAAGAGTGGTCCATTTCAGAAATTTTGTGAGGATGAAGGCATTGTCAGACACTTCACTGTCAGACATACACCACAACAGAACGGAGTGGCAGAACGCATGAATCAGACTTTGCTGGAGAAAGTTCGGTGTTTGTTATCCAATGCTGGGTTGGGTAAAGAATTTTGGGCTGAGGCTGTGACATATGCGTGTCATCTCGTTAATCGTCTACCATCTACTGCTATTGATGGAAAAACACCATTGGAGAAATGGTTTGGAAAGCCTGCTGCTGATTATGATTCCTTACATGTGTTTGGTTCCGCTGCATATTATCATGTTAAGGAATCAAAGTTGGATCCTAGAGCAAAGAAAGCTGTGTTCATGGGGATCACCTCTGGTATAAAAGGCTATCGCCTTTGGTGTCCAGAAATAAAGAAAATAATCTTTAGCAGGGATGTCACCTTTGATGAATCTACCGTGTTGGGAAAGGTGAATGCAGAACAGCAGGATGGTACTCCCAAACAGGTGGAGTTTGAAAAGTTTGTTGGCCCAGCAGATCAAGAAACTCTTGATCATTCTCCTACGGTAGAAGGAGATTTTGAAGAAGAGGAAGTTCAACCCCAAGAACTTCCACAGCAACTTGAATCAATTGCAACTAGCAAGCCAAAGAGGACAATCAGAAAGCCTGCTCGCTTTGATGATATGGTGGCTTGTGCATCTGCAATTGCCGCTGATGATGTTCCTACCACTTATATTGAAGCAGTCAAAGGACCAGAGAAAGATAAGTGGAGGATTGCCATGAGTGAAGAAATGCAGTCCCTTCATAAGAATCAAACATGGGAACTGGCCAGTCTCCCGAAGGGAAAGAAGGCAATTGGATGTAAATGGGTATTTGCAAAGAAAGATGGGTTTCCTAGCCAAGATGATGTTCGCTACAAAGCCAGATTGGTGGCCAAAGGTTACGCTCAGAAGGAGGGCATTGATTATAATGAGGTGTTTTCTCCAGTTGTAAAACACTCCTCCATTAGAATTTTGTTGGCTTTGGTAGCACAATTGGATTTTGAACTAGTTCAGTTGGATGTAAAAACTGCATTTTTACATGGAGACTTGGAAGAGGAAATCTATATGACTCAGCCAGAGGGATTCAAAGTTGCTGAAAATGAAAATTTGGTTTGTAAACTTCAAAAATCGTTGTACGGATTGAAGCAATCTCCGAGGCAGTGGTACAAGCGATTTGACAAGTTTATGATGGGAATTGGGTACACAAGAAGCAAATACGATCATTGTGTGTATTTGCACAAGCTACAAGATGGATCCTTCATATATCTTCTTTTGTATGTTGATGATATGTTGATTGCCTCCCCGAGTCTAATAGAAATTGAGAAGTTGAAGACTCATTTGAAAAGGGAGTTCGAGATGAAGGATCTAGGTGAGGCGAAGAAGATTCTCGGCATGGAGATTTTCAGAGATAGAAAATTAGGGAGGCTTTGTTTGACTCAGAAACAATATCTGAGTAGGATGTTGAGGCGTTTTGGCATTGATGAAAAGTCAAAACCAGTTAGTACTCCGCTTGCTCCTCATTTTAAGCTTAGCGCCGCTTTGTCACAGAAATCTGATGCAGAACGGGAATACATGTCAAAAGTACCGTATGCAAATGCTGTTGGTAGCTTGATGTATGCTATGGTGTGTACGAGCACTGATATTTCCCAAGCAGTGGGGGTTGTGAGCAGGTATATGCATGATCCTGGAAAGGAACATTGGCAAGCTGTGAAATGGATTTTGCGATACATCCATGACACAGCTGATGTTGGTTTGATATTTGAGCGGGAACATAGTCAGTATGTAGTCGGATATTGTGATTCAGACTATGCTGGTGATTTAGATAAGCGTAGATCAACTACAGGCTACGTATTTACTCTTGCTAAAGCACCGGTCAGTTGGAAGTCTACCTTACAGTCAACGGTTGCTCTGTCTACTATGGAAGCAGAGTATATGGCAATTTCAGAGGCTGTAAAGGAAGCAATTTGGCTTCAAGGGTTGCTTGGTGAACTGGGGATTGGACAAAAGTATGTGAAAATACATTGTGATAGTCAAAGTGCTATCCATTTAGGAAAGAACCAAGTTTATCATGCAAGGACGAAGCACATTGATGTTCGGTATCACTTCATAAGAGAGATACTTGAAGAAGGTGGAGTCAGAATCGAGAAGATCCATACTACTGAGAATCCTGCTGATATGTTGACAAAAGTTGTGACTGCAATCAAGTTCAAATTTTGTTTGGACTTGATCAACATTGTCAAAATTTGAAGATTGGTTTTGGTGACCCCGTTTGACGAGGAGATTGAAGATTTTGAAATTCGCCAAGGTGGAGATTTGTTGAAGTGTGGCTTATTTTGAAAGAGGAAAATATCCCACATAGATAGAATTTGTAAAGGGTGGGCTCATTTGTTGTATAAAAGGAGACCACCTCTTCACTTTGAAAAACATCCCAAATTGCCTAAGTCTTTTAGCAATTTCTTCTTTCTTCCTCTATAGTTTGTAATAGTTTCACTTTAGTCCTTTAGTGAAATATTTTGGTGGGGTCCGAGGACGTAGGCTAAATTAGCCGAACCTCGTTAAATTTGGTGTTCTTTATTTTGTGCTATTCTTCAAGTAGCCGTTGTTAGTTATAGTTGTAGTGTTATATTTTGCTATTAAATTCGTCTAGTTAGTTCTGTCGAGGAGGTTGGGTTTTAAGCGCGACCGTTGTGACGCCTCCAATCTTTCCTGGGAATTAAATCTAGTGTGGTTTTCTAGTACAATATTTCCCTCGCTATTTCTATATTTGGTGGAATATGACTCTGAGTTCCACAACATGTGGTTCGTTTGTGGGATTTTAGGGGTTGTGGTTTACGTAGTGTATTAGTATTTGTTGTTGGATTAGTTTGGGTGCATTTGTAATTGTGATTGTTGATTCGGCTGATTGGTTAGAAATGGTCAGAAGAAAAGGTAAAAATAAAGTAGAGGGTACCTCGCGGAATCCAGATTCCGAGATTAATGCTATGTTTGATGAGGTTGAGGAGCATACTATTGCTCTCGACCCTCGGTTTGAGAATTTAGAGATACAGACAGAGTATAGGAGGCTTCATGCCCGTTTGATACATTAAGAGCATCCTTTAGTTATTAAGAAACCCGTAGTAAAGGCGATTCTACTGTCCCACAACTGCCAAACTTACTATGAGGAGCCACAGTCGATTTACCGAGTTGGGTGCAGGAGTTTTATGTTGCCATTGTAGTTAATGATAAAAAGCCCAGGAATTATTGAAGGAGTGACAAGGTCACAGTGCGGGCAAGGATGTTGATTTTGGTAAATTTTCTATAAAGGCTTGTCTCGGTCTTCTTGGTCATCCCATTGCTTGAGATTATTGTGCCTTGTTACTCCTCAACTACAATGTAGTGGATTTTGACGATGTTTTGAGGGAAATAGCTGTAGAAGGGGCCCGTTGGAGAAATAGCAACAACCTACTGAAACGGGGATCGGACTGCCGATGGATATTTCTGGTATGAGTTTGTCTATCATTGCATTATGCTGACTATGAACAAGTCGTAAGTAATTAAGGAACGATCGGTTCTGGTATATGATATTCTGAAGAAGATGAAGATAGACATTGTACAATTGATCTACACAGACCTGCAGAACCAAATCAAGAAGGTAGCTTTGGAAGACCTCTCTGTCCCTACTAAGAATAAATGCCTTTCCTTTTTCCATTCTTGATTAGTGCACTATGTCAGAAGTATCATGTTGAGAAGTATAAGGATGAGGAGTTTGATGCTCCGGGTCTGATTTTGGAATATGCCGACAAGCTTCACCAGGCAAGAGGAAACAAGAGGCCTCACCCCACTCTGCTTAATGGCGAGGGATCGAGTAGGCAGCCACAGGGGCTCAGCCCATACATGACTGATTCAGAGATGGCTCAAATTCGGTTAGGTCAGTCGATGATGGTGACAAACATGCAAATACTGGCATAGTATCAAAGGCAGCTGATGATTGAGTCTGGAATTTCTGCCGGGAGACCCGTGTATGCTTATTTAGCGATTCCCGACTTTCTTCCTCTACGACCTCCACTGCTATCGAGAAGCTTATGATTGACTTGGCTTGATTTGGATGAGCCCCTATCTGAGGAAGCCGAGGCTGATGATGGAGATGCTGCTGATGAGGTCGAGGATGATGAGCAATGATATGATACTTTTGGATCCTTTTAGACATTTTTTCCTGTTTTTGTTTTTGCTTATGTTGTTTAGTTTAGTTGTTTCTTTTATGATTTTATGTTTTATCTGGCACGTATTAATTTGACATTGAATATTATCTATTTGTACTACCTTTCTTATGTCTTGCGTCTTAGCTTGTGACTTGATGAGTTATTTATTTACTTCGCTGAGATGAGTGACGAGTTTCAGACATTTTGATGAGCATTGATATGATTGCCTCGATGTTACGCGCAACCTACTACTCCTAGGTTTGCTTTTTTAAACATTCCACTCTATATGTAATTCTTTTACCCTTTTTTGCGGTTTATGTTTGGATATAACATTGAGGGCAATGTTAGGTTTAAGTTTGGAGGTGTTGGGAGTGGCTTTTTGTTGGGTTTCACAAAAAATTGCGCAGCGGATAGTTTAAAATCCCACAGTGTTTTTCTCGATTTGCCTATTGAATCACATAAACGTTAAAACGAATAAAACTTACCCGTTGAAGCGACATGGTTGGAGAACTCGATCCTCCTTCAAAAATTCGACACTTGAAGCCTCCAAGTTTACCTAGTGCTATCCACTCTTTACGAATTCCTTGAAGCTCTCTTGAATTTTTTACCAGAACAACGAAAGTACGTTACCTCTAAATAATCACGCGGATTGATTGACAAAAAAAAATCCCTTCTTTTTCCCCTTGATGACCGATGGCTAGTGTAGGAGTGAGGTAAGAGAGTTTTCTTTTTCTTTTCTAGGAGAGTTGTGTGAATGTGAAATTCCATCTAGATCAAAAGTCTTTAAGTGATGTATTTAATATTACTTGACTTGTTGACCAAGACAAAAGATTAGAGCCCATGTTGGGCATCCTAGAGGACGCCCAAATCGGCCCTTGGACACCCCTTACTTGGCCCGACTCATCTTTTGTTTTAATTAATTATCTATTATTTAATTAATAATTTATATCCAATAAATAAATCAATTAATTAAATAAATATCCAAATTAATTAGATAAATTAATTCATTAATGTATTTCTTTAAGAAATTAATAAATAATTAGTGTTATCGTTATAATTCATTATCTCATCTAATGAGCAATTAATTAGTCACATTTAATTTATCCCATACATTAAATCTCCTAGAATAAAATAGTAGAATCATTTTATTTTTCTTTATCAATCCTTTAGCACGACTTTTTAGGTTCATTTCGTTTGGCAATGAGAGAAATCCAAAGGAAGTGGGTAACACCTAGCTAGTCACTTGACCCACTTCGTAGCCTAAATGAAATCGAATGAACATAT
Source organism: Buddleja alternifolia (assembly GCA_019426215.1). Lineage (NCBI taxonomy): Eukaryota > Viridiplantae > Streptophyta > Magnoliopsida > Lamiales > Scrophulariaceae > Buddleja > Buddleja alternifolia. Next base: position 108,316 of record WHWC01000054.1, on the reverse strand, counting down.
CATTCCACAACCTTCCAATCGTAAATACTGTATAAGTATAAACCATTTGTTCACGTGTCCCAGTCAAGTGATAGTCATGGTTATGTCAAACTCACTAGACTTGACCATATGTATTAATTATAATAATAAGAGATCATTGAGTTCAATTTAGTGCCTTGCACAATCGTCTCTTTTGCTTTGGCCAAAGACTTTGATCTCTATTATCTATAATCACATAAGACACTTTCTCATTCACTTATGAGAGAACAAATCTCATATTAGTTATCAGCTAAGACTACCACTTGCCCATCAAACCGCATTTTGAGATCGACCCCACCAATGGATGAATTGTGTCTAACTACTCTAGTGACAAATTGACGTCACAAGTGTATCTTCCGCCTGATACATCAGGTCATAGGTTCACTTATACCTTACGCATAATTAGTTATGCCATTGACAGTCATAGAGTGAAAACTCATGCGACAGAACCGATGAGAGTCGTGTTCGAGCATATCAGTTCCACTGATGTGCCTACAATCTTAAACTTCCACCATCACATGGTGTTCGACTGGCACGCCAATGTTAAAGCTTAGATTGTATATGTGTTCCAAGTCTTTATTTTTCCATTAAAGACTTCATATTACTTGCGAACGAGTTTAAGTAGTCAAGATCAATCTCTCTAGTGCCAATCTTCCTATCCCATAGAAAGTAGAGAGATTGCACAGAAAACCTGGACAATAGGTTTTACACTACTTATAGATGAAGATAAGATTTAAGTGAAAACTAAACAATGCCTTTTTTTATAAATAAGAATAATTTCATTACAAGAAAGATACCCTATCATTCTATGCTCTATGACATCTGTGGGCATAATCCTAACACTTTTATTTTCTTGTGTGATGTATTGCTTTGTTCAAGTTTGGGGGCGCGTAGGCCCGATTTTGTGCCTTACATGGTGATATATTGAAATTTGATGCAAAAATTATTTAAAATGGATTTAAGCTTGCTAGTTTATGTGATCTTGATTTATGAAGCTCAACATGGTGGCCTTAATTGAAAATTTTTTGTGAAAATCTTTGAATAAAATACAATAATTCAATAATGTTATCTTGGTAATGCTCGTTGTCAACCCTAGTTTAGAATTTATCATTCTTTAGATGACACTAGGCACATAATCTAACGGTAGAGGTGTTGAGTGGATTCTCATTCTGAAACATGAAGGGTAATTTCATAGAAATATTAACCGGGATGGTTTATGATGTTTCGAGTGATTAGTTGCTTTTAATGCTTTAAAGTGAGAAACCTTCATTAATAATGCAATTTAAATATGTTCTAAAGAACATTGAGTAATCTGATTGGTATGACTATGTTGGGAAACGACATAAAAACGCATTAAAAACTCCCTATGGTAGTCATCTTTGATTTTCCATATTCAAACTTAGAGGAAGAATTACTCATTTGTTCTTGTTTGTATGCGTCTTTTCAAAAATCTGACTTGAGCCGCAAAATTGTCACTCCCTTTAAAGCTTCACGCCAGAATCCAAAGTAGAAAAATCCTCTTCCTTTCTTCTCTGAGGGTGACGACTAAGAGAGAGGATGAGGGGAAAGAGTTTTTGACAGGGTTCTTTTTCTTCTTGCTGTAAAAAGGAAGCTAGGGTTTTTAACTCTCTTTGAGTAGTATATAAATACACTGCTCAAGAGTTATAACACTCTTGGCAACCAAGTCATGGATATGGACGCCCACCTTGACCATGTGCTAACCTTCAGGCTAGTGCACCACTTGGTTTCAATTTTAATTCAAATCAATTTATTTAATATATTTATCTATTAATTAATTAAATAAGCGAATCAATTAAAATATAATTAATTCCTCCAAGAAATTCATAAATTAATTACATCATCAAATGAAAAATTAATTATTTAATATGAATCGATATCAAATACTGAAAACCCTCTTAAGTCAAAAACTGTTTTTCCTTTTACAATTCCCTTGAGCACGACTCTTTAGGTTCTTCTCAAAAGGCAATTGGGAGGAAAACAAAAGGATGTGAGTAACGCTTAGCCACTCTCGTAGCTCACATCGTAATCCAATTGAGAACAAATGATGAGGATAAAAAACTTAACACGCTAATACCTAACGTGCTTTTATAGAAAGTGTACTAGTCGTGTGTAGTAATAAAAGTGGACAGAAAGAAGTCCGGGTTGTCGAACCACAAGGACTTGAATTCTAGTTTATGATTTGCAATAAGAGTAAAGACAATTAAAGTAAAGTAAGAGCAAAACAATTAAGTAAACAAAGAACAAAAGTAAAAATAAGCAATGGATTGAAACTCAAGTGTGAAAATAGACTAAGTCACATGCAAGACTTCATTTGATCCTTATTCGCACAAAGACTCTCGTTGAATTATTAGACCTAGTTGCTATGGTGAAAACTCTTAAGGTAAAGAATAACCGATGTCTCGTGATAGACTCCTATACTTAAATGGCAGTTTCCTAAGTATGTCTACCCGGAAATCTAACCTCTAAGTATGCATTAAAGAACTAGAGTTTACTCGATTAGAATCGAACGACTTCACCCGGGAGTCTTTACCTATGTCTAGGGCAACTCCTATTTGATCGGTGATGTTATGAATCCTTTGCACCCTAGTTTAAGTCTTTCTCAAAACGCTAAACTAGGCAGTCAATCATACACATGTAAGAAGTATAAACACAAATTCATAACACATAGCAATATAGAAATTAATTCAACGATTATCAATAATACGAAAAATTCACAAATCAACTCTTACAAGGCCCTACCCTTATGAATTTAGCCCATAACTATCAACATAGAAGAATTCAACATGTTCACATACATAATTGTCAACATAGAATGCAATAAACAATGAATAAACTCCCTATAAGGTTGAATGGTGATGGATTCTTGACACGCTAAAAGCTAACGTGCTATGATAGCAAGTGCACTAGTCGTGTGCAGTAATAAATGGACGGTAAGTCCGGATTGTCGAACCACAAGGACTTGAATTCTAGTTTAAGATTTGTAATGAAGTGAATAAACAAAGTAAGAATAAATTCAAATAAAATTTGTAAAGAACAAGAACAAAGATGAGCAAGTGATTTAAAACCAATATAAAGGGAGACTAAGGCACATGCTAGGTTCAAATTGATCAAATATACCTATAAAGGTTCTTGTTGAAGGATTACACTTATATTGTTATGGTGAAAACTCCTAAGGTAGAGAATAATCGATGTCTCGCGTATAAACTCCTATACTTAGATCGTGATTTCCCAAATATCCCTATCCGGAAATCTAACCACTAAACATGCATTAATGTACTAGAGTTCACTCGATTTGAATCGAACGACTTCACCCGGGAATCTTTACCTATGTCTAGGGCTATTCCTCATTAGTTGCGGGTCATGATGTGAATTTCTTGCACCCTAAGTCAATTTTCTCCCGAAATATTAACCTAGGCATAAGATTCTAACATATAATGATCAAGTATATGCAAGATAGACAAAAACACAATTCACATCACATAACAATATAAGAACAACCTCAACAATCATCTATTGTAAGCATATATCACAATTTGGCCTTACATGGCCCTAGTCTTACGAATTTAGTTCATAATTGAAAGCATAAAAGACATAAGAGGAATATTCATAGACATAAATGAAATGAAAAGCTCTTAAAAACTCCCTAAATGGTGAATGATGATGGATCTTGAAGTTGAGCCTTCAATCCCCAAGCTCTTTTCCTTCCTCTAGTTTTCCCCTCCAAGAGTGATGAAGAATGGTGATGAATGGTGGAGAAATCAGATAGGCTGCCCCCCTCTCCTCCAAGAATCTGAAATTGATAGTGAATGATGAAGAGTATGGGTTCCCCCTCCTTTTATAGCCAAAATTCCACTAAAGTATGCATTAAGAATTCCCATTAAAGTTCCCCAATGAGAATTCCACCTAAGGTGATGCTTAAAGTTTGGCTTTTAAGATTCCAACCAGCTAAAAAATGCTAAACTTTCGGCCCTTAAGAATTCCACCAAGCATAACCATGTGAAAACTTCAACAAAACACATGCATGCTGCCATTTTCTTGCTTTCCAGCGCAGTCTTAGTATTTGCCTCATAACATTCTCCACAGATCTCCAAATTGGATGATTCAAGTCCCCATGTTTAGATAAAACATAGATCTACAACGTTACAGAAGGACATTTTGTCCAATTCAGTCGCTAAGTATACCTAAATTACGTTTCAATACGGCGGTTGTTTCTGATTTGGCACCCATAAAGTAAATCTACCAAGAAACACACTTATGACAACCCCTCAACACATGTGCTGAATTATGGCCAAAAGTGATTCTTACCCATCATATAATGCTGGAATTTAGGCTGAAAAGGAGTAACATTCGGACTATCCATGCCTAGGCATGACTAGGAGGGCGTTGGGGCGTATCCTGGCACATGTACTTCTCTGTTCGGCGCAGCAATCGTATTTCCTTCACAATTATCTCTATAGACCCCCGATTTGGATATTTCAAGTTCCCATTTGAAGCTAAGACATACATAAACTTTGTAGAAGGAAACTTTGTCTAAGTCGGTCTCTAAATGTATGGAATTATCGCTCGAATGTGGTAGGAGATGCATAAACCGCCTAGGTGTTGAAAAACATGCTTGAACTTGTTTTGTATATCGTTTTTCTTCCCTTTTCTTCATTTATTCTCATTTATTACCTGTATTCACTTAACACACCTATTAAATGCAAATGTGACATGATTTAAGCAATAAGTGAATCCAAATCATAAGAATTACGGTCTTAAAAACACGTAAAAACACCTCTTATCAATTCTCTAGTGGAGCTTCAATCCTTAGCTCTTATCTTCTTCTTGACCTTCAAGGTAGGTGAAAAGATGGCCCAAAACTCAGAGAAATGCTCCCATTCCCCCAGATTTCGACCCCTTCAAATGAGCTGAAAATTTCTTTTTATAACTTCTAAAAACGGTTACAAAGGCGCCCAGGTGCGGGTGGATCGGCGCCCAGGCGTGGCTTACGTGGCACTATTGGCTTGAGGCAAAAGTCAAGGGGCGCCCAGGCGTGGCTCTACTAGCGCTCGGGCGTGGGTGATCTAGCGCTTAGGCGTTGAATATGTGGCTCCTGGGCGTGAGACTGCGAAGCATCCTGTCCTCCTTCCTTCGACTGGCGCCTGGGCGTGGTAGAACTGGCGCTTGGGCATCGTTCTGCGAAGCATCCTATAGAAACCGTTCAATACACCGTCGTTTGCCCTTTTCTTCGTGCAACGTCGCTTAGTGCCTGAATTCACTTAATGCACAGATTAAACATACAAGAGGCACAATTTAAGCTATAAATAGACCTAAATTGTCAATAAAAGAGGTTAAGAACATGTGCAAAAATGACTCATATCAATCATTCCAAACCTTTCCTATTGCGAATACTGTACGAGTATAAACCTTTTATATGTTCTTATATCCTAGTCAAGTGAGAGTCATAGTAAAGTCAAACTCACAATACTTGACTATATGCTTAAGTACATATTGAGTCGAGGTCAGTAAGACACCTTTTATGTCTAACACCAGTAATATCTATCGTTCTGGCCAAAGAATTTTGTGAGGAAGTTTCAAGTTAGATGTTTTGATGATGACAAGATAGGATTTTATGTTAGACCACAAAAAGAATGTAAGTTTATATTTTCATAGAACTTATGTATAAGCGTTTGAAAGTTTGTAATTTTCTTTAGGCATGTAATTTTTGTCTATGTAGAATTTAGACTAAGTATTAGATACCGAATCACTAATAGAATTCTAGGTGAATCTATTAGAGATGAAGTTGAAGATCAGCGGCTGAAGACAAATAAAGATAAAGATTTGTTCTTAGCGTCTGTCAAACGCTAAAGGACTGTTTCAGGACTTAAGAATCAAGCGCTCAAATCACTTCAGCGATCAAGGATCAGATTCACTCGAAATAAATTCTCAAGTCATGAAGGACTTAAATACAATCATTCAACGAACATTTATTTCCAATAGGAAATAAATTCAAATTCATTAAATGCCTGATAAGTGCATTAAATGTGATAAGCTATTATGACTTGTGGACAAGCCACCTTTTGACTAGACTGTCAGATTTCAGAGTTTGAAACCTGCTCCTGCCCAATTGGAACCAGCAGGATTTCAGGAATGTCAGAGAAAAAGTAGACTCACATGCCGCGTGAGATGCATGCTCCTACATGTGTCCAACGGACAAATCCTAAGAAATTACCTATAAATACCTCATTCCAGCAAACCCTAAATATAGTAATATATAGAGATATACGTACATGCACAAGAAAAGGTCAAAACTTTGCTAAAATTCTCTCTCAAGAAAAGCTTAGAAACTCCATAGCCAAAGTTCTTCCAAGCTTTTCTTTACATGCATTCTAGACAGTTATAGACATCTCAAACATCTTCAAAGAAGAACCATGCACTATTATTGAGATATCCTAAGTTGTTTGAACTTTCTAAAATAAAAAAAACCCGTGACTAAAACCCTCAACATCCCCTATCTGTGTGAAGAAGTTGTTGACTCTACAAGCAGTATTTCTGAGTGAGAGAAGCTATTGGTGAAGATCTTCACTGGTGCTGAAGTCTATGTGATCAAGGAGCCCAAGATCATCATCCCCTCCTCTATTTTGTAGAAGTCTCTATGTGATCCTTCGATATTCAACTTAGTGGAATTCCTCCAAGTGTTCAAGGAGAAGAAGGATGTAGCTGGGATTACACCACCCAGTGAACCTTACAAATTCTTGTGTTATTTACTATTTTATTGTCTTTCTTTTCATTACATTATTTATTTTGAAAAAGACAAGGAAATCAACTAAGCGACTATTTGACATAAACGAACGATAAAACCTTAAAAAATCATTTCGGCTGTGCTAACCTTGATTAAACGATTTAAGAGTTACCCTCCTTTGGTAAATTGCTAAAATCACTAAGCTTAAGTTATCTTTATTGAAGCGCACGACCCAAGCGCTCAGCTTTATAAACGTTCTAATCTTTAAAAGTGATATGAATTTTTTAAGTTGAAAAAGACTTCAGGGTCTATTCAACCCCCCCCCCCCCTTCTAGACCCTTTCGTATGCCACTTGGTACCACCAAGTGGTATCAGAGCGGTTGAAGTAGAAACCTAAGCGTTTCCGAGCGTAACTGCTTGTTTAGATCCATTTTGCTAAAACTTTGTTGCTTTAATTTTCTTTTAAAAATCTCATTATGACTTTTAACAAAATGCCTAAGTTGGTTGAATTAAACTATGATTCTTGGACACTTAGAGCATTCGCTTATTTATGCTCTTATGATAATGAAATGTGTGATGTAATTACAGATGACCCCATTCAGATCATGAAATTTATAACTTGAGCACCTAGAGCGACTGAAACTACTCCAGATGGGTATGTTGAGAAGCTCAAGATACAATGGACGCCAGAAGATCGGAAAAGAGCAAATCTAGATAATATTGGATGAAGTGCTCTCTACTCAGCGTTAGGAGATAATGATGCATTGCTCAACAAGATCAAGCAATGTAAAACATCAAAAGAAATATGGGATAAGTTTACCATCGTGTGTGAAGGCTCAACACAGATAAAAGAGAACAAGCTCTCCATAGCCATGCAAAGATTTGAGCATTTCAAAATGTAGCCCAATGAGACTCTAGAACAATTCGATACAAGGTTCACTTTGCTCATTACAGAGTTAGCCACACTAGAAAAGGAATTGACTAACAAAGAAATGCTCAACAAGATATTAAGAAGTCTTCCAAGCAAATATTTGATTAAGACGGTTGCAATGAGAGAATCACAAACTTTGGAAACTCTAACCTCGGAACATGTGTTTTCAGAGTTAAAGGTATTTGAATTTGAACTATGAGAAGTCAACAACACAACGACTTCTACATCAGCGACTGAATCAGGAGCCCTAAGAGCTACGACTAAGAGCAAGGGAAAGTCAGTCAGCGAGGTGAAAACGACAGAATCAAATGAGGAAATGGGAATGACTTTATTGGTTAAGAAATTTAAGAAATTTCTAAGATACGAAAAGAGAAACCCTAGTGGACAGACCTCATTCTAAACTCCTGCCCCTGCACCAGCGCCTCAGTATCAAGCGCCAGTATATTCTGCACCTCAACCAGTAGCGCCAGTTCCATACAAGCGCCTCCATACCCTACTTAGAACCTCTCAGCACCAATTATTCCCAAGAGATTAACCACTGAACAGAAAATGAAAACAAATTTATGTTACAATTGCAGGAAACCAGGACACTACCAGGTAAATTGCTCTTATCCGAATGTATCTAAGCCCACAAGGTAAGATTATGCGGATAGAAACCAATTCAGGATCAACCTTCGCCAACAAGGTTTGCTAGCGGAATCTGAACCATTCTCCGCACCTGAAGCGGACTTGGAGTCATCAGATGAAAGCAGTGATGATGAGCCAACAAACGACTCAGCATTAATTTGTCTTATGGTAAGAGATGAAGAAGCGTCTGATGACTCGTTATCTAAGGTAAACAATGAATTATCTCATCCTCTTTCTTTATGAATTACTTGACACAGTAAATGAATATTATAAAGATTGTCAAGATGCCGCCAAGATATATCAAAATCACTTTGCTATCATTTCATCGCTCACAAGTGATAAAGTAACACTCAAAGCAGAGTTTCAAGTTCAACAACAATGCGTTGAGAAGAATCAATCGCTTGAGAGTGAAATAACCCAGTTAAAAAGTAATCTTGATATAATAGTCAACAGAGAAGCTGAGCTGATTGCTAGACTTGCCAAATCAGAGCAGCTTGTCTCATCATTATCTAGAGCATCAAGAAAGCTAGATAATGTGACTGAATTAACTAGATTTTTTGGTGAAAGGACTAGTTTAGATTGTGATAAACTTGGTCAGAAATGAAAAGCATCTAAGGTTATGGCAACTAACAAAGGAAAAGGTGTATTCTTTGTTGAGAAGAGTTCAAACAGTCAAACACTGAATGAACCTAAGGACAATGGTAAGAGGCCAAATGAGAAGGTCAATACCGACTCAGGCAATAAAGAGAAGACAAAAGTCAATGACTCACAGAAGAAGGTTTATCCAAATGCTCAAAAGGATAAGGACAAACCATCTACAAGTAAATCAACCGCTAAGCATCAATCGCCAAAAGGGACTCATAAGCCAGTGCTGATGAAATACCAGCGTCAATATTCTCAAAGATCTAGATCATATTATCGATACTATGATAATTATGATTATGATTATGACTATGATTACTATTATAATCGAGGGTATTACTATACACCTAAAAAGCACACACAACACAGTCCGAAACCCAAGAAGGCCAATCTTCCCGTAATAAAGACAAGGCAAATATGGGTTCCGAAAGTTTTAATTCAAACTAAAGTCATTAACGTTGAAGGACCCAAAACAACATGGGTACCTAAGAAGAATTAGAATTGCCCTTTAAATGCAGGTACCTAGAGACAACACCGATACCTCAGTTTAGTACGTTGATAGTGGGTCATCAAGGTACATGACTGGCTCAAAAGATCTCTTGGTCAACTATCGTGCAACCAACGGTCCTCAAGTTATATTCGGTGATAACTCCAAAGGTAAAACCAAAGGTACAGGTATCATGCACAGGGGGAACATCATGATTAGTGATGTACATTATGTTGAGGGTCTTAAGCATAATTTGTTAAGTATTAGTTAATTTTGTAATAATTTGTTAAGTATTACTATTGTTATGTTAACGACGCTAAGACTAAGTTTACAAAATTAAGAGGAAAAAGAACAAACAATGTATATTTAGTAGATTGGGATTCTACATTTGATAAAAACCCCACATGCTTTGTTGCTAAGAGTCAAAATGAATTGTGTTGGTCATGGCATAGAAAAATGGATCACTTTAACTTTAAGGCAGTCTCTCAGTTAATATCGCTAAATCTAGTAGAGGGCTTACCTAAAGGTTCCTTTCAGAAAAATTGCTTATGTGATGCATGTCAAATGGGTAAACAAGTTAAATCATCTTTCAAAAAGAAGTCTGTTTATCTACCTCTAAAATTGTTGAACTATTGCATTTAGATTTGTTTGGTCCTATTCAAATTATGAGTGCTAGTGGAAAAAAGTATTCACTAATAATAGTTGATGATTTCTCTCACTATACATGGGTAGAATTTCTAGCTACCAAAGATGAAACTAGTGTCAACCTCACAGCGCTAATTCGTCAATTACAAACCTCAAATGATCTAAAGGTGAAGAGAATTAGAAGCGACAGAGGAACTTAATTAACTAACCAATTTGTTGAGAAGTTTTGTACAGATTTTGGAATACTTCATGAGTATTCTGCCCCTAGAACACCTCAACAGAATGGAGTTGCCGAGCGACGGAACAGAACGCTTCAAGAAGCTGCTAAGACGATGCTTGCAGAGCCGGTGGCTACACTCAGAACTGGTATATAATCAACAAGCAACATGAGAAGACTCCATATGAGTTGTGGAAGGGACGTAAGCCTAATATTTCATATTTTCATATATTTGGTTCTGTATACTAAATAAGATCAAATCGAAAGTTGAAGAATCCATTCATATTGTGTTTGATGGTGCTAACCAAGAACCGAGTAAGGTTAATCATAATGATGTATAAATGGAAGATCTTGTCCAACAAGCATCACAAATCAATCTTAGTAATGACAATGAGGATAGTGAGATCTTTGTGCCCATTCCTAAGGTTAATCGTGAGGATACAAATGATGATACCGTAAGAATCGCTAATGATCATGAAGAGAATGATCGTCAAGAGCAAATTGGAACTGTGAATGATGTAGCGACTGCGTAACAGACAAATGATGATCAAGCGATTCATAATCAAGAGTCTGTCAACCTGTTCCAACCAGATCGTAAATGGCTTAGAGACCATCCACCAGAGCTAGTCATTTATAGATATTGAAGCATCTGTTAGAACTAGGTCCGCAACAATAAATGAGGCCATGTTCGCAAGCTTTCTATCTCAAATGGAACCAAAGAAAGTGGATGAAGTACTTAGTGATTGAAGTTGGGTAGAAGCGATGCAAGAAGAGTTTAACCAATTTGAAAGAAGTAGGGTTTGGACACTAGTACCAAGACCAACTCACAAAAGAGTTACTAGAACTAGATGGGTTTTTAGGAACAAGATGGATAAAGATGACATTGTGATAAGAAACCAAGCCAGATTAGTCACTCAAGGTTATTGCCAAGAAGAGGGTATTGATTTCGATGAGACGTATGCCCCAGAAGCCCGTTTTGAAGAAATTAGGATGTTCCTAGCATTTGCCATATTCAACAAGTTCAAAGTGTACCAAATGGACATGAAGAGTGCTTTCCTGAATGGTAAACTCCAAGAAGAAGTTTATGTGGAGCAACCACCAGGATTCATCAACAACCATGGGAAAAGTATGGTCTACAAATTGGATAAGGCACTTTATGGCCTTAAACAAGCACCAAGAGCATGGTATGACACTCTCTCTATCTTCCTTATAGGTAAAAGCTTTTCAAAAGGCAGCGTTGACACAACAATATTTAAAATTACCCATAATGAAGATATTCTCTTAGTCCAAAATCTATGTTGATGATATTATATTTGGTTTTACTAATAAGCGAATGTGTGAGAAATTTTCGAAAATGATGCAAGATCAATTTGAAATGAGCATGGTGGGAGAATTAACTTTCTTCTTAGGATTACAAATTAAACAACTCACTACTGACATATTTATAATCCAAGCTAAATATACCAGAGATATGATTAAGAAATTTGGTATGGAAAATGCATCATCTTCAAAAATTCCAATGAGCGAAACGCTTAAGTTAGATAAAGATGAAAGTGGGAAGAAAATTGATATCACTAACTATAGAGGTATCATTGGATCACTTCTTTATCTTACCGCTAGTAGACCCGATATTATGTTCTCGGTATGCATGTGTGCACCCTTTCAAGCTGATCCTAGAGAATCACACTTAAATGCTGCCAAGAGAATCTTTAAATACCTAAAAGACACACAAAATGTGGCTTATGGTATCCAAGGGACTCTCCTTTTGAATTAATTGGTTATTCAGACGTAGATTTTACACGATGCAAAATAGATAGAAATTAAAATTACTAGTGGTACATGTCAATTTCTAGGTAATAGATTGATTTCGTGTCATAGTAAGAAACAACAATCCATAGCGACTTCTACCGCTGAAGCAGAGTATGTAGCCGCAGGGAGCTATTGTGCAAAATCCTTTGGATGAGTCAACAACTTGGAGATTATGGAATAGTCTTAGGTCCTACACCAATCCATCGTGACAACCAAAGCGCTTTAGCTATGACCCAAAACCCAGTCCTTCATTATAGAACTAAACACATTGACATCCGATACCATTTCTTTCGTGACCATGTTCAAAAGAGAGATTATCTCCATGCATTTCATTGGTACTGACAAACAATTGGCAGATATCTTCACCAAAGCGCTCAACGAACAACGTTCTCACACTTTGAGAAGTGAATGAGGTATGATTCATTTAAACGCTTAAATCATAAAGCATCATATTTTTTAGGCATAAAATTTAGGGGGAATCTACTTTAAATTTATGTCCAAAGCGTCTTTCAAAATTGAAATGAGTCATCAATTTTAGGGGGAACTCTAAAATTGTAGTTATTCCAATCTATGAGCGACTGTGATAAAAAACAACTTTGAAAATTTTATGCATTGATCTCTAGCGCTTATCTATTGTGCATGACAAAATCAATCTCTAATAAAATTAAATAAAAACATTTTATCAAAAGCGATTGACCTTATCAAAAAGACTTCAGCGAACGCTAAGTAACTTTCTCTGAAAATTATGCATAGTTTTCAACGCTAAAAAGGTAGTGTGTGGATAAGTCCAAAAGATGAGATTTGACAACTGCCCACACGTGCCTATCAAATTAAACTGACGGGTAATGATTCCTATGTAAAAAACTAGGCGGTTCAGTAACTGTCAAGCGCTTGTACTTCACACTGAAAATTTCAAAATCATTCAAACGTTTTGAAAAAGTAACTGCGGACTTCAAACTTTTATAATTCACAGCTGTTACCCTATTTTACTGCACTTTTTGACATTCGTCTTTATGAGTAAACGACTTAGATTTAATTTTTGTTATTTTCAAAATTAATTTTTGTATATGTGTTAATCATCTAATAGTTGAGGAGTTATTTTTTTCCTCCTATTTAAACCGTTTGCAATTTTTACAGTAAAATTTTATCACTTTCAAATACTTATACTGTAAAAGTTCTTCTCTCTAATGAAAAAAAAGACTCCTTTCTCTCCTCAACCGAAGCTTTTTTAGTTCATCAATGGTACCCAAATCTTCAAAATCTGTTGCCGAAAAATCTTCCAAATATGAAAAACCAGTCACTGTTAACGCCGATTTTCTTGTTAACTGGGACTACCTTTATGATAACCAGAACTTTCCTCTTAGGACGTCCAAGAATCTGGTTTGCGTGAAATGATAACCTCCCATTCAAACATCTATGAGGAAGAAACTCTTTTCTTCTTTCAGAATGAAAACATTTATGATGATGGAAACTCCATTTTCTGTGTCTTTCCATTTTGCTCGTGAGACCTTTGTTCTCACCCCTTCTCTTCTTTCTTCTCTACTACATCTGCCAAATGATGGTGGAGAAGTTGAATACGTCACTCTCGGCGACGCCACCAAGGTCTGGGCACTGATCAAGAAGGATGAAGCTGAAGCTACCTATGAACCTAACTTCAAGAAGAATGACATGAAGGGCGAATATGTCATTCTGGCTGACATATGCGCAAAGATGATCGAATGCAGGAAATGAAGCTTCAATAAGATCTCTAACGTTTAGTACAAAATGATGGTGACAATTCTGACCAAATTGAAGATTAATTGGTCACTTTATGTGCTTAATCGCTTTAAGGCAACGATGGCCAAGTTGGTGAATCCCAAGCCTTATGGGATTGTTTTAAGTTTAATTTTGAATGCTAGTGGTTTCGTCAATACCACTGGGAAGAAGGTCCCAGCGCTCAAATTCTACGGGAAAAAGATGATTGGTGAGTTGCTCAAACCCAAGCATCGGGGTGGAGCGTCTGTCCCCAAGGAAGAGCGTGAGCGACTTCTTGACAAAGGAGTTGTTTATAGCGATGATGAAGGGCAAGCGTCTTCGTCTTCATCATCCTCATCGAAAGAAGCAGTGGTTAAGCGACCAAAATGAAAGATCACTGTTAAGGTCGCTGAGCCAGCCATGCCACCAAAGAAACGAAAGAAGAAGCCAGATCCTAAGAAGAAATCACCCTCTCCCCCTCTAGTGTTTGACATTTCTCCTGAAGAAGAAGAAGAAGAAGAAGAAGAAGAAGAAGAAAAAGTACCGCTAGCCCGAAAGCGTACTCCTTCATCCACTCCAGCTGTATCAACAAGCACTCCAGTCGAGCCAGCACTTGAAGAACCAGTGAGTGTTCTTCCTCCTTCTTCGGACCTGTTCCTAAATCTACACCAGAGCCTGTAGCTGATCCTGGAGTTTTCTCAATAGAGATTGGTGATTATCAGGTTAAGTACTTGTCGTAGAAAATGTATTTTATCCTCTCCTATGTTCTTCTTTTAACACTAGGATAAAATTGCTCTTTCAGCGTTTAGCGAATATAGAATCCAGCATACTCTGAATATATTAGAAGGATTCAAAATTCCTACTCAAGCTATTCCCCTCACTTCTTTCCTCGATTTAGATGCAGAAGAAGTTATCCCGGAGCTTGAAGAACAATGGCCACTTCTGACGGAAAAAAATTAATGACATGAGGAGGAGATCTGGTTGGAGTAGGAACAATGGCTATTGCTTCTATTGCATACTGAGCGGTCGATAGAAGTGGCCCCTATCCCAACAGAAGCAATAACCATTGTTCCTACTCCAACCGGATCTCCTCCTCATGTCATTAATTTTTTTTCGCGCGGATATACGGACGAAGTTGAATTCTATTATGCCGCTACAGAACGTGACACCAAGACCTTAGCTGCATCGGAGATAGCTTTTCAAGATACTCTCCACAACCCTCATCTCTCCAACTCAGAAAAATTTAAATTTTTCGAAAGACTTGTAGATCTTGATCTCTACACACTAGAGCGTCTTCAATCTCGCTTGGAATATACTCGAAGACCAACGATCAACAGAACAAATTTTGACCAAGCACGCTTTAGTTTCACCGGTCGCTCTGGTGAGTCTTTCTATCCTTTTCGGTTAAACAAAATTGTCTTAAAAATCCAATGGGCGATTGGCTGAAAAAACCCTAAAGAGGATCTCGACAAGATTGGGTACTCGGCCCTTCCAAAAGTCGTCAACTTTCCTCAGAATGCCCTCTCTCCTAATCCATTTAAACTTTGGAAAGGAAAATGACCAATTATCCCTGAGCGTCTGAATCCAGTTAACTCGTTGATAGAAGATGAAGCTTGTGAATACTTGGTAAGACTTTGGGCTGAGGATTATGATGAAGAAACTGATCGATTTGAGAAGTATCTAGCCGCTAGAAAAGAACAGAAGAAAGCTGACAAGCTTGGCAAGCGGTGGATGATGGATACAGCCAGATGGGCTGAAGAGTACATTTTACACTTCTACACACTTGAAGAACTCGTGAGATATCCATTCTTATTCGAATTTGGAATCGAATACTGACGCCGAGGGTTTGCTTCTTTTCTACTTGAACAGCGTTAGCATATTGTAGGAAATATTAGCGACATGCCCGCATATAGGCAACCTATTGAATGCTACATCAGCCAACAACTAGCCTTATTCAGTCAAGGAGGACGCTATGTGTTTCACCCTCATCATGCGTTTGTTCAGCGTATCTTTCCAGATCTAAACGATGATGCATCTACAAGTAAGCAAGATGCTCATCCCAGTCCAAGTATAGCTCACATGAGATCAAAAGATGATCGTGTTGACCTTGCAGAATTCTACTGAGAATGTAGAGCGATTATTGAAAATGCCCAGTCCCTGGATATCACCATTACTCCACATTTTGGTGATGGTCTCAGTGATTTAAGAGGGTACATTCTACTTCCCGTTCTATTCTGCGAACAAAATATCCAAGTGGCTAAGATGATCTCGCTAATTAGGCCAGTGGACCAAGAGGCTGCCCAAGCGCTAATGCCTTTTATTTTGGACTTTTACAACTTTTACATATCAGGAATTGATCTGCCCAAGGATATGCAATTTGTACTCAGCACTAAAAAGCGCGCAGACGCTATATTCTATTTCCTGCAGACTAACATTATCAGTCCAAGGCATGTGATGGAAGTGATTGGCCCACTCTGGGTCATTTCCATTAAAGCTCCTTCTCCCCAAATCCAAATTATTGAAATAGAAGAAGATACTCCTACTGTGGAAGCCGCTCAACTACCCGAGGCTTCTTTTCCAGATCTTTCTAGCGCCTGAGTTGTCGAGATCCTATCAGCGACTGTTGATCCTACTCTGGATCAAGCGATTGAAGAAGTTCAGGAAGCTATTGATGAGCCTGAAGAGCCTCTAATCAGAGATAAATCTAAAGGCAAGGCCACAGTTTCCAGCTCTCATGGACCTAAACGCTCATCTTCGGACTCGGACTCGGACTCGGACTCAGACTCTAAAAGCGATCAAGAAGCTAAAGATTTCAGAAAAGCTATTCGCAATTCTCTTGTTAATGTCACAGGATCATTTTCTCGATTGGAAGAGTGAAGTAACTCAATGCTCAACCAAGTAGAGAGACTTCTTCAAGCTGACATGAGAAACGTAAACAAGCTTGCAATCATTATGATGAACAGTATCGCTCCTATAGTCAAAGAAATGTCTGATGACTTCAATCGGACGCTAACCCAGAATGCAACCGCTGATGCCTCTTAGAGTCAATGTATTAAATTTCAATATCGGTCTCGATATCGGGGTAGTAAATTTACGGAAATCTCGATGGAAATTTCGGGGATATTCAAAATTTCGATTCCGATTTTAAAGAAATCATGGATACTTATAGAAATATTTGGAAATATACAACAAAACTTTGTATTGCTTTAAATATCATAATTATGCATCATTTACATAAATAATATTGTATATATAATGTATGTATAATAAATTTTGTCAAGTAGTACGATTAAAATCTGTGGCGAAATATATAAAATAAATATGATTTGAGAGTAAAGTAATTACCAAATCTCCTAGGAACTTCATTAAAACAAAATACCACAATTTTAATACAAATCATCATTTAAAACCACATTATTTTAAATTTTGAAATATTTTGAGTTTGGCCGATATTTCGGGATATTTCGGGAAATTTTGGTAGATATTTAACAATGTAATTTTATTAAGAATTCAAGATTTCAGAAAATATCAAAAATGTCGGTAAATATCGGGAAATATTGAAAATATCGGGAAATTTCTATAGATATTCTGCAAAATTGGATCGAAGCTGAGATTTCGCTTCGAGACCCCCGGAAACCCGAAATTTTGGTCGAAATTTTGAGGTTTCGGAGGATATTTTAGACCATACTCAGAGTATCGCTGCAAGTTGCTCTTTTGGTAGATGAAGTCAAGCTACTTTGTCGGGACATCGCCGAATTAAAGACCTCCCTTGATGATGCCAAGAAGGGGGAAGATCTTAAAGAAAAGTCCCAGTCCAAGGCCATCTCTAAGATAGATAACAAACACTGGTGATCTATGTTTGAAGAGATAGTGAGTATAACGAAAATGCTTACTAAAAAGCAAAAGCTTAGATATTATCAAGGTAGACACTTGCTTCCTGACTTAGAGTTCTTAGAGAGTATGGGTTTTCATCCATATGCCGGACCGCTTAGAAGACACCAAAACTTTCTTTGACTTGCAAACTTATTTAGACAATGAGTACCGAATCCTTCTAGTGCTATTCTCACTAACCAATAGGGAGTATAAGGTCTGCCTTAATGTCATGGACTTTCAGTTGTTTATTTTATCTTACAAATGCCAATAAGAAAACAACGCAAATGCCTTTATATAAATAATGTTTAATTACATTGAATATGCCCTATACATTCTATCTCCTATCGCATCCGAGGCCATAACACCAATAGACTACACTAGAGGTAAAGAGTTTCATCCCTACGAACTGTGTTAGTCAGGCTGGTGGTACTGCGGGTAAAAAAATTTCATACCCAAGTATTATACATGCTCAAGCCAATGAATAAGGTTGAAAAAGTCTTAAGTTACACTAATTAATGGCCGAGACGTTTTCTATAAGTCTTGTTTCATTATGAGTTGAATGGTTGATAAATCGTGAGATTAACTCCAAAAATTGGTAAGGGTGCTACTCCACTATAATACCCTAGATTATAATCACTACACCCTTTTGGAATGTTCTTTCTAGTCTAAGTGTCAATGCGAGTATAACAAAAAGATACATTTAAGAAGTCTGAGCTTAATTGTAAGATTATGTTTTCATGTCACTATTTCTGTAGTTGAAAATTTTAAGTTACATTAACCGGAGTGTAGCTAGAATCCATTGATTTTGTAGGTATATTGTCTGCAAACCCTCACAACACTATATGCATCCTCTTTGGTAACTTTGAGGTTTAAAGGCTTATTGCACACGCTAACTACAATTGTGCACTCTATGAAAGTAAGTCATCTTTGTTTTCATGTTTGTTTTGTTTTAGATTGATGTTTTGATCTTAGTTCCATATGTCTTTATCTTTTTATTAATCGGGGATGATCAATGTTAAGTTTGGGGTGTTGATAAGTGTGAGTTTTACGTATTTGAGAGGCCGGTATTTGTATGGTTTAGGGTTGATTATGTATGATTTTTACCACTTGTGGCTTTGATTTGTGTGTTAATTGAGTACATGGTGAAAATCATAACAATTGAGGAAAAGGGGCAAAAAACGTATAATTTTAGGAAACACTGCATGCAACGTTTGAACATGGAACATTTAACGTTTGAATGTGTATTGTTCGAAGGTCAGCGCAGTCAACACCCAGTTAACCCACTTATGCCACGTCATCATGTTCGAACATGAGGAACGCAACGTTCCAACGTTGCACGTGGTTGGAGAAATTTTGAAAAGTTTTGATACCTAATTCAAGTAGAAGACTTGGAGTGCCTCTCTTATAAATATCACTTCTTTTAATAGCACAAGGGTTCAAAAATTTCAGCACTTGGGAGAGACATTTGAGCAAGAAGATGAGCCAAGGCAAGGAGAGCGACGATTCTACACCGAGATTATTCATCAATCTGTAATAGGAAGATTCTTAAATTTAGTTTATTATTTTCTATGAATAATTCTATGTCTTTAGTTGTTTTTCTCGTTACAATTATGAACTAATTTCATCAAACTAAGGCCATGTGAAGGCCGGATTATGAGTTTTTATATAAGATATTGTTCGTTGTGTTAATTATACAATTGCTTTGTGTATTGATTTTATGCTTTAATTACTTACATATGCTTGATCACCATATTTTTGTCATATAGCCAAGCCTATGCATTAGAGAAAATATAGGTTAGGGTTCAAAGGAATCAATACATAATCCGTAAACATGTGAAGGCCGGATTATGAGTTTTTATATATGATATTGTTCTTTGAGTTAATTCTACAATTGCTTTGTGTATTGATTTTGTGCTTTAATTACTTGCATATGCTTGATCACCATATGTTTGTCTTATTGCCTAACTTATGCATTTGAAATAATATAGGTTAGGGTTCAAAGAAATCAATACATAATCCGTAAACAATAAGGAGTTGTCCGTTAGTGACAAACGGTAGAGACTCTCGGATGCAGTTAGCCGGATTAATCCAGGGAAATTCTAGAACTTGAATGTATGATTGTTGGTTAGATTCTCTGATAGAAATATTTTGGGGACCGCCTATTAATAATAGGATTATTATTTTCGAGACATTTTTCAACCAAAGCAAAGTAGTCTAATAGTTCGAAGAATGATTCGTATATTTAAATAAGTAATTCGGCTGAAGCATGTGCCTTAGCTACTTTCTAACATAAGAATCTCATTCAAATTGCCAAGTCTTGTTTTTCTCACCTTTTTACCATCAATTAATCACGATCTTTTAAATTAATTTTAATTGCTTTTAAATCCTTAGTTTTAATATTCTTGTCTCTGTGGGATCGATAAATCGGACTTAATAGTCCACTATATTAGTACACACGACCAATCCACTTGTTGTTAAATACTCATAAGGATTTCTCGTCTCAACTATGAGTAAGTCGTGTCTCTAGAAAAAGACTTTAAGAGATGGCAAAGGAGCCACTTGAATCTTGCCTTAAAGGGAAAGATGACAAAATCATTATTTTCTAGGAAAATAGGTGTGTATGCATAGATGTGCTTCACTATGCTACAGTGATAGAAATCTTCATACTCCATGAGTGCCTTGGAGGTACAAGTCTGAAAAACTTTGATAGGATTCAATCTGTTAAGAAAAACAAAGTAGAGAAGAAGTTTGAACAAAGTATATGTTAGGAATCCTTCGGATAAAAGCGCATCGAAATAAAAAAATCTTGGATCACTTGAACGAATTAATGAGTTTTGTCAGTTTTCCAAAATCTTAAACGAAATAGACTACCTTATCAATTTCGTATATTTCTTCGCGTAACAACAACTCCCCGAGCTCCTGTCTCTAAAGATGCACGCGAAACGAAACTTCAAAAGTTCTTCCAAAGCTTCCTCTTTTATGTGGTTGACGGCTAGGGCAAGCTATGGAGGAGGGAGGAGTATTTTTCTCTTGTGTTATGCAATTAGGTTAAAACCTTTAATTGACTTGCTAAGTGGTGGAGTTACCTTATAACTCCTTTACTTAGCAAACAAGTCAAGGAGTCTTCCATGACTCCTTGGTGGACACCCCCTAGGGCTTTCGTAGGGCGTGGGTGGGCTTTGCTGGCCCATTCAACTTAGCCCACCTACTTAACATGTATTTAATTTAAATCTCATTTAAATTCTAATACATATTAAATAATTAATTAATCTTCAATCAAATAATTTAATTTAATCTTATTAAATTAAATATTTAATTCATTGACTTAACCAATAAATCAATGCGTCCATTTAATTACATCTTTTTAAAAGATTAACACAAAAGACATCCCGTTCGTTTCTTATAGAGCGACTGTTTAGGTTCGTCTCAATTGGCAATAGGAGAAAATACCAAAGGATGTGAGTGTCACCTAGCCAGTCCCGTGGACTCACATCGTAACTCAATTGAGTACGAAATGAATGAATCATTTACAAACCTCTAGACCATAAATACCATATAAGTATATGCCCTTCATTGATGTATCCCGATCAAGTGAAAGTCATGGTGTAAACTCACTAAACTTGATATTGTGTTTGTAATCATATCATGATGAAATTACCAAACTACCCTACATGTCCCACATGAGTTAGTTTCATTGCTTTGGCTAAAGACTTATAATTTGATATGCATATGATTGCACAGGATACTTTCTTGTTTACTATCGAGATGGTGAATCCCATCTTGGCGATCACTAAACAACTGCTACTTGACTCATTGAGATTGCACTTCGAGGTCGGCCCCACCAAAGGGTGAATTGGGCTTAACTACTCTAGTAACAGATTAAACAGCACAATCACCTTGATCATGAACCCTCAGGTCTAAGGCTCATGCATACTATTATGGTCAGTAATCCAATCATTGATAGTCACTGAGTAAATACCCATGTGATCGGATTACTGCCCTCCCCATTGACTTGGGAACCTCTTTTTTAGTGATCAAGAATAAGACTTTCCCTGTGACACATCTTATTTCATAAAGGGAGAAGAATCAACCTTGATACACAAAGACTGTTTGTTCAATACTTATTTGATACCACAAAGTTATACATGAATAGAATAATGATTGCCTTTTATTAATTATCAGATTGTACAACATAATCAAATACCATATATAATCTATTTGTCCTTATTGGCATCTAGGGCATATACCTAACAATCTCCCACTTGCACTCAATGTCAATCGCTATGGTATATAATACCCATCTTCTCAAGATGTTTCTCTAGCACCGCCTGAGCCAATGGCTTAGTGAGTGGGTCAGCCACGTTTTTCGCTGAGGTTATTTTTTGCAAGGCGATGTCGCCTTTTCCAACGATTTCTCAAATTATACGATATCTCCTCTCTATGTGTTTGGATTTGTTGTGAGACCTTGGTTCCCTAGCTTGTGCAATGGCTCAACTATTGTCACACTATAGTGGCAACGGAAGCTCCACACTAGGAACAACTTGAAGTTCAGCCATGAACTTCTTAATCGAAACAACTTCTTTGGCTACCACCAATTTAGCTTCAGTGGTCAAATCAACAGTTGTGCTTTGCTTGGAACTTTTCCAAGACACTTCTCTATCGTTTAGAGTGAATATGAACCCAGAAGTGGATTTTCGGTTATCGATATCTGACTGAAAGTCAGAATCCATATAACCCTCCACTTTCAATTCTCCATTGCCGCATACCAGAATCATATCTTTGGTTCTTCTCAAGTACTTCAAGATAGACTTTACGGCGATCCAATGTTCTTTGCCCGGGTTAGCTTGAAACCTACTCACCACGCTTACAGCATAGGTAAGATCTGGTCTCGTGCATAACATCGCGTACATGAGACTTCCTACCGCCGATGCATAGAGAACCACACTCATCTCCTTTCGATCTTCCCCACATTGAGGACTCATCTTTTTGGAGAGATGAATTCCATGTCTCATAGGCAACATACCTCTCTTAGAGTTTTCCATCCCAAACCTTTTGAATACCTTCTCTAAGTAGAGGGATTCAGAAAGTTCTATCATCTTATTCGATCTATCCTTGTAGATTTAAATTTCCAGGATGTAGGTAGCTTCTCCCAAGTCTTTCATGGAGAATTTGCTTGAAAGCAATGTCTTTACAGAAGTTAGCAATCCTTCATCATTCCCTATAAGTAGAATGTTGTCGACATATAGCACCAGGAATATGATCTTGCTCCCACTGACCTTACACATGGTTCATCCTCGTTCTTGATGAAGTCGTAGCTCTGCACTTCTTCATCAAAACGAAGGTTCCAACAGCGAGAGTCCTGCTTGAGTCCATAAATGGACTTATTCAATTTGCAGACCTTATGAGAATCTGCACTAGATATGAAACCTTTGGGCTGTTCCATATAGATCTCCTCCTCGAGGAATCCATTCAAGAACGCGGTCTTCACATCCATTTGCCAGAATTTATAATCCAGATATGTAGCTATCAAAAGTAGAATTCTGATGAATTTGATCATAGCTACTGGTGAAAAGGTTTCCTCATAGTCAATGCCCTTTATTTTACATACCCTTTCGCCACTAGCCTGGCCTTATAGGTATCCACCTTGCCATCCGGACCAATCTTTCTCTTGTAGATCTATTTACATCCAATGGGTATAATACCATTGGGTGGATCGGTCAGAGTCCAGACTTGGTTCAAATACATTGAATGCATTTCTATTTTCATACATTCATGCCATTATGCAGAATCCATATCCATCATTGCTTGGTCATAATTAGAGGGATCGTCTCAATGGTACCCTTCTGCTACTGCATACATGTTATGCTATCCCTGTAGGAAGTTGAGATATTCTTGATGACATGTGCATTGACGGTTGTGTCGTTCCCGGTTCGGTAGGGTCTCTTGAACAGTGTCTTCTGAAAGAGATTCATTTTGTTCTTCAAGAACAATACTTCTACAAGTTCCTCCTTCTCGAATGAACTCTTCCTCAGGAAAGATTGCTTGGGAGACAATGATAATCCTTTGATCATCATGCAGATAGAAACAGTATCCCATGGAATCCTTGGGATATCCAAAGAATCATCTTTTCAAGGACCTAGCCTCCAATTCTCAGCCTTGGTCTTTTTAACATAGGCAGGACAAACCCATATCCTTATGTGCTTCAGATTAGGCTTTCTTCCACGCCATATCTAATACAGTGTGTTAGGAATAGACTTTGAGGGACACCTGTTCAAAATGTGAGCAGCTGTAAGCAATGCATGCCCCCACAATGAAATGGGCAGCTCCGTTTAGCTGAGCATGGATCGTACCATATCCAACAAAGTTCGATTCCTTTGCTCTGCTACACCATTCAATTGTGGAGTAGCTGGAGGAGTTAGCTGTAACATTATGTCATGTTCTCTTAAGAACTGGTCAAATTCGACACTCATATACTCACCACCTCGGTCAGACCGAAGTGCCTTAATATGATGTCCTATTTGGTTTTCTACCAAAGTCTTGAATTCAATTAACCTTTCTAATGATTCATACTTATACTTGATCAAATACACGTAGCCATACCTGGAATGGTCATCGGTAAACGCAATGAAGTACTGAAAACCACCGCGGGCCACATTTCCTAAAGGACCACACACGTCTGTATGAACCAATCCTAAGACTTCAAAGGCGTTTTCAAATTTCCCTATGAAGGGGGACTTGGTCATCTTGCATTAGATACAAGACTCATAAGTAGGATAGGGATCCGATCACAAAGAGTCTATGACTCCATCCTTTTCTAACTCGTGTAGTCTATGAACCTCGACATGACCTAGTCTTAAGTGCCAGAGTTATCTTAGGTTCATGTCACACAAATCGCGTTTTCTTGGTACAGCATTGACATTACAATTATTTTGGACATTAATATAGTATAAATCATTTATTAAAGACACATTGCCTACACATTCATTTCTGAAATAAATGTTGCAAGAATTGTTTACAAAGGAAAATAAATATCCTTTTCTGATCAAAACAGGAATAGAAATAATATTCTTAAGCCCAATTGGGCAAAATAAGGCAATTGTCTAACAATAATAAATGTCCAGTAAATAATCTAATGGAAGTGGTGCCAATGTGTGTGGCTGCTACACTATGTCCGCTGCTAATATTGATCATCACTTCTCCATGCTCCAACTTCTTACTTCTTTCCAGCTCCTGATTCAAAACACACACATGAGCACTAGCCTCAGAGTCTAAAATCCAGGAAGAAGTAAATACAGTAATAGAATAATTTGTTTCCAAAATATTAAGTTCTATACCTGAAACAATGTCTGCTCTCAGTCTGGAACAGTCATGCTTCCAGTCATCCACTTCCTGGCAGTGGATACATATTCTTGCAACTCTAGGGCATTTCTTTCCTCTCTTAGAAGCATCACTCATACCGAGCAGTCTATTTAGAGGTAAATCTTCATCTCTTTCTTTCCTCAAAAGAGCTTGCATGTACACAAGTATGTCTTTAAGATCTAGTAAAGATCCTCCCAAGTCATCTACCTCAAGGTCAGTGACAAAGGCAGAGAAAGATTTAGGAAGAGATTGGAGAATGAGATATACTTGTAGATGAAAATCCATGAAGCTTCCCAGAGTTTGGAGCTTGCCTATTATGGATATCATGTTCAGAACATGAGGTGCCACTTCATCATTCTCTCCTATTCTTTCTTGGAAAAGCTCATTCAATATATAGTACTGAATTGGCTTTACATGTTCCCCGAACATTTCCTCCAAATGAATCAGAATTGACTTGGGATTATCCATATCCAATCTCAAGTCTTTGATCATAGATTGCAACATGTAGTTGGTGACCATTTGAGCATCAGAGTTCCATCTCTTATATTTTTTCAGAACAAATTCTCCTTTTTCAGCCCTAGGCAGAGTCAGACCATCTTGCTCCGAAATATGCTCAAGTGACTTTTTCTTGAGACTAGCCCTTAACTTCTTGACCTAGTCATTGTTGTTTGGTTCAGTGAGGACATATTTCTCAAGCATCGTTGATAGTGGGTTAACCATTTTGAGAGAGACATATAGACTGCAGAAAATAAACCAAGATTTCATTAGATAATTATGTTGTACCCAAGTAAAATCAGGACTTTAATTTTAACTTGGCTCCCACTATATTTTTCGAACCATTGCACTCCCACTGCAATGAACGGAAATCTCGTTGGAACGATTTTGTAGTGAGTGATTGAGTTCTTCAAAAAAATTTAATGAGTTGCAATCTGTAACAATGTATGACTCATTAAAAATTTCAAAGTGGTGTGCCACGCCAATCAGTCCAACTGATAGTTCAATCCCCTTTTCACTCATGAATCACTTAACCTCAGCCTATAACAGAATATTGGTAGCGATCCATCTAAGTACTTTCCCATCAACTCCTGTCAGGAAATTTCATGTAAGATGTTTTGAGGATGACAAGATAGGTTTCATGTTAGACTCCAAAGATATATAAGTTTATATTTTCTTAGAACATGTATAAGCATTTAAAAGTTATCGAGTTGTAATTTTTGTTAAGGCATTTATCTTTATAGCTTTTAGACTAGTGTCGAGCGGATAGAATTTTCGGTGAGTCTATCAAGGTGAAGTCGAAGATCAGCGTCTGAAGACTTTGAAGATGTCAGATTTATTAAGTCAAATGCTTATGAATCAATTCAGGATGAATTTCATGTGTAAGCGTTTGTCGTCACCTGAAGTTAATCCAAAGTCAATATGTTATGAAACCAACGGACATTTATTTCTAACGGGAAATAAATTCAAATGCATTAAATGCTTGATAAGAGCATTAAATATGATAAGGACTATTGACGTTACGGATGTGCCCTCCCCATTGGCTGTCAACTCAAAGTAGGTCTGCTACCCACTCTGTGTAGCAGAATTTTCAGAGATGCAGAAAAAAGAACTAAGTCACGTGCTTCGTGTTTCTCACGCCCCTGCTTATGTCCAACGAACAAATCCCGAGAAAAGTCTATAAATAGACACTCACAACTCAAACTTAAAACCGAGAATTATTCACTTACGCTGTTGAAATCTATATCCAACGTTTTCAAAGCTCAAATCCTTTATAGCCAAAATTTCGTTGAGTTTAAACATCTCTACAGCCAAAATCAATATCTCTTACCTTCTCATAAAAGAACCTAATCTTTCAAAGAGATATTACTAAAGTGTTTGAACTATTCAAATCAAACAAAACCGTGATAAAAACCCATCAACCTCTTCCATCTGTGTGTGACGAAGTCGCTGAAGACAAAGCATTATTTCAAAGTGAGAGAAGCATTGTCAGAAGCAAATCTTAGCCGAGTTGAAATCTGTGTGATCAGGGAACTTGAGATCAAGCTTTCATCAATTTTCTACTATGTAGAAGTTGTCTGTGTGAAGTTTCGTGATTCATTTTAGTGAATTCCCTCCAAGTGAAAAAGGAGAAGAAGGACGTAGTTGGGATTACACCACCCAACGAACCTTACAAATCTTGTGTTCTTTACTTTACAGTCAATTTTCTTATTGTCATATTATTGCATAAATCTGTTAAGTGAGACTCAATTGAATGCTAAGCAACTTAACACACTTTTTGTGACGCTAAAACCTTTCAGAGAAGACTTTAAAATTATTCCACTGTGCTAACACTGATCAAAGAACTGAACGCATAAACCTATTTGGTTATAGTATTCAAATTTCGAAATCTAAGTTAACTTTCTAAAAACAGTTTTCAATAGACGTTCAGTCAAGCACCTACTTTTCAAGCGTCCAACAAATTTTAATACGAATATTTTTTAAGTCGAAAAAGACTTCAGGGTCTATTGAAACCCCCCCCCCTCTTTTAGACCCTTTCGTATGCTACTTGGGACCAACAAGTGGTATTAGAGCGATTAAAATTGAAATTTTAAAATTTCCAAGCATAACTGCTTGTTTAGATCATTTTTCAAAATTTAGTTGCTTTTAAATTTTTCATGGCATTTTCATAAGTTCCTAAGTTGACCGAGTCAAACTATGACTCATGGAAGGTCAAAGCTTTTACCTATATGTTTTCCTGTGATGTCATTTCAGATGGACCTGGAGCCACAGAAGAAACTCCAGATGGCTATGTTGAGAAGCCTAAGCAAGAATGGTCCACAAATGAGCGTCGAAGATTTAATCTAGACAATGTTGGACAAAACGCTTGGTACACTTCTATTGGTGAGAACGACAACTTATTCAACAAAGTCAAATCTTGTAACACTACCAAGGAGATATGGGATAAGTTATCCATAATTTGTGGCGGTTCAGCATAAATCAAGGAAAACAAACTTTCGATCGCCAACGAAAAATTTAATGGTTTTAAGATGTTGCCTAACGAAACCCTAGAGCAATTAGACATAAGATTCATAACTCTTGTTACGGAACTTACATCATTGGGGATGGATTTACAAAACAAAGAAATGGTGGTTAAGATTTTCGGAAGTCTACCTAGTAGATTTTTTATGAAGTCAACAGCGATGAGAGAATCTAATATGTTGGATCTTTTAAGTCCAGAAGATGCCTTTTCAGTACTCAAGGCATTTGAGTTTGAGTTGAATTCAGCCAGTGATGTTGTGAGTAGTCCAGTAATTGAGTCTGGAGTGCTCGTAGCATCAATCAAGGGTAAATCGAGTAATAAGGGAAAGGTTTCAGATATTAGCGAGAAAGAGGAGTTAGCTTTGCTAAATAGATTCAAGAAATTCTTGAGATATCAAAAGAAAGGAAAAGGTTCCAGCAATCAAGGACAAAATTCATATCAAGCGCTTGCTCCAGTACAACAACAGTATTAAGTGCCTTAGTATTCTGCACCTTCTCCTTCAGCGCTGATTCAGTACCAAGCGTCTAATCAGTAGAATCTCTCAACACATGTGGTCTCAAAACCACACACTGCAAGGTTAAAAAATGAACATAGGATGAAAACTAATCTTTGTTATAATTGCAGGAAACCAGGGCACTACTAGGTAAACTGCACTTATCTAAATGTATCTAAGCCTTCAAGGCAGGATTACTTGGATAGAAACCAATTCAGGAGCAACGTTCGTCAACAAGGTTTGCTAGCGGAATCAGAACCAGCGTCCGCACCTGAATTTGGAGTCATCAGAGGAGAGTAGTGATGATGATGAGCCAGTGGATGACTCAGCGCTTATCTATCTCATGGCCAGAGATGAAGCGTTCCCTGAGGTAAAAATTGAATTATCTCTTCCTCTCTCTTATGAAGAATTACTTGACAAAGTCAAATAATATTACAACAATTGTCAAGATGCCACCAAATTATACCAAAATCACTTTGATATTATTTCATCGCTCAAAAGTGATAAAGTGACACTCAAAGCAAAGTTGCAAGTTCAGCAACAATGCATTGAGAAAAACCAATCGCTTGAAAGTGAAATAATCTAGTTGAAAAGTGATGTTGATATAATAGTCACAAGAGAAGGTGAGCTGATCGCTAGACTTGCTAAATCTGAACAGCTCGTCTCATCATTGTCTAAAATGTCAAGAAAGCTAGACAATGTGACTTAGGTAACAAGGTAATTTGGTGAAAATACCGGTTTAGGATGCAATAAACTCGGTAAACAACCAAACAAACCTAATGTTATGGAAAACAACAAAGGAAAGGGTGTTTTCTTTGTTGAAGAAGGTTCACAAAGTCAAACGCAAGTTGAACCAAGTGACAATGGTACGAGGCCAAATGAGAAAGCCAAAGCTGACTCAAGCAAGGGTAAGATAAAGACAAATGATTCACAAAGAAAGGTTCATCCAAACGCTGAAAAGGCTAAGGACAAACCTAACCATTGTGAGTCAAGCGCTAAGCGTCCAGCACCAAAAGTGCAACCCAAGCCAGCGCCAAAGAAATACCATCATCAATATCCACAACGGTCTAGATCATATTATCGCTACTATGATGATTATGATTATGACTATGATTATGATTACTATTATAATCGAGGATACTATTATACACCCAAACAACACACACAACACAAGGTGAACAAAAAGTACACACAAAACAATGTCAAACCCAAGAAGGCCAGTATTCCCACAATGAAAACTAGGCAGATATGGGTTCTTAAAGTTCTAATTCAATCTAACAATGCTACTAATATTGAAGGACCCAAGCAACAATGGGTACCATTGTTAGAGTTAGTGCCCGGCGCACCAATTATTGGGCGCCATTCTTTGTAATAGTAACTTTAGAGTTGAACAATCATTTTCTTATAAATAAAGGCAATCTCTTTTTATATGTGTGGCATGTCTTTATTCTTAAATTAGTTTTTACTTTGGCTTAGAATAAAGTCCCGAAGGATCACACATAGCTATAGGACATCATTGCACATTTGGGTGTGGCAATAATGGAATATGTCTCAAAGGTTGTGATCTTTAAACATTGTTCCAAGTCGTAAAAGGGTTCATCGAGATAAAGGGATATCAATGCAACCCAAAAGACTTGCTCATATGATGCATACTCTGGGAGAAGTGTATCTCGTTCCATAGATACTGGCACGGTGAAAGCCAATGCATATATGAGGGTTGCCATTGTGGTAGTAGGCGAACTGAACAACCCTATGGAAGTTCCTAAAATGGATTCCCAGTCGAATGTGGAACTTCCAGTGGTCTTGTAGTATAAGAGTAATCCTTATGGACCTAAGATTCCATTGGATGTCTTATGCGTAACCGCGCATCTTCTTGATTTGTTACATGATCACTTTAGATGATCGAATATGGGCAAACTCAGACATACACGTCTTACGTAGTAAGGCACGTGAGAATCAAGAGGAATCTATCTCTGACATTAGCCAGTCGGTTAATCTCCTATGGTTACATAGTGAATCGACTTAAGGAATCTTTGGCCGAAGTATGATATCTAAAGAGGCATAGGGTTTCCTCGTTTAGATAGTCGAAGTCGATTTCACATAACGTGTGAAACATAGTATTGGATTAATAGAGCTTCGACCTTAGCCACTTCTCTAGATTCAAATGGGAGATTACATAGAGGAATCTTACTTATGCGAGGATCAAGATCGCAAAAGGCGTATCTTTACTTTCATTTTATCTAGATCTTCGGGACCCTATGCTAGGTGGGCAACAGCAATTTGTAAGTGCCGAGAATTAGCTTGGTGACTAATTCGAGGCTTGATTAAATCAAAGGATTAATTTAATCTAGTACTTTCCATTTAATCTACTAGATTGAAACAAGCCTCAGGGGTCACACACTAACTCGAGAGAGTCACTGCTTGAGTAGATGTGATTAATCAATTTCGAGGAAATTGAGGGAATTAGGAAAGTGTAGTACTTTCCTAATATGGAATACAAATTAATTGAAGGATTCAATTAATTTTACTCTTTTAATTAATCTTGTAGAATTAATTAAATTAATGGATCTAGTAGAGTCCAAGTATTTTATTTTAATTGGGTAGAGCCTAAGTTAAATAAATAAATGTTGGAATTAGTTGGTTGGATTTAATTTGACTTGTGTTTATTTGATGGGTTGGGCCTATAATTAAATTGAGAAGTCAAAATTAAATCCTAGAGTCCAATTGACTTGTGTTGACCGATTTTTATGAGTAAAACAATGGAGGGGGCCGGTTTTTATGTGGTGGAGGAGGAAAAGAGTTTTCCCCTCCTCCAAGTCTTCATAGGATGAGGATTACTAGAGAGTTTAGGAGAAAGGTAGTTTCCTTTTCCTAATTAGACTCTAGGTAATCTTTACCTATAAATAAGAGATGAAGAAGATTAAAATTAAGGATTCTATTTGCTGGAAAAATCCGCCCCCCTCCCTAGACTAAAAATTGGCCACCTCTCTCTTCTTTCCAACAAGACGTCATTCTATTTGAATTAAACGGCTTAGAAGATATTCCTACCCTTCACATAATCAAGACTAAGTTAAGCTTAGAATCGTTTTGTTGTCTAGCACGCAAGGTAAGACGATTGGTGACTTGAACGAGGTGTGGATACATCTTAGAGGTGTGACGCTTGGAGCACTCTAAACCGGGAGATACGAAAAGACGACGGGCAATTTCTCACCCAAGGGAAATTGTGTGGATTTGCACCAGAGGGTTGCTGAGATCCAAAGTACGAGGTGAAACGAAATTTTCGAAAGGTATAATTTCGCTCACCTTCTTATCAAATTTGATCGAACAAACTCCATATTCCTATTTTTGGGTGGTTGTACGTTTACTTTTGTAAAATTTTAATTTCCGCTGCCACGACCCACCCGAGGGAATGAGTCAACCTAACAGTGGTATCAGAGCCATGGTTTGGCTCGATCGAATTTTTTATGTGATTATGCATGTTTGTTTATATGTTTTAATTGTTAAATCAAAAGCATGATAATCAATATGTTCATCAAAAGACTAGGATTGATTTTAATTTGGGATGTTGTTTGATTTTCACGATTTTTACAATCATGAAATTTGAAATTTGGGTATATGATTGTTTTAGCAAGTTTTGATTTAGTTTTATGAAATCACCAACGGTGGGGTGTTGCGAGATGTTTGATAATCACTAAGTAATAAAACTTAAACCTTAGGAGAATTCATATTCGTTAATCGAAACTCGAAAGAATCACGAACGTGCGAAAAATGGATTTGAAAATCGCGAACAGCAACAACTGCTGCATGTACCCCATGCCCAAGCGCGCGTATAACCATGCCAACAGAAAGTAAAATAATAAAAAAAAAATTCCCCTTTCTTTGTACTTTCAGAAGGTGGGTGACTCAAAGACCTTGCCTATGATGTTTTAGACTTATAATCTTTGAGAAAGGTTTTAGAAATCGATATCGAACTTATCGCAATGATATTTGCAATCTAGTTTGAACGATGAATGGGTAAAATTTACTTTATCCCATATATGTTTGTTGCTTGGCATGTTTATGTGATAAGGAGATGAACCTCGAGCCTAGTCATAGTATTGGTTTTTGATGTATGTAATTATTCTAGAGTTGTAAATAATAGCCTATTTGGCTCTTTCCTTTTCCGTAGAGTAGATTAGTAGTTTTTGGTATTCTATGTAATTGAAGACGGAGCAAGGAGGCGTAGCCAAGACTTGTATGCTGAGGCGATACCATTGTAATAGTCTAGGCTGGTTTTTACTTTCTAGAATGTCCAAACCCACTTTGGCTCGAGTGGGTTACTAGGTTAGGGCTCGAGGTGGTTCATCCTCAATTTTACCGCTTTGTGGATGTTTTATTTATCTGTCTATGATGATTATGTGATGTAATGCATGCATCGAATAGATAATTAAAACAAGATAATTAAAGTTGATGAGACCCCCCCCCAATAAGCATTTTATAATTCCCTCCGGAGAAAATATTAGGCTTATGTGATAGTAAGAATGGAATTCTATTATCATGCTTTCCATCATAAGTATTCACTATGTGAAACGCCGCTACAGGTTCAATCCTTTTGCTAAAAAAATGGGGTGGATTGGATCCAAGGTAGGCTGTGAGTGTTTACTAAGCACTACGGTGCCCCGTGGAAATCGATTGGTTTCATTGCTTTGGTCAGAAAATGGGGGCAATGAAATTGATGGTTATACATGGGATATTTGATGGGTCGAGCCTAACATCGTTCCTCATGTGTTAGCTCAGAAAATGGGGCACATGTGGGAGATGAGGAAAACCATCTTGAGAACTATCTAAAAAGATAGAAGGTTCGGTAAGGCTACTATTCAAAATCATCGTATGTTAGCTCAGAAAATGGGGCATATGATGAAGTGAGAATAGATCTCAAGCCCACTAAAGAAACTAACATTTCTTCGAATCATGTCAAGAGGGTGGTGTGATTTGAGAAAAATAGTGGGAGACTTGTACAATTAAAGACCAAATTGTATAAGGACTTTATTTGAAAATCCGTTATTAATTGTCTGTTATGCATTTTTGTAGATAAACAAAAATGGCTAAAAATCCTCTTTATACAATTCTTGAAACCAACAAACTGAACGGATCAAACTTTTTGGACTGGCTTAGAAGCCTAAAAATCGTTCTTCAATATGAAAGGAAGGATTATATCCTGGCGGCTATACAGCCGGAAATTAACGATGAATGCAGTGATGAGGATAGAGAGTACGCAAAGCTGTGGTCGGATGATAACATCCAAGCTAGATGCATCATCATGACTTCTATGTCAAATGAGTTGCAAAAGCAACATGAAAATATGATGATCGTAAAGGAAATCATCGGCCACTTAGAAGAGCTTTACGGTACTAGGACTAGGAGAGAACGATATGCTATATCAAAACAACTATTTGGAGCAAGGATGAATGAAGGGGCGTCTGTGAGTGAGCACGTCCTTAAAATGATCCAATTAATTCATAAGATGAATGATTTAGATGTGCTGCTCGACATAGACCTTTGTGTCGACCTTGTGCTTCAATCTCTCCTAAAGTCATATGATCAATTCGTCATCAATTTCAACATGAACCAACTTGAAACAAAGCTTCCTGAGCTGTTGAACATATTGAAGATTGCTGAAAGCACCATCAAGAAGGATAAACCAGTGCTTCTTATGAATTCATCTTCAAAAGCCAAGAAGAGCAACAAGAAGAATAAGACTAAGAATCTGAAAGGTAATGGTGGTGTGAAGAAGGGTAAGAAGTCCAAGTCTAAAAAGTCTGATGAGTGCTTCAAATGTGGGAAAGTTGGGCACTGGCAAAGGAACTGCAAAGAGCCTCCGGCCCAAGGTATGTTTTTTGTTGAAGTTAACTTTACTGTTAACAATTCTCCTTAGGTTCTTGACATTGGATGCGGTGTTCATATCTGCAATGATTTGCATGTGATGAAAAGAACCAAGGAGCTAAGTAGAGGAGACATGACTCTGCGGATGGGGAATGGAGCATTGTTGCTGCTAAAGCCGTGGGGACAATCTACTTAGAATTAGGAGATAGGAAATTAGTTTTAAATTCCGTTTATTTTGTTCCTGAAATAATAAGAAATATTATCTCGATTCTAGTTTTGGATAGAGAAGAATATTTTTTGAGATTCGTAATAAAAGTTTTACTTTTGTTTTATGAATCGTCACTTATTATGGAATTGAAAATAAAGGATGGAATGTAAACTATATCCCCAATAATTTCCAATCTCAATATTCAACAAAGTAACAAACGTAAACAAGATAATCAAGTAAACGCACAAATGTGGCACGAATGACTTGGACATATTTCCAAAGAAAGAATTCAAACATTGGCAAAACATTTAGGTGTAAATGACATAGATGAATTGTCAAGTTGCGAATCATGTCTTAAAGGAAAAATGACCCAAGTTACCGTTTTCGGGGAAAGCGGAACGAGCCACAAAACCATTGGACTTGGTCCATACGGACGTGTGCAGGCCAATGAGTGTGAGCACTCATGGTGGCCAAAGCTACTTCATAACTTTTACCGATGATTATTCACGGTATGGTTACTTATATCTTATGAGATATAAATCTGAATCCTTTGATAAGTTTCAGGAGTTCAGAAATGAAGTAGAGAAACAACTCGGTAGAAGTATTAAGGCTCTTCAATCGGATCAAGGAGGAGAATACTTGTCCACCGAGTTTCTTGATTATCTTAGAGAGAATGGAATTCTCTCACAGTAAACACCGCCCAGCACGTCTCAACATAACGGGGTAGCCAAGCGAAGGAATCGAACATTGCTAGATATGGTTTGCTCCATGATGAGTTTCACTAAAGTTCCTAAGTCCATGTGGGGCTATGCTTTTGAAACGGATGTCTATCTGTTGAATAGATCTCCTAGCAAGACGGTGTCCAATACCCCATACGAAAGTTGATGTGGAAAGATGCCCTCATATAATCATTTGAGAATATGGGGGTGTCTCGCTTATGTAAAGAATTTAGTGGGAGATAAATTGGACCCCAAGTCCTCTTTGTTCTATTTTGTAGGATATCCAAAGGAAACTGTTGGATATTACTTCTACAGCCCAACGGAACAAAAGGTTATTGTTTCAAGAAACACCAATTTCTTGGAGAGGGGTCACCTTCTAAATAGAAAAGGTGAGGATGTAGAAGTTGATGAGGTCCATGAGAATGGATCAAGTCAAGAGATATAAATTAACCCACCTGACACCAATGAGGCTACATCAGAGGCACCCACTAAAAACACACAACCTTTGAGGAGATCAAAGAGGATCCCAAAGGAGTCTGAAAGATGGCTAGGCCTACTGCAAGAGGAGGGTACTCAAGATCCTCCTCTAGACTCTGATCCGAAGAATTTTAAGAGTGCAATGTCTGACATTGATTCGAAAAAATGGCTAGAGGCCATGACATCCGAAATGGACTCCATGTACTCCAACAAGGTATGGACCTTGGTTGACCCACCTGAGGGCATCAAGCCTATTGGCTTTAAGTGGGTCTACAAGCGAAAGCTTGGAGTCGATGGAGAGGTAGTCACCTATAAGGCTCGCCTCGTGACAAAAGGATTTACTCAAAGACAAGGGATTGACTATAAGGAAACCTTCTCGCCAGTGGCTATGCTGAAATCTATTAGGATTATGCTTGCTGTATCTGCATATTTGGATTATGAAATATGGCAGATGAATGTAAAGTTTGCATTCCTCAATGGAGAAATTGAGGAAGAGATTTACATGCAACATCCATAGGGCTTTACATCCAAAGAGAGCGAACACAAAGTGTGTAAACTCCAAAGGTCCATCTATGGACTTAAGCAATCTTCTCTAAGTTGGAACAAAAGTTTTGACATTGTCATACAAGAGTATGGATACGTTCAAGATGTTGAAGAGGCATGTGTGTATAAGAAAGGCAGTGGGAGCCCAGTCACGTTCATCATACTTTATGTCGATGACATCCTACTAATTGGAAATGATGTAGGGATGATGCAGTCGACTAAAGTATGGCTCTCTAATAAATTCTCCATGAAAGATATGGGCGAGTTGTCCTATATACTCGGTATGAAGATCTATAGGGATAGATCGAGTAGGATGCTAGGTCTCTCCCAATTTGCATATATCGATCGCGTACTCAAAAGATTTGAGATGGAAGAGTCCAAGAAGGGATTCTTGCCAATGGGACATAGCATCACAGTTTCCAAGTCTATGTGCCCAAAGACTGAGGAGAAAAGAGTGAAAATGTCCAAAACTCCCTATGCTTCTGCGATAAGTAGTATATTGTACGCGATGATATGCACAAGACCCGATGTAGCTTATGCATTGAGTGTGTGCAATCGATCTCAAGCGAATTCAGGGATGGCACACTGGAGTTCGGTGAAAACAATCCTTAAGTATCTAAGGAGAACTAAGGAGTTGTTCTTGATATATGGAAGAGGAGAATTGGAATTAGAGGGGTTCACTGATTCGAGTTTCCAATCTGACAAGGATGATTTAAAGTTGGTCTCTGGGTTTGTATTTATGCTTAATGGTGGAGCGGTTAGCTGGAAGAGTTCCAAGCAAGCAACCATAGCCAACTCCACCACTGAAGCAGAATTCATTGCAGCAAATGAGGCTGCAAAAGAAGCTGTTTGGATGAGGAACTTTATCCAAGAATTGGGTGTCGTTTCATCCGTTGGGGATCCAGTAACGGTCTACTGTGATAACAACGGTGCTATTGCGCAAGCAAAAGAGCCGAGGTCTCTTCAGAAATCCAAACATGTTCTGAGGAAATTTCGATTGATATGTGAAATCATTGGAAGAGGCGACATGTGAATGGAGCGCGTAGACACAGCGGACAACATAGCGGACCCACTCACCAAACCCCTTAGCCAAAAAGTATTTGAAGGACATCTCGGAAGAATGGGCCTTAACTACATGGGCAATTGGCGCTAGGGCAAGTGGGAGATTGTTAGAGTTAGTGCCCGCCGCACCAATTATTGGGCGGCATTCTTTGTAATAGTAACTCTAGAGTTGAACAATCGTTTTCTTATAAATAAAGTCAATCTCTTTTTATATGTGTGGCATGTCTTTATTCTAAAATTAGTTTTTACTTTGGCTTAGAATAAAGTCCCGAAGGATCATACATAGCTATGGGACATCATTGCACATTGGGTGTGGCAATAATGGAATATGTCTCAAAGGATGTGATTTTTAAACATTGTTCCAAGTCATAAAAGGGTTAATCGAGATAAAAGGATATCGATGCAACCCAAAAGACTTGCTCATACGATGCATACTCTGGGAGAAGTGTATCTCGTTCCATAGATACTGGTACGGTGAAAGCCAATGCATATATGAGGGTTTCCATTGTGGTAATAGGCGAACTGAACAACCCCATGGAAGTTCCTAAAATGGATTCCCAGTCAAATGTGAAACTTCCAATGGTCTTGTAGTATAAGAAAAATCCTTATGGACCTAAGATTCCATTGGATGTCTTATGCGTAACCGTGCATGTTCCTGATTTGATACATGATCACTTTGGTTGATATCGAATATGGGCAAACTCAGACATGCACATCTTACGTGGTAAGGCACGTGAGAATCAAGAGGAATCTATCTCTGATATTAGCCAGTCGGTTAATCTCCTATGGTTACATAGTGAATCAACTTAAGGAATCTTCGGCCGAATTATGATATCTAAAGAGGCATAGGGTTTCCTCGTTTAGATAGTCGAAGTCGATTTCACATAACGTGGGAAACATAGTATTGAATTATTAGAGCTTCAACCTTAGCCACTGCTGTAGATTCAAATGGGAGATTAGATAGAGGGATCTTGCTTATGCGAGGATCAAGATCGCAAAAGGCATATCTTTACTATCGTTTTATCTAGGTCTTCGGCACCCTATGCTGGGTGGGCAACCGCGATTTGTAAGTGACGAGAATTAGCTTTGTGACGAATTCGAGGCTTGATTAAATCAAAGGATTGATTTAATCTAGTGCTTTCCATTTTAGGAAAGTACACTAGCACTGTGGGAAGGTGTACTTACTACTAGATAGAAACGAGCCTAAGGGGTGACACACTAACTCGAGAGAGTCACTGTTTGAATAGATGTGATTAATCAATTTCGAGGAAATTGAGGGAATTAGGAAAGTGTAGTACTTTCCTAATATGGAATATAAATTAATTGAAGGATTCAATTAATTTTACTCTTTTAATTAATCTTGTAGAATTAATGAAATTAATGGACCTAGTAGA
This sequence comes from Buddleja alternifolia, assembly GCA_019426215.1. Classification (NCBI taxonomy): domain Eukaryota; kingdom Viridiplantae; phylum Streptophyta; class Magnoliopsida; order Lamiales; family Scrophulariaceae; genus Buddleja; species Buddleja alternifolia. The sequence goes on along the minus strand of WHWC01000054.1, from coordinate 69,458 downwards.
GTGCAAGTATTTTATTTTAATTGGGTAGTGCCCAAGTTAAATAAATAAATGTTGGAATTAGTCGGTTAGATTTAATTTAACTTGTATTTAATTGATGGGTTGGGCCTATAATTAAATTCAGAAGTCAAAATTAAATTCTAGAGTCTAATTGACTTATGTTGATTGATTTTTATGAGTAGAACAAGGGAGGGGGCCGGTTTTTATGTGGTGGAGGAGGAAAAGAGTTTTCCCCTCCTCCAAGTCTTCATAGGATGAGGATTACTAGAGAGTTTAGGAGAAAGGAAGTTTCCTTTTCCTAATTGGACTCTAGGTAATCTTCACCTATAAATAAGAGACGAAGAAGACTAAAATTAAGGATTCTATTTGCTGGAAAAATCCGCCCCCCTCCTTAAACTAAAAATCGGCCACCTCTCTCTTCTTTCCAATAAGACGTCGTTCTATTCATGTGTGAATTAAACGATTTAGAAAATGTTCCTATCGTTCACATAATCAAGCCTAAGTTAAGCTTAGAATCATTTTGTTGTCTAGCACGCAAGGCAAGACGATTGGTGACTTGAGCGATGTGTGGATACATCTTAGAGGTGCGACGCATGGAGCACTCTAAACCGGGTGATACGAAAAGACGACGGGCAATTTCTCACCCAAGGGAAATTGTGTGGATTTGCACCACAGGGTTGCTGAGATCCAAAGTATGAGGTGAAACGAAAGTTTTGAAAGGTATAATTTCGCTCGCCTCCTTATCAAATTCGATCGAACCAACTCCATATTCATGTTTTCGGGTGCTTTTACGTTTACCGTTGTAAAATTTTAATTTCCGTTGCCACGAGCCACCCGAGGGAATGAGTCAACTCAACAACCTAAACAGAAATATAACTTCCCTTTTGATTGCGGGTACCTAGAGCTAAAACTGATACATCTATTTGGTACTTTGATAGTGGATCGTCAAGGCACATGACTAATTCCAAGGATCTATTGATCAACTATCGAGCCGCCAATGGTCCTCAGGTTGTATTTGGTGACAACTTCAAAATTAAAACCAAAGGTATAGGTACTGTGCATAGGGGGAACATTATGATAATTGATGTTTATTATGTTGATGGTCTAAAGCACAATTTATTAAGCATAAGTCAATTTTGTGATAAAGGCTTTGAAGTCATATTCTCAAGCGACTGTTGCTATATAAATGACGCTAAGACTAAGTCTACTAAATTAAGAGGAAAAAGAACAAACAATGTGTATTTAGTGGATTGGGGTTCAACAGTTGATAAGAACCCAACATGTTTTGTTGCTAAAAATGAATCTAAAACGGGTTGGTTATGGCATAGAAAAATGAATCACCTCAACTTTAAGACAATCTCTCAGCTTATAAATCTAAATCTTGTTGAGGGATTACCAAAAGGACCATTTCACAAGGATCGCCTTTCTGACGCTTGTCAAATGGGCAAACAAGTCAAATCATCTTTCAAGAGAAAACCTCATCTATATACCTTTAGAATACTTGAACTATTTCACATGGATCTGTTTGGACCTGTTCCAATGATCAGTGTGAGCAGTAAAAAGTATACTTTGGTGATAGTAGATGATTTCTCTCGATTTACTTGGATGGAATTTCTTTCATCCAAAGATGAGACATGTGACAAGTTAACAACGCTTATTCGGCAACTTCTAACATCGAAAAATCTTAAGGTTGCAAGAATAAGAAGTGATCACGGTACTGAATTTACTAACAAGGTTGTTGAGAAGTTTTGTGCAGAGAATGGAATACATCATGAGTATTTATCTCCCAGAACTCCCCAACAGAATGGTGTTGCTGAGCGCCAGAACAAAACGCTCAAGGAAGCTGCCAGAGAGAGCCCACTTCTATTTTGTTGCAAGAATTACTCCAGCCTTCTACCTCGGAAAATATCTCTTGGCTGGATGTTATGCCAACGATGGGAATGATTCCTATAGACACCCACCGGAATCCTCTCTGATTCCATCTTTGCAGTGACTCTCGCACTTTAGTCAGCTCTATTCTTCAACGCCACTTCTTGCAAATTCTGCTTATGAGTACAAGGATACTCTTGTTCCTATTGTCTGAGAAGCGTCTCTAAGGAAGAAGCCTATATCAGCGCTCTCGTTCCTGTTGACATCTCAAGCTCTTTGACAAATGAAGCTAAACTGGGTTCTGCAGAAGTCCATGCTTCAACTGCTGCTCTTCCAGAAAAGGAACCAACTATTGCTTTCGATGAAACTCTCGAAAGAGATCTAGCGCATGGTAAAGCGGTTGCTTCCAAAGAACCTTTGCCCACTTAGGCGCATCCCTCCAGTGACTCTGAAAGTGATGATGATCCGGATGCTCATGATTTCTAGACAGCGGTTAAGAATTCACTTGGTCATATCCAAGGTTCTTGCTCCTGTATAGAAGAACGAGGCAAATCAACGCTCTATCATGTAAAAAATCTTCTCTCTGCTGACATGCGCAATCCCAACAAACTTACCATTCTACTCATGACTAGCATAACGCCGCTTCTCACCGAACGATCAGATAACTTCAATCGGTCGCTTGCCGAGAATGCATCTGCAGCTGCTATTGCTGCCCAAGTCACTCTTCTGATTGATGAGGTTAAACTCTTACGCAGAGAAGTATCTGAGTTTCGCTCATTACAACCTCAACCTCTTGATGCTGATGTCAAGAAGGGGGAAGAGAAAGAAAATTCGCAATCTAAAGTGGTGAAAGAACCAATTTCTAAGACGGATAGAGATAGTGAGCATAAAGAAAATGCTTACTAAAAAATCGTAGGCCAATGTATTACAAAGGCACTCACTTGCTTCCGGAATTAAAAGTTGATTTCTTAGAAAGTATGGGTTTTCATCCATATGCTTGACCACTTAAAATACCTATCAATTAGAAATCCACTAATGATCGAAGACAAGACATTTATCATGACTTGATCTGGGAACTTGGTATCCCTCCGAGGGATTGGGTGGAAAGGTTGATGGAGCTAAACATAAGCGCTAGAGAACGAAGACTTGACTACAATGAAGTTCAACATACAACTATGATAGATGTTGATAGACTTTTACTGGACTTGGAGACCAAAATCTTTCAAGAAGAGAACAGAAAGTGACAGAAAAGATGATTGTTTATTTTGTTTTAAATATTTTCTATTGTCGCTTTGAATTATTCACTTACAGCATAAAACATGTACGCTTACTTTCCATATAAATGAATGTTTTATTGTTGAAATAACTCGTTGAAGCTAATCTAACTTTAGCTAACTCAACTAACTTTCCAAACGCTAACCATTTGACTTTTCTTTGAACTTTTAATCTATAAAGGAGTTATAAGAGTTAAAGTCTTGACATCATCAAATAGGTTTCATGTTAAACCCCAAAGATATGTAAGTTTATATTTTCTTAGAACATGTATAAGCGTTTAAACGTTATCAAGTTGTAATTTTTGTTAAGACATTTATTTTTATAGCTTCTAGACTAATGTCGAGCGTTTGAGCTATGATAAAATTCCAGGTGAGTCTATCAAGGTGAAATTAAAGATCAGCGTTTGAAGACTTTGAAGATGTCAGATTCATTAAGTCAAATGCTTATGAATCAATTCAGGATGACTTTCATGTGTAAGTGCTTGTCGTCACCTGAAGTTAATCCGAAGTCAATATGTTATTGAATGAAACCAACAGTCATTTATTTCTATTGGGAAATAAATCCTTCAAACGTATTAAATGCTTAATAAGAGCATTACATGTGATAAGGACTATTGACGATACGGATGTGTCTTCCCATTGGCTATCAACTCAAAGTAGGTCTGCTACCCACTCTGTGTAGCAGAATTTTCAGAGATGTCAGAAAAATGGACTAAGTCACGCGCTTCATGTTTCTCACGCCCCTGCTTATGTCCAACGGACAAATCCCGAGAAAAGTCTATAAATAGACACTCACAGCTCAAACCTAAAACTGAGAATTATTCACTTACGCTGTTGAAATCTATATCCAACATTTTAAAAGCTCAAATCCTCCCTAGCCAAAATTTCGTTGAGCTTAAACATCTCTACAGCAAAAATCAATATCTCTTACCTTCTCATAGAAGAACCTAATCTTTCAAAGAGATATTACTAAGGTGTTTGAACTTTTCAAATCAAACAAAACCGTGCTAAAAACCCGTCAATCTCTTCCATTTGTGTGATGAAGTTGTTGAAGACAAACCATTATTTATGAGTGAGAGAAGCATTGTCAGACGCAGATCTTAGCCGAGTTGAAATTTGTGTGATCAGGGAACTCGAGATCAAGCTTTCATCAATTTGCTATTGTGTAAAAGTTGTCTATGTGAAGTTTCGTGTTTCATTTTAGTAAATTTCCTACAAGTGAAAAAGGAGAAGAAGGACGTAGTTGGGATTACACCACCCAACGAACCTTACAAATCTTATGTTCTTTACTTTACAATCAATTTTCTTATTGTCATATTATTGCATAAATCTGTTAAGTGAAACGCAATTGAATGCGAAGCAACTAAACACACTTTCTGTGACGCTAAAAGCTTTTAGAGAATACTTTAAAATCATTCTGCTGCGCTAACACTGATCAAAGAATTGAACGCTCAAAACTATTTGGTTATAATATTCAAATCTTGAAGTCTAAGTTAACTTTCTAAAAACAGTCCTTAATAGATGCTCAGTCAAGCGCCTACTTTTCAAGCGTCCAACAAATTTTAATACGAATATTTTTAAAGTCGAAAAAGACTTAAGGGTCTATTCACCTTCAGCGTGTGCAGCAACTTCTTAAGCGATGGCCACAACTGCTGAAAGATCCACATCGAATTCTACTGGCATGCTCTCAGAATTAGGTACAGAAGCGTTTCCTTCAACATCGACATCTAAAGGAACTGAAAGAAAGAAACATACCTTAAGAAGTACATTTTCTACAGAGGGTAGAAAATCGAGAGAAGGCCTTGGTAGAAGAAATTTCTTACCCTGAGTGCTAGTCTCAGCAATGGGCTCAAGATGATGAATATGGGGTTCACTAGTCTCAGGTTCCTTTTGCAACTCAGCTTGAGCAACTGATGGTTGTTGAGCGTCTGATGCTTAAAAAGATTCAGCACGTGGCTCTACAGGAGCGCTCAATGGGGCGCTTGACTATGAAATACCACGGGGATCAGTTAGCTTTCTAGCAGTTGGAGTGCGAATCTTTTGGTGTGTTAAAAAGACGGATTTTTCATGAGTGGTGGTAACGTAAATTACCTCAGATTCAGTAGGAATTGATCCAACTATTTTCTTCCGCTTAAGAGCTTCTGTTTGCTCTTCTTCCTCACCAACTCTCTCGAAATGAATGGGTGAGAGAGGAGGGGATGACAGCTTCTTCCTTTTCGACTTCGTAGAAGGCGCTTGAGGAGTAGCCTTGGACTTCTTGATGTGTAAACCCAATACAACGTCTACTGGGCGCTCTTCTGTCGTAGAACCTAACTCAGGATAATCTTCATAGACTTTATCTGTAGCAATCCTGTCAAGCACTTCTTCCTCGTTCTTCTTGCTTGGCGTTTCAGCTTTGCGTCTAATGCGTTCGTCTTTGGGCAACACAGCGCATCCAATAGTAGCAGGATGAATAAGGGATGAAATCATCTTCTTACCCAAAAACTTCTATTTTGGAACGACAGTCCCAGTGCTTGGAACATGACCACTGCGATACAGGATATAACTTAAAATTAAGCCATAAGGTTTAGTGGGAGGTTTCTTCCCCAACATTGATGCAATATGCTCAAAAATAAACCTAGGCCAGTTAATCTCATAATTCTTAGCAATAGCCACCATTATTTGAAACTGTAAATGGCTAATCTTATCAAACGATCCTGCTCTGCACTCAAGAACTTTAGTCTTCTTGGGATTTTTCTGAGGCAGCTCTGGATCCTCAGATGCAATTCTAATGACCTTGTCTTTCTGAGCGTCTATCAACTCTTTATCAAAGAGAATCTGATCAAACCAAGCATTGTACTCAATTGCTTCTTGAATACAATGTTCTGCATGGGCATATACTTCTTCAAACTCCTCATGCGGAGCAAAGTCTTCATTGAGTACAGCCGGAGGAAGAGCAAAAAGGTCTAGGTATCTATCTAGCACCACCCAATGCCTAGTGGCTGATCCACCCACAGTGTATGGGAGATCACGTTCAGCGTGTGCAACAACTTCTTGAGCGATGGACACAACTGTTGAAAGATCCACATCGAATTCCACTGGCATGCTCTCAGAAACAGGTACAGCAGCGTTTGCTTCAACATCAACACCTAAAGGAACTGAAAGAAAGAAACACACCTTAAGAACTAAGTTTTCTGTAGAGGGTAGAAATTTGAGAGAAGGCTTGGTAGAAGAAATTTCTTACCCTGATCGCTAGTCTTAGCAACGGGCTCAAGAGGATGAATTTGTGGTTCACTAGCCTCAGGTTCCTTTTGCAACTCAACTTTGAGCAGCTGATGGTTCTTAAGCATCTAATGCTCGAAAAGATTCAGCACTTGGCTCTACAAGAGCGCTCAAAGGGGCACTTGACTTAGATTCAGTGGGAAGTGATCCAACTGATTTCTGCAGCTTAAGAGTTTTTGTTTGCTCTTCTTCCTCAGCAACTCTCTCGAAATGAATGGGTGAGGGAAGAGGGGATGACGTTTCTTCCTTTTCGACTTCTTGGAAGGTGCTTGAGGAGTAGCCTTGGACTTCTTGATGTTTAAAACCAATACAACGTCTGCTGGGCGCTCTTCAGTGGAAGAAGCTAACTCAGGATAATCTTCATAGAGTTCAGCTGTAGCAATCCTGTGAAGCGCTACTTCCTCGTTATTCTTGCTTAGCATTTCAACTTTGCATCTAGCGCATTCTTCTTTGGGCAACGCAGCTCCTCCAACAGCAGCAGGGTGAAGAAGGGATGGAATCATCTTCTTACCCAAAAATGTTTCTTTTGGAACGGCAGTCCCAGCGCTTGGAACATGACCGCTGCGATACAAGATATAACTTAAAATTAAGCCATAAGGTTTAGTGGGAGGCTTCTTTCCCAACATTGATGCAATACGCTCAAAAATAAACTTAGGCCAGTTAATCTCGTAATTCTTAGCAATAGCCTCCATCATTTAAAACTGTAAATGGCTAATCTTGTCAAACGATCCTGCTTTGCCCTCAAGAACTTTAGCGCAGATGTCCGCCATTATTTGATACTTCGTCTTCAACTCTGTTTTCTTGAAATTGTGAGAATAGGACGAATATTCGCGTAATTTCATGTGTTCCCAAACGACAGAGAAATCTCCAACACCGACGTCAAAGGGCGAAATCCCTTCATTGGAAACTTGAAAGAAGTTGGCAATAAGTTGAAAATAGTATCAGGAAACTCCGGGAATAGATATGTGATAGAACGACCATCATCGGAAAGTTGAGCATTCTCATAGAATTCTTTGAGAGCCTCTATGAAGTTGACAATGACTGGTCATTAAGGTTTTCAGCTTTTGTTGCTCAAAAGAGAGAAAGATACTACGAACTAGAAAATGTTGTTGGGAGTAAAGATAATCCCAATCAACTAAAAATCCAGGATTTACATGTACTTCAACCTGGGGATTTGATGATGAAGACGTAGCAACAGTTTTTTAAGATTTCTTGGGGGCCATTTTTAGAGAGGTTTGAAGAATTATAGAAGCAATTATCCTTGAGAGAGAGAGACTTTCGCAGAAAGCTTTTTAGAAGATATGAGTGATAGAAGTAAAGATTTCTGCAATTTCTTGAATTTATTGATGAGAGAGAAGTAACTGCTGATTTACTATTTGTCCGTATTTTATATAATATTTGTACTGAAGATCCCAATAAAATATGTGCGAAAAATTTGGAAACTGCATTGGATAAATATAAAATTAATTTTGATGTTCGCGGTTACTTTTGCAGTTACCTTTTTGAATTTCAAAAGGTTTGAGATATTTAGTGTGGGGAGTAAGCGCCTAAAAACCACTGTAGTGTAGGTAGACACGTTCTTTCACTGAACCGTCATTTTAAAAGTAATGATTACCCCTTGGTTTGATGTGATAGAAGTGTGTGAATAGAGTCCAAAATAGACTTTTGATTCTATCCACTACTTCAAGAAGCGTGTAAAATTTATGCACGAATTTTATAAACTATTTTATATTAAGTGTTGAATGGAATATGTTCAACGCTTAACACATATTACTTGTAAGATTTATGTTGACGCTTGTGATCAAAACTCTTTTATAGTTGAGAGTCAAACATGATATGCATAAATAATTCTAAGCGTTGATGATCTATGCATATGAAAATTTTTAATCATTGATGCTTACAGATATGTTCCAAGTACAGTTTTAAGGTTTCTCCTAAATTTGATAACTTGCAACAATTTTAAAAAACCTTTTGGACATAAATAAGGTGGATTCCACCTAAATTATATGTTTAATAAAATATGATGCATGAGGATTAAGCGTTTAAATCAATCATACCTAGTTCACTTCTCAAAGTGAGAAAGCGTTGTTCATCGAGCGCTTTGGTGAAGATATCTGCCAGTTGTTTATCAGTTCCAATAAAGTGCATGGAGATGTCTTTCTTTTGAACATTATCTCGGAGAAAATGGTGTCTAATGTCAATATGTTTGGTTCTGGAATGAAGAACAAGGTTTTGAGTCATGGCTAGCGCGCTTTGGTTATCACAATGAATAGGTGTTGGACCTAGGATTATTCCATAATCTCTAAGTTGTTTCCTCATCCATAACACTTGTGCACAACAACTTCCTGCAGCTACATACTCGGCTTCGGCTGTAGAGGTAGCTATTGTGATTTCTTACTAGGCCATGAAACTAACCTATCACCTAGAAATTGACATGTACCCCTAGTACTCTTACGATCTATTTTGCAACCTGCAAAATCTGCATGTGAGTAACAAATTAGTTCAAAAGGAGAGTCCCTTGGATACCATAAACCCACATTTTGTGTGCTTCTTAGGTATTTAAGGATCTTCTTGGCAGCAGTTAAGTGTGACTCTTTAGGATCAGCTTGAAATCGTGCACACATGCATACTGAAAACATAATATCAGGTCTACTAGCAGTAAGATAAAGAAGTGATCCAATGATACCTCTGTAATTAGTGATATCAACCTTCTTCCCACTTTCATCTTTATCTAACTTAAGCGTTTGGCTCATTGAAATTTTTGAGTATGATGCATTTTCCATACCAAATTTCTTAATCATATCTCTAGTATATTTAGCTTGGTTAATAAATATGCCATTAAGGAGTTGTTTCACTTGTAATCTTAAGAAGAAAGTTAATTCACCCATCATGCTCATTTCAAATTGTTCTTTGATAGGGTGTGAATTTACATGTTTTAGAGCCTCATATTTATTGGATTTGTATTGGTTTATGCATGATTTATACCACATTTGCGTTTAATTTGTGTGCTTATCGAGTAAAGGTGGAAAATCATTACAATAGAGGAATAACGCGCGCAAATACAGAATTTATGTATATTTTGATGTCGAATTTGAGGGAGTTTCCTTCAAAAAATTTGTATATCTCTTTGTTAGCTTCACTTGGCAACTTGAATCATCCACATCGAAGGTCCATGGAGAAAGTTATGAAGGAAACAAGATTGCTGCGCTGAAAACCAAGAAAACGGTTCAGACATTCAGCTTACCACGCCCAAGCGCCCTTCCAACCACGCCCAGGCGCATCTGACATCCAGTTCTGAGGATTTTCTTTGCATTCCGCGCCTAGGCGCCATCATATCCACTCCTGGGCGCGGATTTTGTAACACTTGCCATGGTTGAGCGCACAATTTGTACATTTAGAGACCGAATTGGACAACGTTTCCTTCAACAAAGTTTTAGCTCTATGTCTTAGCTACACGTGGGAACTTGAATCATCCAAATCCGAGGTCTGTGGAAAGAGTTATGAAGAAAATACGATTACTGCGCAGAAAAACAAGAAAACTGCCCAGACTTCGCAAAACCGCGCCTAGGCGCCAAAATACCCACGCCTGGGCGCCGCGTCGTCCGGAATTTGATTACTTTTAGCCAAAAGTTCAGCATCTTTTGTGGGGAAGAATGTTTAAAGCCAAAATGTTAGCACATGTGTTGAGGGGTTGCTATAAGTGTGTTTCTTGGTAGATTTACTTTATGGAATTTTATACTACATACTTTAGAGTAATGGAGGACACAAGAGAGGGACAACACATGGGAGGGAGGAGAATATACACCTATAAAGGCAATCATCTCTTGCATTCTTCATCAATGAAATGAGAGAGGGGGGCAGCCCCTAATCTGATTTCACCATCATTCATCACCATTTTTCATCATTGAGAGAGAGGGGAATACTAGAGGAAGGAAAGGAGCTTGGGGATTGAAGGCTCAATTTCAAGATCCATCATCATTCACCAGTTAGGGAGTTTTTAAGAGCTTTTCATTTTATTTATGTCTATGAATATTCCTCTTATGTCTTTTATGCTTTCAATTATGAACTAAATTCGTAAGACTAGGGCCATGTAAGGCCAAATTGTGATTTATGTTTATAATAGATGATTGTTGAGGTTATTCTTATATTGTTATGTGATGTGAATTGATGTTCTACTTATCTTGCATATACCTGATCACTATATGTTAGAATCTTATGCCTAGGTGAATATTTCGGGAGAAAATTGACTTAGGGTGCAAGAAATTCACATCATGACCCGCAACTAATGAGGAATTGCTCTAGACATAGGCAAAGATTCCCGGGTGAAGTTGTTCGATTCAAATCGAGTGAGCTCTAGTAAGTTAATGCATGTTTAGTGGTTTGATTTTCGGATAGGAATATTTGGGAAATCACGATCTAAGCATAGGAGTTTATACGTGAGACATTGGTTATTCTCTACCCTCGGAGCTCTCACCATAACAATATAAGTGTAATCCTTCAACAAGAACCTTATTAAGTATATTTGATCAATTTGAACCTAGCATGTGCCTTAGTCTCCCTTTATAATTGGTTTTAAATCACTTGCTCATCTTTGTTCTTGTTCTTTACAAATTTTATTTGAATTTATTCTTACTTTGTTTATTCACTTCATTACAAATCTTAAACTAGAATTCAAGTCCTTGTGGTTCGACAATCCGGACTTACCGTCCATTTATTACTACACACGACTAGTGCACTTGCTACAATAGCACGTTAGCTTTTAGCGTGTCAAGTTTTTGGCGCCGTTGCCAGGGACTTGTTTATTTTAGTTTTTGATTTTCGTTTATGTTTTTCATAATGCTTAGTTTGTTGTTTACTTCTTGCTTTTCTTTCATTTCCTTGTTAAGTTTAATTTTTTTTCCTTGTGCTTAATTGATTGGTTCGATTTGTGGTGCATGACCCGCTCCTCAAATGAGCCTTTACTTGATTTTGTTATTTTTATTTTGAACATGTGCTCCAGGTTTGTAGATGAGTTCGAGAGATGGACGACAATATCAATCAACCAAATCCGAGTGCATGTTTCCCGGATATGAATTTATCGGAGGATCGGGAGTGGTTACAAGGCATTCTCCAAGCTATGCAACCACCTCCTTTTCAACCACTTCCATCTGTTCGGGATAGTCTATCACTCAGCTTCTTCACCGTACAGGAGGGATATTGTTTATCCCCGACTCTGGAGGAACGAGAATGGGTTCGACAACTCCTATACGACTTACAACTCACACTGGATGATTTGGATCAGCTGGAAAATATGAAATTGGTACACAAAGCCATTGATGCTTTGTATGAAGGACCGATTAAGGAGGCTCTAATGATCATTGAGGAAATGAAAAACGAGAGGATTTCTATTAAGGTGTCGCCTCAGCGTTGCACACTTAACATTCAAGCATCCGAGGCAGAATCTCCAAGTTACGAGAAATCCACTCTTATTCCTTCCCCAGCGATACCCGGCCTCATCTCCACGGGTATGGAGGCAATTAGTGCCCATGATAGTAAGTTGTCCTCTAGTATAGGAGATGACATGGTTATTTCTGATAACTATGAGGTTTTTAAGCATCCAGTTGATTCTACATTATCATTACGCATTGATGGTTTTGATCATTTTAGTGTTGAGCTTTTTCAGGAAAGAAGAACCAATAACCTCCTCGCATTCTACATCACAAACTCCAAGTTTTCCATCTCGATGGGTGAAGAAAAATGGTCATCTACTTATAACTTGGAGAATAGTCCAAGTCATCACTCGGTGCAGTGGGAAGAAAGAGTGATGGAAGTGGTGATGGACTATGAGAAAATATGTGAGTGGATGATTACTTGGTCACTACTCATCGTATTTTCTATTAACAGCGGGCCAAAATTCATCCCTACTTGGAGAATGAACAAGGCATTCATTCGGAAACCGCCTTAAAATAACTCGGTAAAGTCAAGCTAATGACTTTAAAAGAGCGCTTCTTGGGAGGCAACCCAAGTTTGTAAGTTTGTTTTTCTTTTTGATTTTGTTTTTATTTTGTTTATTTTGTTTCTTTATGTTGTGTTCAAACATGCACTTTTGGCATGTATGTTTTCTTATGCTTGATGGTTTGAAAAGTTGACGTGTTAGATATGATGCACATTTGGACCCCATGTTTAGAGATGCTCATTTTACTCGAGAGGAGGAAAAGCTATAGGATTATGTATTGGAAGTTTAAGGATGTTTTTCAACATCCTTGGTTGTAAGTGTTCTTTTACCGTTGTGTACGCTTGTTGTAACAACATTGGGGACAATGTTGGATTTAAGTTTGGGGGTAGAAGAGTACATATTTTGAACTTTGATGATGCAATCCTAATTTGTAGCTTGAGTTTGGGGGAAAGTTGTTTGCTATCATATTTATATGCTTCTTTGTTGAGAAAATCAAGTATAAAAAAAAAAGAAATTTAGTCTTTCCAATTGATGCATTGAAATTGATTAACTTGTAAAAATGGCATGATTTTTTGAAATAATTTGAATTTAAATGAACATATATATCTTTAAAATTGCTCATGGAGATCCTATACTAGGATTGATTTCTTAGATGATTCACAATGTACATAAATCGAAGGTAGAGGAGTTGAGAGGATAACCATCTTGAGACACTTAAGGAATTATTCCCGAAAATTTTAACTTAGATTTCTCATAAGAGTATAAGTTGAGTAGTAATTTGATATGCTAAACAATGAATTAAAAAAGTTAAATTTTGTTATGACCAAAAATTGGTCAGGCTAATATGTACTGGAGGTGAAAAGTTTCATGCCTATATATTGTACTATTATGCTAATTTGAGCTAAGCTCAAGTTAAAAAGAAGTGAATTGTTTAAAAGATCTAGTTTTATTTCGTGGCCTTTGACACTCGAGTGATTAAATTCTTAGGAGTGTCTTTACACTTAATGCCCCAAAACTATCTAGTTTGGGAGTCATTGATTTAAAGTTTGTTACATGGGTGCCATAGAAAGCCTAATGGAATAAAACATTGCACATGATCTAGCCTTAATGAAGTTAATTAATTGGAAAGTTTCATATGAATTGAAAGTTTGAATGTTTGAGATAATGAAATTTAAATGGTTATGAAATTTTCTATGATTCTTATGCTTTGTGTTTGATCATAAAGTTGATAGATATGGGATTAATGTCCAAAATTTGGTAAGGATGCCTCTTGACTATAATACCTTAGATTTATTTTTCACTACACCCTAGAGAGTCTTTTCAAGTATTGGTGTCACATGAGCAAAAGTAGTTGATATGTATATATATTTGTGAACTTTAAAAGGTTGATTTTATGCCATTCATTCTTGTTGATCATGTTGAGGTGTATTGATTTGGTTGGATAAATTTTGTTAGATTTTGTGGGTATATCGCATGCAAACCCTCACGAGACTATAACTCGTCCTTTGAGGTAACTCAAGGTTTTAAAGGCTTGTTGCACCCGCTAAGTGCAATCGTTTACTCCACGAAAGTGAGTTAGTTAGTTGTTTTGTTTTCTCGCATTGAATGATGTTGATCTTGTCTTATAGCTCTCATTGCTCGAGGACGATCAATGGGTAAGTTTGGAGGTGTTGATAGGGTGTGAATTTACATGTTTTAGAGCCTCATATTTATTGGATTTGTATTGGTTTATGCATGATTTATACCACATTTGCGTTTAATTTGTGTGCTTATCGAGTAAAGGTGGAAAATCACTACAATAGAGGAATAACGCACGCAAATATAGAATTTATGTATATTTTGATGTCGAATTTGAGGAAGCTTCCTTCAACAAAGTTGTAGATCTCTTTGTTAGCTTCACTTGGCAACTTGAATCATCCACATCGGAGGTCCGTGGAGAAAGTTATGAAGGAAACACGATTGCTGCGCTGAAAACCAAGAAAACGGTTCAGACATTCGGCTTACCACGCCCAAGCGCCCTTCCAATCACGCCCAGGCGCATCTGACATCCAGTTCCGAGGATTTGCTTCGCACTCCCGCGCCTAGGCGCCATCATATCAACGCCTGGGCGCGGATTTCGTAACACTTGCCACGGTTGAGCGCACAATTTGTACATTTAGAGACCGAATTGGACAAAGTTTCCTTCAACAACGTTTTAGCTCTATGTCTTATCTATACGTGGGAACTTCAATCATCCAAATCGGAGGTCTGTGGAAAGAGTTATGAAGGAAATACAATTGCTGCGCAGAAAAACAAGAAAACTGCCCAGACTTCGCAAAACCGCGTCTAGGCGCCAAAATACCCACGCCTGGGCGCCGCGTCGTCCGGAATTTGATTACTTTTAGCCAAAAGTTCAGCATCTTTTGTGGGGAAGAATGTTTAAAGCCAAAATGTTAGCACAAGTGTTGAGGGGTTGCTATAAGTGTGTTTCTTGGTAGATTTACTTTATGGAATATTATATTACATACTTTAGAGTAATGGAGGACACAAAAGAGGGACAACACATGGGAGGAAGGAGAATATACACCTATAAAGGCAATCATCTCTTGCATTCTTCATCAATGAAATGAGAGAGGGGGGCAGCCCCTAATCTGATTTCACCATCATTCATCACCATTCTTCATCATTGAGAGAGAGGGGAAAACTAGAGGAAGGAAAAGAGCTTGGGGATTGAAGGCTCAATTTCAAGATCCATCATCATTTACCATTTAGGGAGTTTTTAAGAGCTTTTCATTTCATTTATGTCTATGAATATTCCTCTTATGTCTTTTATGCTTTCAATTATGAACTAAATTCGTAAGACTAGGGCCATGTAAGGCCAAATTGTGATTCATGTTTATAATAGATGATTGTTGAGGTTATTCTTATATTGTTATGTGATGTGAATTGATGTTCTACATATCTTGCATATACTTGATCACTATATGTTAGAGTCTTATGCCTAGGTGAATATTTCGGGAGAAAATTGACTTAGGGTGCAAGAAATTCACATCATGACCCGCAACTAATGAGGAATTGCCCTAGACATAGGTAAATATTCCCGGGTGAAGTTGTTCGATTCAAATCGAGTGAGCTCTAGTAAGTTAATGCATGTTTAGTGGTTAGATTTCCGGATAGGAATATTTGGGAAATCACGATCTAAGCATAGGTGTTTATACGCGAGACATCGGTTATTCTCTACTCTCGGAGCTCTCACCATAACAATATAAGTGTAATCCTTCAATAAGAACCTTATTAAGTATATTTGATCAATTTGAACCTAGCATGTGCCTTAGTCTCCCTTTATAATTGGTTTTAAATCACTTGCTCATCTTTGTTCTTGTTCTTTACAAATTTTATTTGAATTTATTCTTACTTTGTTTATTCACTTCATTACAAATCTTAAACTAGAATTCAAGTCCTTGTGGTTAGACAATCCGGACTTACCGTCCATTTATTACTACACACGACTAGTGTACTTGCTACAATAGCACGTTAGCTTTTAGCGTGTCATTCTTGCATCATTTTTGAAATTTTCTCACACAGACGCTTGTTAGTAGAACCAAATATAATATAATCAAAAAAAATTTGGACTAAGAGAATATCTTCGTTATTGGTAATTTTAAATAACGTTGTATCAACGCTGCCTTTTGAAAAGCCTTTCCCAATAAGGAAAATAGAGAGAGTGTCATACCATGCATGGGGTGCTTTCTTAAGCCCATAAATGCTTTATCCAGCTTGTAAATCATACCCTTACCATGGTTGTTGATGAATCCTGGTGGTTGCTCCACATTTACCTCTTCTTGAAGTTTACCATTCAGGAAAGCACTCTTCACGTCCATCTGATACACCGTAAACTTGTTGAACGCTGCATACGCTAGAAACGTGCTATTTGCTTCAAGACGAGCGACAGAAGTATATGTCTCATCAAAGTCAATACCCTCTTCTTGGCAATAACCTTGAGCTACGAGTTAGGCCTTGTTCCTTATTACAATACCGTTCTCATCCATCTTATTTCTATAAACCCATCTAGCTCTGATAACTTCTTGGTACTAGCGTCCAAACCTTACTACGCTCAAACTGATTAAGCTCTTCTTTCTTGGCTTCAATCCAACTTGGATCGCTTAGCGCTTCATCCACTTTCTTAAGTTCCATTTGAGATAATAAGCTAGCGAACATGGCCTCATTAAGAGTAGCAGCTCTAGTCCTAACAGATGCTTCAATATCTCCAATAATCTGCTCCGGTGGATGATCACTCAGCCATAGTATACCTGGTTTGAAAGGGTTAAGAGGTTGAACACGCACTTGTCGATCAGACGCTTGACTATCCTGTTGCGTAGGCGCTTCAAGTTCACTTATCCTTGTTCGCTCTTGATGATCACTCTCTTCATGATCATCAGAAATTCTTGCATTGTTATCCAAAATAATCTCACGAGTGATCTTAGGAGGTGGCACTGAGATCTCATCATCGTTGTCACTATCATCATCAATGGTAATATTAGACGTTTGATGACATAGATGTTCCAACTCCTACATCATTCATATTAACCTTTGGTTCTTGGTTAGCATCATCAAAAACAACATGAATAGATTCTTCAACCTTCGATTTGATCTTGTTTAGGATGCAAAGATTCTTTCCATTCTTGGTGTAGCCTAGAAAGATTCCCTCATCCGCTTTAAGATCAAATGTCTTTAGGCTTTGAGATCCATTATTATGGATAAAACATTTAGAGCGAAAGATGCGAAAGTATGAAACATTTGGCTTACATCCCTTCCACAGTTCATATGGAGTTGTCCCATGCTGTTTGTTGATCATGCACCGGTTTTGAGTGTAACATGCAGTGTTGATCGCTTTGGTCCAAAACCAAGGAGCAAGCTTTGATTCTGCTAATATCGTCGTAGCGGCTTCCTTGAGCGCTCTGTTCCGGCGCTCAGTAACACCATTCTGTTGGGGAGTTCTGGGAGCTGAATACTCATGATGTATTCCATTCTCTGCACAAAACTTCTAAAGAGAATTTTTTGTAAACTCAGTACTGTGATCACTTCTTATTCTTGCAACCTTAAGATTTTTCAATGTTTGAAGTTGCTGAATAAGCAGTGTTAACTTGTCACATGACTCATCTTTGAATGAAAGAAATTCCACCCAAGTAAATCGAGAGAAATCATCTACTATCACCAAAGAATACTTTTTACCGCTCACACTGATCGTTTGAACAGGTCCAAACAGATCCATGTGAAGTAGTTCAAGTATTCTAGAGGTAGATAGATGAGTTTTTCTCTTGAAAGATGATTTGACTTGTTTGCCCATTTGACAAGCGTCACAAAGGCGATCCTTGTGCAATGGTCCTTTTGGTAATCCCTCTACAAGATTTAGATTTATAAACTGAGAGATTTACAAGATTTGGTAATCCTTGTGATAAAGTTGACGTGATTCATTTTTCTATGCCATAACCAACCCGTTTTAGATTCATTTTTAGCAACAAAACATGTTGGGATGTTATCAATTGTTGAACCCCAATCCACTAAATACACATTGTTTGTTCTTTTTTCTCTTAATTTAGTAGACTTAGTCTTAGCGTCATTTATATAGGAACAGTCCCTTGAGAATATGACTTCAAAGCCTTTATCACAAAATTGACTTACGCTTAATAAATTGTGCTTTAGACCCTCAACATAATGAACATCACTTATCATGATGTTCCCCCTATGCACAGTACCTATACCTTTGGTTTTACCTTTGGAGTTGTCACCAAATACAACATGAGGACCATTGGCGGCTCGATAGTTGATTAATAGATCCTTGGAACCAGTCATGTGCCTTGACAATCCACTATCGAAGTACCAAACAGATGTATCAGCTGAGCTCTAGGTACCTGCAATCAAAAGGGAAGTTCTATTTCTGTTTAGGTACCCAGTTTTGCTTGGGTCCTTCAACATTAGTAGCATTGTTAGATTGAATTAGAACTTTAGGAACCCATATTTGCCTAGTCTTCATTGTGGGAATACTAGCCTTCTTGGGTTTCACAGTGTTTTGTGTGTGCTCTTTGTTCACCTTGTCCTGTGTGTGTTGTTTGGGTGTATAATAATATCCTCGATTATAATAGTAATCATAATCATAGTCATAATCATAATCATCATTGTAGCGATGATATAATCTAGACCGTTGTGGATATTGATGCTGGTATTTATTTGGCGCTGGCTTGGGTTGCACTTTTGGTGCTGGACGCTTAGCGCCTGACTCACAATGGTTAGGTTTGTCCTTAGCCTTTTGAGCGTTTGGATGAACCTTTCTTTGTGAATCATTTGCCTTTACCTTACCCTTGCCTGAGTCAGCTTTGGCTTTTTCATTTGGCCTCGTACCATTGTCACTTGGTTCAACATGTGTTTGACTTTGTGAACCTTCTTCAACAAAGAAAACACCCTTTCCTTTGTTGTTTGCCATAACATTAGGTTTGTTTGGTTGTTTACCGAATTTATTGCATCCTAAACCTGTCTTTTCACCAAATAACCTTGTTACCTCAATCACATTGTCTAGCTTTCTTAACGTTTTAGATAATGATGAGATGAGCTGTTTTGATTTAGCAAGTCAAGCGATCAGCTCAGCTTCTCTCTTGACTATTATATCAAGATCACTTTTCAACTGGATTATTTCACTCTCAAGCGATTGGTTTTTCTCAATGAATTGTTGCTAAAATTGCAACTCTGCTTTGAGTGTCTGACACGCTAAAACTTAACGTGCTTTTAATAGCAAGTGCACTAGTCATGTGTAGTAATAAAAGTGGACAAAATAAGTCCGGGTTTTCGAACCACGGAGACTTGAATTTTAGTTTAAGATTCGTAATGAAGGTAAGACAATTAAAGTAAAGCAAGAGAAAAACAATTAAGTAAACCAAAGATCAAAGGAGGGAACAAGCTATGAATTAAACCTCACGAATTGGTTAAAAAGACTAAGGCACATACTATGACCAAATCCACTCGTCTATATATATGAGCTACTCTTCGAATTATTAGACTCCTATTGCTTTGGTGAAAACTCCTTAATTAATCATTACCCGATGTCTCGGCACATAACAATCCTATGATTGATTGACGGTTCTCTAAATATGTCTATCCGAGAATCTAATCAACAACCACGCATTAACGTTCTAGAGTTTCCCCGTATAAATCCGGCTAACCGCACCCGGAAATCTTTACCTATTTCTAGGAGCAATTCCACATTAGTTTCGGATGATGTGTTGATTCATTTGAACCCTAACCTATCTTCTCTCGAATGACTAGATTAGGCACAATAGCAAGCATATGGAGATCAAGCATATGATTGTGATAAAAGCACAAAATAAACACACAAAGCAATTAGAAGAATTAATACGAAAATTAACTTCACATATATAGATTCATGAATTCGGCCTTCACATGGCCTTAGTTCTACAAGATTAGCTCATATTCAATAGCTCAAGAAGGTCTAAAACAATCATATACATAGTTATTAACATAAACATGTAAATGAAATGCAAAAGAAACTCCCTAAGTCTTGAATGATGATGAATCCTTGCTTGTAGCTTCAATCTCTAGCTCAATCCCCCTTCTTTGCAATCTTCAAAATGATGAAGAATGGTGATGAATGATGATGGGTGAAGAGTAATGTCCAGCTCCTCCTCCTCCCAGGTGTGATCGGTCCAGAGTGAAGAAAATGGCTTAAGAAGACAAGAAAATGATGGGCTCCCTAGTGTGTGTCTCCCTAGTGTGTCCTTCACTACTCTAAAGTGTGTAGTATAAAATTCCATAAAGTAGATCTACCAAGAAACACACTTATGACATCCACTCAACACATGTGATGACCTCTTGGCTTTAAATGTTCCATTCCACCATCAAATGATGATCTTTTGGCTGAATGGAAGCAAAACTCGAGTGTGGTCACGCCTAGGCGTGGGCATGACGGCGCTCGGGTGCCGCTGACAGAATGCTGAAATTAAATGCAATGTGTCCTGCGCAGCAATCTTATTTCATTCATAACTCTCTCCACGAAACTCTGATTTGGATGATTCAAGTCCTCATTTGAAGCTAACACATAGTTCTACAACATTGTAGAAGGGAACGTCATCCAATTCGGTGTCTAAACATACGGAAATAGCGCTCGAACGTGGAAAGTGATGCAGATACGGCGCCTAGGCGTGGATAGGATGGCGCCTAGGCGTGGTAAGCAGAATGTTGACGTTATTTGCATCTTGTCCGGCGCCTGGGCGTGGTCATACTGGTGCCTAGGCATGGTCGACAGAAGAAAATTGTCCTGAACTTGTTTTATACGTCGTTTTTCGCCTCGTTTCTTCGTATGCTTTCATTTATCACCTGTAATCACTTAATAGCCCGATTAAACGCAAATGTGGCATGATTTAGGCAATAAATGAATCCATAGCATAAGTCTCATGGGCTTAAAAACACGTAAAAGTGCTTCTTATCAACACCCCCAAACTTATCTATTGCTCGACCTCGAGTAAGAGAAGGCATAGGATACGAGCTCATCATCAAAAACAGGGAGGTAAAAGAAAAGAAACTACACAACTCACTTTCGTGGAGCAAGCGGTTGCATTTAGCGGATGCAACAAGCCTTTGAAGCCTTGAGTTACCTCAAAGGACGAGTTATAGTCTCGTGAGGGTTTGCAGACGATATACCCACAAAATCGAAAGATTTTCAACCCCGATCACTTAACGTAAATTACAATGATTAATAGCACACAATGGTATGAATTCACCTGTTTAAGCTCAAGTTACATATATATACACGTCACCCACTTGCTCATGTTACGCCTTAACATCGAAAAAATCATCCTCAGGGTGTAGTGTAATAAATCTCAAGTATTATAGTCGAGTGACATTCTTACCACTTTTCAAGCATTAACCCCATATTTATCAACTTTTGATTATTCACATGGTACGAGAATTGAATACAACTTCATAGCCACTTAAAAATTCATCACTTCATTCCACTTTCGGCTTTAACTTATGCACTTTCAACTCGAACATTAGAGGCTAGACCATGTGCAATGTTCGATCCTCTTAGGCTTTCTATGACACCCTTGTAACGAGCTTTAGGCCAATAACTCCTAAACCAGACGGCTTTTGGGTATCAAATGTAGAGACATTCCTAAGGGCTCGAGTGTCAAAGGCCACAAAATCAAACTAGGTCCTTATTCACTTAACACTTGCATTGGCTTGCGCTCTAGCTCAAATTAGCTTAAGAGTGCAGTATTCTAAGCATGGTGCTATTCGCCCCCAGTATCTATTAAGCCTGACCTTTGCAGTCATACCAATGTTCACCTCTTTTTATTATTGTTAAACATACGAAGCTACATTCTCAACTCATAACTCATGTGAAAATTCTAAGTCGATATTTTTCGGGATCAAGCCTTTAAGTGTTTCAAAATGGTTGCCCACTCAACGCCTCTACCCTTGATTTATGTGCGTATGTGAACATCTTAAAGATAATCTAGTCATGTTTAGGGTCCCACAAACAAGAAATTGCGTGTATAGCCATTAAAAACCAAATTGATAGAGAATGCAAACCATGTATTCACGTTAACCATGCTCAATTCATCAAGTGACGGGTTGAAATTCTATTCAAAATTTTTTTTTTTTTTGTGCCATCCCCCAAACTTGGACTGAGTTATCTAAAACACCCCCCCAAACTTAACATGAACATTGGCCCCAATGTTCGGAAGAAAATAAGGGTAAAGTACACATCACCATAGGGGAGCTGAAAAGCAAAACCGAGTCCACTTAAGGCAATCGAGTCCAAGGATGGCGATCACTGTGTCGATCACTACATAGGTAAACAAGTGCTAGCCATACAAAGCATCAAACATTGGATAGAATAGAAGAAAACAAAGCGAGACGAACAAAAACGAGAAACACATAGATAGATAAAAAAAAACAGAACGAAACAGGCATGGAAATAAAACAAGATAAGCCTAATCTGTAGTGCCAAAACGGTCAATGTAGTCCTCATCCGCTTCGCCGAGATCATCCAAATCAATCAACGGGCTACCCTCATCATTATGAGCCTCATCATCACCTCCTACAGGAACGATAGCACCTGACTCGTGCAAATCTGCGGGCTGCTGAGGCGGGGGATGCGGGTAAGGTGGAGGAGTAGAATAATCAAACGGCCCCCGACCGACAAACTCATTATGCTCGACAAGAAGCTGACGGAAATAAGCACAAGTGTCGGACATGACCACCCTCATCTCATCTCGCAACTCATCCCTCAATTCATCCTTTAATTGTCTAATGGCGGCGGCATCCATAGGTGGAAACTGTGGGGAACTAGTAGACCGGGATGAAGACGGGCGAGGCCTCTTGGAAGCAGCTTGTGGTGGAGGAGCCTGTGGGTCGTCAGCTACCACGGCGAGATAAGAACCAGGGAGCTCAGTACGCTCCATAGGAAATGTGGGAACCTTAGCTGCTTTGCATAAAACTGTGATCAGTGACGGGAAAATGATAGGGTTCTTCCGGGTGGGCCCTTCGCCCTTTTGCTTGGCCAATTCTTTGTCAATCAACGGCCCTAACTCATTCTTCAACTTCCTAAAGTGATCCGTCAAAGACTTGTGGATCACCCGGGCAAAGTCCACAGCTTTCTTGGACATAATAGCATAGATGAGGGTGGCCCGTTCCTTGTTTGCCTCTGACTGATTGGTACTCGGTATTAAATTGAATCGGATGAAGTCGAGCCAGAAAGCAGCCTCGGGAAGTAGAGCCCTACGGGGGACATGAGCTTCTCCGGGTACCCACTCCCAACCCTCTCGGGCAATAACCCGCAAAATATCTGACAGGCTAACCCGGAGGCGCCCTGCATTGTAAAGAGTGGTGAACTCGCATGTCTGAGGGGTGGGGGTGCCTATGCTCTCCCTAATCTGTCTCAACTCATAATCGACATTTTTGCCCCGTACCAAAAAGGTAGTCCCCAGCCATCCTCGCGTCTCAATCTCATCATAAACCCCGGAGCTGAAGAATTCCAGGACCCAAGGAAGACAGATGGCCTCGGGCTTTTGACAGAAAAACTGTAAGTGATGGAACTGTATCAATTCGTGCACAGAGGGCTGTCCCCGGGTGGTCAAATAGTGCTCCTTAATAAGGGTGCGGGGGGTGCTCAAACTCTGACACATAATTTGGACTTTGGAGTTTTCGAAACGGGTATTATCGGGAGTCTCGGGCTCATTAGAGGAACCCTCACCCACTTTTTTCTTACCCTTGGACGGTTTGTTGGTAGTTCTAGTCATTTGCAACAACAATGGTTAAAATGAATCTCAATTTCTCAACTACTCAAATCAACCCGAATGCAACCAACCCAACACAACAATCGTCAACGCCCAACAACACACCAAAATCAGAGAGCAACCCACAATCCAGCAACAATATATCACAAATTAAACAACAACAAACCACAAATCGACAACAACCCACAAATCGATAACAACCCTCTAATCCAATAAATTCCTCAAAATGCAACAAAAAACCACAATCGGACGAAGCCCCAAATAATCCTCAAAATATAACGTAAGGCACCTACTCGTCGGCTATAAATCGAAAATGGAAGAAGGGTAAAGCCAAAACTCACCTTTTTCCCCAAAATTATCGCACCGAGTCGGATGTGAACGAGGAGCCACTGTGCAGCGAGTTATGTTGATGGAAAGTGGCGGTGAAACACGGTGGAAATGGCCGGAAATGGTGAGAGAGTCACCGGAAATCGCGTGGGAGAGGAGTTGTGAAGAGTTTGTGAAGAATTTTGACCGTTTTGACCGAGATTAGGCTTTAAATCAGACACGGGCGCCTAGGCGCTCAAAACAGCGTACCTGGTTTTAATTGAACTTTCCGCGCCTAGGCGCGCGTCTTTCGGCGCTTGGGCGGTCCTTTCAGAAACATGTTGAAACACATAGGCGCTATGGACGCCTAGGCGCGCGTCGATAGGCGCCTAGGCGGGCTCTTCAGAAATATTTTGTAAAGAATTTCCATTTCCTGTTTCAAAAGGGGAAAGACAAAACACTTAAAACACAAACTAACAAAGATTTAAGACTAGAAAATAAAGCAACAAACGGATAATAAGAGAAAAAGAAAAGGAAACGGAAAGAAAACATGGGTTGCCTCCCAAGAAGCGCTAGTTTAGAGTCATTAGCTCGACTGAAGGCGAAGAATCACAGAGGGTCCGCAAGGATGAAGGACTCTCTGTCTCTTGGTCCGCTAGTTTTAGACGTTGAGCGTTGACCAAGAAAGTATGTCCTTTATCTGTTGTAAGCTCGACGGCGCCGGATGGATAGACATGGGAAATCAAAAATGGGCCCGACCATCGAGACTTAAGCTTCCCGGGGAAGAGTCGGAGTCGAGAGTTGTATAGCAACACCCGCTCTCCCTTGTGGAATTCCCGGGGGAGAATATGTTTGTCATGCCACATTTTGGTCCGCTCCTTATAGAGTTTCGCGTTCTCATAGGCGAGATGACGCCATTCTTCGAGCTCGTTGAGTTGTAGCAAACGTTGTGTACCTACACGTTGAGAGTCAAAATTTAGAAACTTAATGGCCCAATAAGCACGATGCTCAAGTTCAACGGGCAAGTGACATGTTTTGCCAAAAACAAGACGATACGGGGACATGCCAATTGGGGTTTTATAGGCGGTCCGATAAGCCCAAAGAGCATCATCCAATTTAAGGGACCAATCCTTTCTTGATGCGTTGACAGTTTTTTCTAAAATACGCTTAATCTCCCTATTTGAGACCTCCACTTGGCCACTAGTTTGTGGGTGGTATGGGGTCGAAATTTTATGCTTCACCCCGTACTTGGTCAATAAAAGTTCAAACTGCTTGTTGCAGAAGTGGGTGCCCCCGTCACTAATGATGGCTCGGGGAGTTCCAAATCGAGTAAAAATATGCTTCTTCAGAAAACGAGTGACAACCCGAGCATCATTAGTAGGCAAGGCCACGGCTTCCACCCATTTGGAGACATAGTCTACCGCAACAAGGATATATTTATTTGAACAAGAACTGGGGAAAGGGCCCATGAAGTCCACACCCCATACATCAAACAACTCACACTCTAACATGCTATTTAAGGGCGTTTCATGATGTTTAGAGATGTTCCCCATTCGTTGACAGCGATCACAAGATTTGACATAATGATGTGCATCTTTAACAAGAGTAGGCCAGAAGAAACCTGATTGGAGGATCTTAGCTACCGTTTTGGAGGGCCCAAAATGGCCACCCACCGCCATATCATGACAATGAGATAGGATAGCATGCACGTCCGTTTCGGGTATGCAACGTCGAATTAAGCCATCTGCACAAACTTTGAATAGAAAGGGTTCGTCCCAAAGATATTGCTTCACATCAAATAGAAATTTCTTCTTTTGATGAAAAGTGATATCCGGGGGAAGACGGCCCGTAACAATGTAATTGGCAAAGTTAGCATACCAAGGTGAAATTTTGTCAGAAATAGCAAGGAGGTGTTCATCCGGGAATTCCTCACGAATTGGTATCTCATCTAACGGATCATTCACTAGCTCTAATCGTGAGAGGTGGTCGGCTACTACATTTTCGGTGCCTTTCTTGTCTTTTATCTCTAAATCAAATTCTTGGAGTAACAAAATCCACCTAAGAAGTCTTGGTTTAGCATCTTTCTTGGCAAGCAAATATTTTAAAGCCGAATGATCGGTGTAAACTATCACTTTGTTTAGCACGAGGTAAGAGTGGAATTTATCGAATGCAAAGACTATGGCTAGTAATTCTTTTTCCGTGGTGGCATAATTCAATTGTGCATCGTTAAGAGTTTTACTAGCATAGTAAATGGTTCGAAATACCTTCTCCTTCCTTTGGCCAAGGACCGCTCCAACCGCGGTGTCACTCGCATCACACATCAACTCGAATGGTAAGCTCCAATCGGGGGGTGACATGATAGGGGCGGAAACTAAGCGTTCCTTCAAATCAAGAAAGGCCTGCATACAAGAAGAATTGAAATCAAAAGGTGCATCTTTGACAAGCAAATTAGACAACGGTTTCGCAATTTTAGAGAAATTCAAGATGAATCGCCTATAGAAACCGGCATGCCCGAGAAAACTCCTAACAGCTTTGACCGAAGTGGGCGGGGGAAGTTTTTCAATGACCTCAATCTTGGCTTGGTCCACTTCGATCCCTTTTTGAGAGATCTTGTGGCCAAGCACAATCCCCTCCCGGACCATTAAATGACATTTTTCCCAATTCAAAACAAGGTTGGTTTCCTCACAACGTTTAAGCACAACATTTAAATGAGCAAGACAAATATCAAAAGTTGTTCCGAATACAGAAAAGTCATCCATAAAAATTTCAAGGAAATCTTCAACCATATCATGAAAAATAGCCATCATGCATCTTTGAAAAGTGGCCGGGGCATTACACAAGCCAAATGGCATCCTTCTATAAGCAAATGTGCCATAAGGACAAGTGAAAGTGGTTTTCTCTTGGTCCTCGGGATCTATGGCAATTTGATTATAGCCGGAGTAACCATCTAGAAAACAATAGAAATCATGCCCGGCTAATCGTTCAAGCATTTGGTCAATAAAGGGGAGGGGAAATGATCCTTACGGGTGGCATCATTCAACTTACGGTAATCTATACACACACGCCACCCACTAAGTATACGAGTTGGGATTAGCTCATTATTCGCATTCTCAATTACCGTTGTCCCCCCTTTCTTAGGCACCACTTGGGTAGGGCTCACCCACGCACTATCAGAAATAGGATAGATTATACCTGAATCGAGCAGTTTAATCACTTCCTTCTTTACTACCTCTTGGATTTGTGGGTTTGACCTCCTTTGGGGTTGGCGTGTAGGCTTGGTGGAGTCCTCCATAAGTATTTTCTGCATACATATCGCTGGACTAATGCCTTTGATGTCCGCAAGTTTCCACCCAAAAGCCCATTTGTGAGATCTCAACACCGTCATTAATTGCTCTTCTTGTGATCCTGAAAGAGATGAGGAAATGATCAATGGGAGTGTTTCATCGTCGTTCAAGTACACATATTTAAGGTGGGAGGGGAGGGGTTTGAGTTCGAGAGAGGGGGGTTCTTCAATAGATGGGCGAGGTGCTCCCGACAATGATCTATCAACTTTGATGGAGCCTCCCGAATGAGAGGAAGATTTGTACTCCAAGCTTAGAACTCTTTCCACTAGATCATCTCTCTCCGAGTCCACTTGCATGGATTTCATAAGATCCTGTTCGAGAGAATTTTCAATTGTATTGTCCTGTAAATACTCAACAATCAACGGGTCAAATGTATCAATTCGATAACACGGGTCATGATCAATAGGGTGTTTAAGGACTTTGTAAACATCAAAGTTAACTTTGTCATCGCCCACATTCAAGGTAAGCTTACCATTAACAATGTCAATCACCGCCTTACCCGTGGCTAGGAATGGTCTCCCTAGGATTAATGGTACCTCCACATCTTCTTCCATATCGAGTACCACGAAATCAACGGGAAAATAAAACTTGTCGACTTGGACAAGAACGTCTTCGATTATCCCCTTAGGCCTCTTGATTGATCGGTCAGCTAGTTGAAGGCTCATTGAGGTCGGCTTGGGATTTCCAAGGCCTAGCTTTTTAAATAGTGAGTATGGAAGAAGATTGATGCTGGCCCCCGAGTCACATAACACCTTCTTGAACGATAAGGACCCAATCGTGCACGGGATTGTGAGGCTCCCGGGATCTTGGAGCTTAGTTGGCAATTTATTGAGCAATACGGCGGAGCATTCTTCCGTGAGGCACACCGTCTCATTCTCCTCCCACTTCTGCTTGTTGGAGAGTATGTCCTTGAAGAACTTCACATAATTCGGCATTTGGAGAATGGCGTCAATAAACGGAATATTAATTCTCACTTCCCGAAGGATTTCCAAAATTCGAAGAAAGCTCGGATCCATCTCCTTTTTCTTCTTTTTGTGAGCATTTGGGAAGGGGAGATGAACTTCGATAGGGGGAGAAAGCGTTGGATTAGACGGATGAAAACCCACTGAAACAGGAGGCGGCGCCTGGGCGCGTACATTGGCGCCTAGGCGCGGATCTGTAGGCGCCTGGGCGTGTATGTCAGGGCGCTCGGGTGCGGGATTTAGAACAGATGCATGTGGCAGAGTTGTGGGTGGCGCCTGGGCGCCATCAGAGGGGCGCTCGGGCGCGGGATTCAGTGAATCCTGTCCAGAACAGGGGAGATCAGGCGCCTGGGCGTGCAAGTCGGGGCGCTCGGGCGCGGATGTACTGGCAGTGTCACTCTCCAATTGTTTGCCACTTCTCAAGGTTATGGCATTGCATTGGGCCTTCGGGTTCTTTTCCGTGTCGCTTGGGAGAGTCCCCGGGGCTCTACCATTAACCGCATTAGAAAGTTTCCCCACTTGTGTTCGCAAATCCTTCATCTCCATACACATATCCTTTATCATACCCCGAAGTTCGTTGAAAGATGTATCGGACTTTTTCATGTGAGCATCTAGTTTCTCATCGATTGTGGGAGGTCGCATTTGCACTTGACCTTGACCTTGTCCATTGAAATTTCCTTGCCTCGGGGGTGGGTTATTGAAAGGTGGCCATGGCGCTTGATAGGTCCCCGGTTGATATATCCCCGGTTGTGCGTTCTGCGCGGGGTTGGGCCTTTTTGGAAAATTCTCGGGTACATGAAAGTTCACCCGAGGTTGATTTTGATTCCCCACATAATTAACGTTGCCAACCTCTGGTTCCAACTACTCCCTCAACTACTTCCTCAATACAAGCAACCTTTTTAGAGGACGAGGCCTCTTCATCGTCGGGGTAAAGCTCGTCTTCTCGGGCCAACTGTTCGACTTTGTCCCATACACTTTGACAGTCTAACCCAAGGAGATCTCCTCCCGCACCCGCGTTGAGTCTATGCCGAATACGTGACCTAACCCCATCATAGAAATGGAGTACTTGTTCATTCAACCCAAAATTATGATCGGGACATTTACGGAGCATGCCCTTATATCTAGCCCAAGTCTCGGCTAAAGACTCATTGCTCCTTTGCCTAAACCCTTTTATATTACTCCGGAGCTCATTGATTTTGGAGGGTGGAAAGAATTTATTTAAAAAGGCATCGACCAACTCACCCCATGTTGTAATAGATTGTGGAGGTAAGGATTTGTACTATGTTGTCGCCCTATCCTTCAATGAGAAATGGAAAACTCTTAGACGAATTGC
This sequence comes from Buddleja alternifolia, assembly GCA_019426215.1. Lineage (NCBI taxonomy): Eukaryota > Viridiplantae > Streptophyta > Magnoliopsida > Lamiales > Scrophulariaceae > Buddleja > Buddleja alternifolia. The sequence goes on along the minus strand of WHWC01000054.1, from coordinate 39,889 downwards.
ATCAAGATCCCGTGGGTGATATTGAATGGTCACAAGAGCATCGTCTATAGTCTCTAAATGAGCGTGAGGTGATTCGTCCGGTTCTCCATAGAAAGGTTCTCCTTGCACCATATTAAAAATGTGAGCCGGAATGTGGTAGTTTGGTGCAAAGAAGTTAGGCACGACCACGGGCCCCGGAATAGTATGGACCCTAGGTGGTAAGCTACCCCGAACCGACGGGAGTTGTGGAGGAGGTACCGCTTGCATGGCTTGTAGAACACCTTGTAACCACTCCCTAGTTTCCGGTGAGTTCATGTCCGGGAAATTTCCATTCGGGTTTTGGTTGAGATTATTGGCCATTTCTCTTGCTCGCCTACTAGTCCGAAGAACTCGTTTAATTTCGGGCTCCAACTCGTATAGAGGCTCGTTTGAGGAGCGGGTCATGCACCTCAAGAACCTAACAATTAAATACAAGAACAAAATTAGACTAAACACGAAAATAAAAGAGAATCAAGAAATAAACGAAAACTAAGAATTATGAACAATGTAAACGAAAATCAAAAACTAAAATAAACAAGTCCCCGGCAACGGCGCCAAAAACTTGACACGCTAAAACCTAACGTGCTTTTAATAGCAAGTGCACTAGTCGTGTGTAGTAATAAAAGTGGACAAAATAAGTCCGGGTTGTCGAACCACGCAGACTTGAATTTTAGTTTAAGATTCGTAATGAAGGTAAAGACAATTAAAGTAAAGCAAGAGAAAAACAATTAAGTAAACGAAAGATCAAAGGAGGGAACAAGCTATGAATTAAACCTCACGAATTGGTTAAAAAGACTAAGGCACATGCTATGACCAAATCCACTCGTCTATATATATGAGCTACTCTTCGAATTATTAGACTCCTATTGCTTTGGTGAAAACTCCTTAATTAATCATTACACGATGTCTCGGCACATAACAATCCTATGATTGATTGACGGTTCTCTAAATATGTCAATCCGAGAATCTAATCAACAACCACGCATTAACGTTTTAGAGTTTCCCCGGATAAATCCGGCTAACCGCACCCGGAAATCTTTACCTATTTCTAGGAGCAATTCCACATTAGTTTCGGATGATGTATTGATTCATTTGAACCCTAACCTATCTTCTCTCGAATGACTAGATTAGGCACAATAGCAAGCATATGGAGATCAAGCATATGATTGTGATAAAAGCACAAAATCAACACACAAAGCAATTAGAAGAATTAATACGAAAATTAACTTCACATATATAGATTCATGAATTCGGCCTTCACATGGCCTTAGTTCTACAAGATTAGCTCATATTCAATAGCTCAAGAAGGTCTAAAACAATCATATACATAGTTATTAACATAAACATGTAAATGAAATGCAAAAGAAACTCCCTAAGTCTTGAATGATGATGAATCCTTGCTTGTAGCTTCAATCTCTAGCTCAATCCCCCTTCTTTGCAATCTTCAAAATGATGAAGAATGGTGATGAATGATGATGGGTGAAGAGTAATGTCCAGCTCCTCCTCCTCCCAGGTGTGATCGGTCCAGAGTGAAGAAAATGGCTTAAGAAGACAAGAAAATGATGGGCTCCCTAGTGTGTGTCTCCCTAGTGTGTCCTTCACTACTCTAAAGTGTGTAGTATAAAATTCCATAAAGTAGATCTACCAAGAAACACACTTATGACATCCCCTCAACACATGTGATGACCTCTTGGCTTTAAATGTTCCATTCCACCATCAAATGATGATCTTTTGGCTGAAAGGAATCAAAACTCGGGTGTGGTCACGCCTAGGCGTGGGCATGACGGCGCTTGGGCGCCGCTGACAGAATGCTGAAATTAAATGCAATGTGTCCTGCGCAGAAATCGTATTTGATTCATAACTCTCTCCACGAAACTCCGATTTGGATGATTCAAGTCCTCATTTGAAGCTAACACATAGTTCTACAACAGTGTAGAAGGGAACTTCATCCAATTCGGTCTGTAAACATACGGAAATAGCGCTCGAACGTGGAAAGTGATGCAGATACGGCGCCTAGGTGTGGATAGGACGGCGCCTAGGCGTGGTAAGCAGAATGTTGACGTTATTTGCATCTTGTCCGGCGCCTGGGCGTGGTCATACTGGCGCCTGGGCGTGGTCGACAGAAGCAAATTGTCCTGAACTTGTTTTATACGTCGTTTTTCGCCTCGTTTCTTCGTATGCTTTCATTTATCACCTGTAATCACTTAACAGCCCGATTAAACGCAAATGTGGCATGATTTAGGCAATAAATGAATCCATAGCATAAGTCTCATGGGCTTAAAAACACGTAAAAATGCCTCTTATCAGTGTCACTTTATCACTTGTGAGCGATGAAATGATATCAAAGTGATTTTGGTATATTTTGGAGGCATCTTGACAAACATTGTAATATTTTTTGACTTTGTCAAGTAATTCTTCATAAGAGAGAGGAAGAGATAATTCAGTGTTTACCTCAGGGAATGCTTCATCATCTCTGGCCATGAGATAAATAAGTGCGGAGTTATCCACTAGTTCATCATCATTACTACTCTCTTCTGATGACTCCAAATCTTCAGGTGCGGACCCTGGTTCTGATTCCAATAGAAAACCTTGTTGATGAAGGTTGCTCGTGAATTGGTTTCTAGCCAAGTAATCTTGCCTTGAGGGCTTCGATACATTTGGATAAGGGCAATGTACGTGGTAGTGCCCTGGTTTCCTACAATTATAACAAAGATTAGTTTTCGTCTTTTGTTCATTTGTTAACCTTGCAGTGTGTGGTTTTGAGATCACAGGTGTTGAGAGATTCTGCTGATCAGACGCTTGGTACTGAAGCGGCACTGAAGGAGAAGGTGTAGAATACTGAGGTGCTTGATACTGTTGTTGTACTGGAGCAGGCGCTTGATATGAACTTTGTCCTTGATTGCTGGAACCTTTTCCTCTCTTTTCATATCTTAAGAACTTCCTGAATCTGTTTAGAAAGGCCAACTCCTCTTCCTCGCTAATATCTGTAACCTTTCCCTTAATTCCTGATTTACCCTTGATTGATGCTACGAGCGCTCCAGAATCAATTACTAGACTACTCACAACATCACTAGATGAATTCAACTCAAACTCAAATGCCTTGAGTTCTGAAAAGGCGTCTTCTGGACTTAAAAGATCCAACATATTAGATTCTCTCATCACTGTTATCTTCATCAAAAATCTACTAGGTAGACTTCTGAAAATCTTAACCACCATTTCTCTATTTTGCAAATCCATCCCCAATGATTTAAGTTCCATAACAAGAGCTGTGAATCTCATGTCCAATTGCTCTAAGGTCTCGTTAGGTAACATCTTAAAACCATTAAATTTTTCTTTCGCTATTGAAAGTTTGTTTTCCTTGATTTGTGTTGAACCTCCACAAATTATGGCTAACTTATCCCATATCTCATTGGTAGTTTTACAAGATTTGGCTTTGTTGAATAAGTTATCGTTGTCACCAATAGCAGTGTACAAAGCGTTTCGTCCAACATTGTCTTGATTAAATCTTCGACGCTCATCTGTGGACCATTCCTGCTTGGGCTTCTCAACATAGCCATCTGGAGTCTCTTTTGTGGCTCCAGGCGCTCTAGTGATTACTTCGTAAATCTGAATAGGTCCATCTAAAATTACATCACACATTTCATCATCACAGGAACACAAATAGATAAAAGCTTTGACCTTCTATGAGTCGTAGTTTGACTCGGTCAACTTAGGAACTTTAGAAAATGACGTGAAAAATTTAAAAGAAACTAAATTTTGAAAAAGGATCTAAACAAGCAGTGATGCTTGGAAATTTTAAAATTTCAATTTTAACCGCTCTGATACCACTTGTTGGTCCCAAATGGCATACGAAAGGGTCTAGAAGGGAGGGGGGAGTTAAATAGACCTTGAAGTCTTTTTTTTCGACTTCAAAAATTATTCGTAGTAAAATTTGTTGGACGCTTGAAAAGCAGGCGCTTGACTGAGCGTCTATTGAAGACTGTTTTTAGAAAGTTAACTTAGACTTCAAGATTTGAAGATTATAACCAAATAGGTTTAAGTGTCCAGTTCTTTGATCAGTGTTAGCACAACGGAATGATTTGAACGTCTTCTCTGAAAGCTTTAGCGTCATAGAAAGTTTGTTTAGTAGCTTAGTGTTCAATTGAGTCTCACTTAACAGATTTATGCAATAATATGACAATAAAAAAATTGACTGCAAAGTAAAGAACACAAGATTTGTAAGGTTCGTTGGGTGGTGTAATTCCAACTACATCCTTCTTCTCCTTTTTCACTTGGAGGGAATTCACTAAAATGAATCACGAAGCTTCACACAGACAACTTCTACACAATAGCAAATCGATGAAAGCTTGATCTCGAGTTCCCTCGGATGGGTTTCGTTCGAAAAAGCATAAACGCAGCGGAAGGAATTTGAAAAATTAAAACGAAACCCAATTGATACTCTAATTCACATAATTGAATCTCAAAGCGTATAACTGACACGCTAATACTTAACGTGCTATGATAGCAAGTGCACTAGTCGTGTGTAGTAATAAGTGTGGACGAAAAGTCCGGGTTGTCGAACCACGGAGACTTCAATTTTAGTTTAAGATTCGTAATGAAGGTAAAGACAATTAAACTAAAGTAAGAGAAAAACAATTAAGTAAACGAAAGATCAAAGGAGGGAACAAGCTATGAATTAAACCTCATGAATTGGTTAAAAAGACTAAGGCACATGCTATGACCAAATCCACTCATCTATATATATGAGCTACTCTTCGAATTATTAGACTCCTATTGCTTTGGTGAAAACTCCTTAATTAATCATTACCCGATGTCTCGGCACATAACAATCCTATGATTGATTGACGGTTCTCTAAATATGTCTATCCGAGAATCTAATCAACAACCAAGCATTAACGTTCTAGAGTTTCCCCGGATAAATCCGGCTAACCGCACCCGGAAATCTTTACCTATTTCTAGGAGCAATTCCACATTAGTTTCGGATGATGTGTTGATTCATTTGAACCCAAACCTATCTTCTCTCGAATGACTAGATTAGGCACAATACCAAGCATATGGAGATCAAGCATATGATTGTGATAAAAGCACAAAATCAACACACAAAGCAATTAGGAGAATTAATACGAAAATTAACTTCACATATATAGATTCATGAATTCGGCCTTCACATGGCCTTAGTTCTACAAGATTAGCTCATATTCAATAGCTCAAGAAGGTCTAAAACAATCATATACATAGTTATTAACATAAACATGTAAATGAAATGCAAAAGAAACTCCCTAAGTCTTGAATGATGATGAATCCTTGCTTGTAGCTTCAATCTCTAGCTCAATCCCCCTTCTTTGCAATCTTCAAAATGATGAAGAATGGTGATGAATGATGATGGGTGAAGAGTAATGGCCAGGTGCCTCCCCCCTCCCAAGTGTGATCGGTCAAGAGTGAAGAAAATGGCTTAAGAAGACAAGAAATGATGGGCTCCCTAGTGTCCTCCACTACTCTAAAGTGTGTATAATAAAAGTCCATAAAGTAGATCTACCAAGAAACACACTTATGACACCCCCTCAACACATGTGATGACCTCTTGGCTTTAAATGTTCCATTCCACCATCAAATGATGAAGTTTTAGCTAAAAGGAATCAAAACTCAGGTGTGGTCACGCCTAGGCGCGGGCATGACGGCGCTCGGGCGCCGCTGACAGAATGCTGAAATTAAATGCAATGTGTCCTGCGCAGAAATCGTATTTCATTCATAACTCTCTCCACAAAACTCCGATTTGGATGATTCAAGTCCTTATTTGAAGATAACACATAGTTCTACAACATTGTAGAAGGGAACTTCATCCAATTCGGTCTCTAAACATACGGAAATAGCGCTCAACCGTGGAAACTAATGCAGATACGGCGCCCAGGCGTGGACAGTACGGCGCCTAGGCGTGGACAGCAGAATGTTGACGTTATTTGCATCTTGTCCGGCGCCTGGGCGTGGACGACAGAAGCAAATTGGTCTGAACTTGTTTTATACGTCGTTTTTCGCCTCGTTTCTTCGTATGCTCAATTTTATCACCTGTAATCACTTAACACCCCGCTTAAACGCAAATGTGGCATGATTTTGTCAATAAATGAATCCATAGCATAAGTCCCATGGGCTTAAAAACACGTAAAAATGCCTCTTATCAACACCTCCACACTTATCAATTGCTCGTCCTCGAGCAATAAGGGTTCTAAGATAAGGAAACATCATCAATCAAAGAGAGAAACAAAAAGAAAACTACCTAACTCACTTTCGTGGAGTAAACGGTTGCATTTAGCGAATGCAACAAGCCTTTGAACCTTTGAGTTACCTCAAAGGACGAGTTATAGTCTCGTGAGGGTTTGCAGACGATATACCCACAAAATCAAAAGATTTTCAACCCCGATCACTCAACATAAATTACAATGATTAATAGCACACAATGGTATGAATTCATCTGTTGAAGCTCAAATTACAAATATATACACATCACACACTTGCTCATGTTACGCCTTAACATTGAAAAGATCATCCTAAGGGTGTAGTGTAATAAATCTCAAGTATTATAGTCAAGTGGCATTCTTACCACTTTTCAAGCATTAACCCCATATTTATCAACTTTTGATTATTCACATGGTACGAGAATTGAATACAACTTCATAGCCACTTAAAAATTCATCACTTCATTCCACTTTCGGCTTTAACTTATGCACTTTCAACTCGAACATTAGAGGCTAGACCATGTGCAATGTTTGATCCTCTTAGGCTTTCTATGACACCCTTGTAACGAGCTTTAGGCCAATAACTCCCAAACCAGACGACTTTAGGGTATCAAGTGTGGAGACACTCCTAAGGGCTTAATTGCTCGAGTGCCAAAGGCCACAAAACCAAACTAGGTCTCTATTCCCTTTACACTTGCATTGGCTTGAGCTTTAGCTCAAATTAGCATAATAACACAGTATTCTAGGCATGGTGCTCTTCGCCCCCAGTATCTATTAAGCCTGACCTTTGCAGTCATACCAATGTTCACCTCTTTTTATTATTATTAAGCACACGAAGTTAACGTTCTCAACTCATAACACATGTGAAAATTCTAAGTTGATATTTCCGGGATCAAGCCTTTAATTGTTTCAAAATGGTTGCCCACTCAACTCCTCTACCCTCGATTTATGTGCATATGTGAATCATCTTAAGGTCAATCTAGTCTAGTTAGGGTCCCACAAGCAAGGAACGATGTGTATAGCCATTAAAAACCAAATTGATAGAGAAAACATACCATGTATTCAAATTAACCATGCTCAATGCCTCAAGTGAAGGGTTGAAATTCTATCCAAAAATTTGTTATGCTTGATTTTCACAAAAAAATAGCACAAAATACATGTAATAGCGACGATTCCCCCAAACTTGAGCTAAAAACAAAGATCCACGACATATAGATACCCCCCCACACTTAAACTCAACATTACCCTCAATGTTGACGCAATTATACATACTCACAAGGGGAGTAACCGAGAGTACTTACAACAAGGGTGCCGAAAAGCAACCCCCAATCACGTGAGATCCGCTCCAAGCTCAAATCCGCCACGAAAGATATTCCAAAGAAAAACTCGTCTACTACATGTTATGCACTCACACACAAACCATCAAGACATAAAGAAAACATGCCAAAAGTGCATGCTTGAACACAACACAAGGAAACAAACTAAACTAAACAAAAAAAAAAACAAAAGCAAAACAAAAAGAAAACTTACAAACTTGGGTTGCCTCCCAAGAAGCGCTTTTTTATAGTCATTAGCTTAACTTTATTGGGTCGGCTCAAGAAGGATGACGTATGAATGCTTTGTTTACTCTCCAATCAAGAATGAAACATGGCCCGGTGTTTGTGAGAAGTAGCTTGAGTATGGGCCAAGAAATCGTCATTTCTTCCCCATGTGTCGGGTGATGATATAGACTATTCTCCAAGCTATGGACAGTAGATCTTTTTCCTTCACCCATCGAAGTGATAAACTTGGAGTTTGTGAGGTAGGACTCGAGTAGATTATTGGTTATCCTTTCCTGAAAAAGCTCAACACTAAAAGGATCAAAAGCATCAATGCGTAAAGATAATGTAGAATCAATTGGATGCTTAAAAACCTCATAGTTATCACAAATAACCATGTCATCTACTACACTAGAGGACAACTTACTATCATGGGCACTAATGACCTCTATACCCGTGGAGAGGGAAGAAGATACCAAAGAAGCTTCTGGTAAAGGCTCGAGTGTCCTTTTCTTCAATGTCGGCTTCTTTGATATCAATTCTTCGATAAAAATGGGGCCGGGTATCGCTTGAATGTTAGGTGTGCGACGCTGAGGCGATGAAACCTTCATAGAAATCCTCTCATTTTTCATTTCCTCAATGATCATTAGAGCCTCCTTAATTGGTCCTTCATACAAAGCATCAATGGCTTTGTGTACCAATTTCATACTTTTCGGCTGATCCAAATCATCTAGTGTGAGTTGTAAGCCGTATAGGAGTTGTCGAACCCATTCTCGTTCCTCCAGAGTCGGGGATAAATGATATCCCTCCTGTATGGTAAAGACGCTGGATGGTAGACAATCCCGGACCGACTGAAGTGGTTGAGAAGGAGGCGGTTGCATAGCTTGGAGAATGCCTTGTAACCACTCCCGATCCTTCGGTAAATTCATATCCGGGAAACGTGCATTCGGATTTGGTTGATAGATATTGTCCGCCATCTCTCGAACTCATCTACAAACCCAAAGCACATGTTCAAAATAAAAATAACAAAATCAAGCAAAGGCTCAGTTGAGGAGCGGGTCATGCACCACAAATCGAACCTATCAATTAAGCACAAGAAACAAAATTAGACTAAACACGAAAATAAAAGAAAATCAAGAAATAAACGAAAACTAAGAATTATGAAAAATGTAAACGAAAATCAAAAACTAAAATAAACAAGTCCCCGGCAACGGCGCCAAAAACTTGACACGCTAATACTTAACGTGCTATGATAGCAAGTGCACTAGTCATGTGTAGTAATAAGTGAGGACAAAAAGTCCGCGTTGTCGAACCACGGAGACTTCAATTTTAGTTTAAGATTCGTAATGAAGGTAAAGACAATTAAAGTAAAGCAAGAGAAAAACAATTAAGTAAACGAAAGATCAAAGGAGGGAACAAGCTATGAATTAAACCTCACGAATTGGTTAAAAAGACTAAGGCACATGCTATGACCAAATCCACTCGTCTATATATATGAGCTACTCTTCAAATTATTAGACTCCTGTTGCTTTGGTGAAAACTCCTTAATTAATCATTACCCGATGTCTCGGCACATAACAATCCTATGATTGATTGACGGTTCTCTAAATATGTCTATCCGAGAATCTAATCAACAACCACGCATTAACGTTCTAGAGTTTCCCCGGATAAATCCGGCTAACCGCACCCGGAAATCTTTACCTATTTCTAGGAGCAATTCCACATTAGTTTCGGATGATGTGTTGATTCATTTGAACCCTAACCTATCTTCTCTCGAATGACTAGATTAGGCACAATAGCAAGCATATGGAGATCAAGCATATGATTGTGATAAAAGCATAAAATCAACACACAAAGCAATTAGGAGAATTAATACGAAAATTAACTTCACATATATAGATTCATGAATTCGGCCTTCACATGGCCTTAGTTCTACAAGATTAGCTCATATTCAATAGCTCAAGAAGGTCTAAAACAATCATATACATAGTTATTAACATAAACATGTAAATGAAATGCAAAAGAAACTCCCTAAGTCTTGAATGATGATGAATCCTTGCTTGTAGCTTCAATCTCTAGCTCAATCCCCCTTCTTTGCAATCTTCAAAATGATGAAGAATGGTGATGAATGATGATGGGTGAAGAGTAATGTCCAGCTCCTCCTCCTCCCAGGTGTGATCGGTCCAGAGTGAAGAAAATGGCTTAAGAAGACAAGAAAATGATGGGCTCCCTAGTGTCCTCCACTACTCTAAAGTGTGTATAATAAAAGTCCATAAAGTAGATCTACCAAGAAACACACTTATGACACACCCTCAACACATGTGATGACCTCTTGGCTTTAAATGTTCCATTCCACCATCAAATGATGAACTTTTATCTAAAAGGAATCAAAACTCGGGTGTGGTCATGCCTAGGCGCGGGCATGACGGCGCTCGGGCGCCGCTGACAGAATGCTGAAATTAAATGCAATGTGTCCTGCGTAGCAATCATATTTCATTCATAACTCTCTCCATGAAACTCGGATTTGGATGATTCAAGTCCTCATTTGAAGGTAACACATAGTTCTACAACATTGTAGAAGGGAACTTCATCCAATTCGGTCTCTAAACATACATAAATAGCGCTCAACCGTGGAAACTAATGCAGATACGGCACCCAGGCATGGATAGTACGGCGCCTAGGCGTGGACAGCAGAATGTTGACGTTATTTGCATCTTGTCCGGCGCCTGGGCGTGGACGACAGAAGCAAATTGGTCTGAACTTGTTTTATACGTCGTTTTTCGCCTCGTTTCTTCGTATGCTCAATTTTATCACCTGTAATCACTTAACACCCCGCTTAAACGCAAATGTGGCATGATTTTGTCAATAAATGAATCCATAGCATAAGTCCCATGGGCTTAAAAACACGTAAAAATGCCTCTTATCAATAACGAATAAAACTTACTCATTAATATGAATATGATGATGGAGAAAAACTTCTTCTTCTCCAAACTCGAAATATTGAAGCTTGCAAATCTTCAATCCTTTGGTTTGATTCTTCAAACTTGAACTTGATCCGAACAACAAAAATACGTCGTCTCTAAATCGTCACGCACGGATCAACAAACGAAAAATCCTCTTTCTTCGTTCTCTATGGTCGACGGCTAGGTATAGATGAGGGGAGGAATATTTTTCTTTCTTTTGAGAGTTATGAGAGTTGTGTATTCTCCTTCTTTCTTGTTCTAAGTCAAAGAGTCCTTATATACCTCATGACTTATTGAACAAGTCAAAACAAAAAAACCCTAATATGTGGCCTCTCAAAGACGCCACTTTGAGGCCTCATAGGCATCCAATTGGACTCCTTATTTAGCCCCAGGATTTTTTTTGTTTAATTAATTTTTTATTTCAATTAATAATTTATTATATCCAATAAATAAATTAATTAATTAAATAAATTAATTAATTAGATAAATTAATTCATTAATATATTTCACAAGAAAATTAATTAATAATTAAGCTTATCACTATAATTAATTACTTCATCTAATGAATAATTAATTATTTAATTTAACAATAAATTAAAACTCCTAGAAAAAATAATAGAATTTCCTTTTTCTTCAGTTTTCTTTGTCAATCTTTTAGCGTGACTCTTTAGGTTCGTTTCGTTTGGAAATGAGAGAAAACCAAAGGAAGTGGGTAACACCTAGCCAGTCACGTGGCCCATTTCATAACCCAAATGAAAAATGAATGATAGGATCATTCCGAAACCTTCCAATCGTAAATACCGTATATGTATAAACCCTTTGTTCACGTTCCCCGATCAAGTGAGAGTCGTGGTTATGTCAAACTCACTGGACTTGACCATATGCATAAATCATAATAAATACAAGATCATTGAGATCGATTTAGTGCCAAGCACAATCGTCTCGTTTGCTTTGGCCAAAGACTTTGATCTCTGTTTATCTATAATTACATAGGGTACATACTCATTCACGTATGAGAGAACAAATCCCTTATTGGATATCTGCTAAGATTACCACTTGCCCATCAAGTCTGCATTTCGAGGTTGACCCCACCAAAGGATGAATTGGGTCTAACTACTCTAGTGAAAGACTTGACGTCACAAGTGCATCTTCAGCCTGATACTTCAGGTCAAAGGTTCACATATACCTATTGCGCATAATCAGTTCCGTCATTGATAGTCACAGAGTGAAAACCCATGTGATAGAACCGATGCGAGTCGTGTTCGAACATATCAGTTCCACTGACGTGTCTACCATCTTAATCTTCTATCATCCCATGATACCAGACAGGCACTCCCATGTCGGAGCTAAGATTGTACAAGTATTCGAAGTCTTTATTTTTCCATTAAAGACTTCATATTACTTGCGAAATTATTTTAGTAATCAAGATCGATCTCTCTAGTGCCAATCTTCCTATCCCATAGGAAGTAGAGGGATCGCACTGAAAACATGGACAAAACGTTTAACATAACTTATAGATGCAGATAAGAATTAAGTGAAAACTTAATAATGCCTTTTATTTAAGAAGAGTTTAAGCTCAATACAAGATATATGCCCTATACATTCTATCCTCTATGGCATCTGAGGGCATAATCTTAACACCCTGATCACACATATTTCAACTCGGCTAAGATCTGCTTCTGACAATGCTTCTCTCACTCAGAAATAATGTTTTGTCTTCAACGACTTCGTCACACAGATGGAAGAGGTTGATGGGCTTTTGTCACGGTTTTGTTTGATTTGAAAAGTTCAAACACTTTAGTAATATCTCTTTAAAAGATTAGCTTCTTCTATGAGAAGGTAAGAGATATTGATTTTGGCTGTAGAGATGTTTAAGCTCAACAAAATTTGGGCTATGGAGGATTTAAGCTTTTAAAACGTTCGATATAGATTTTAACAACGTAAGTGAATAATTCTCTGTTTATAGGTTTGAGCTGTGAGTGTCTATTTATAGACTTTTCTCGGGATTTGTCCGTTGGACATAAGTAGGGGTGTGAGAAACACGAAGCGCGTGACTTAGTCCTTGTTCTGACATCTCTGAAACTTCTACTGCACAGAGTGGGTAGCAGAACTACTTTGAATTGACAGCCAATGGGGAAGGCACATCCGTACCGTCAATAGTCCTTATCACTTTTAATGCTCTTATCAAGCATTTAATGCATTTGAATTTATTTCCCGTTAGAAATAAATGTCTGTTGGTTTCCTTCAATAACATATTGAATTCAGATTAACTTCAGGTGACGACAAGCGCTTACACATGAAAGTCATCCTGAATTGATTTATAAGCGTTAGACTTAATGAATCTAACATCTTCAAAGTCTTCAGACGCTGGTCTTTGATTTCACCTTGATAGACTCACCTAGAATTCTATCTTAGCTTAAGCGCTCGACACTAGTCTAAAAGCTATAAAGATAAATGCCTTAACAAAAATTACAACTCAATAACTTTTAAACGCTTATACATGTTTTAAGAAAATATAAACTTACATATCTTTGGGGTCTAACATGAAACCTATCTTGTCATCATCATAACATCTAACATGAAACTTCCTAACAAGGGCACATACCTAACAGTATTAAGGTCTTTGATTGGATCAAAGAGAAAGAATACATGTTCAAGTGATTATCTAATAAAGAATGGGATCCTTTCACATTAAGACTCTACTAAACAAGCCTCATTTTTGAATGGGCTAGTTGAGCTTTAATTGATGACGAGTTTTAATGACCTACGTCTTGCATTCTAGGTTTATAAATCTAAAATCGACAGCCTATCTGTTGAATAGGAAGTTGTGACAAGAGTATACCCAAAGGTGCCTTAAGAAATATGGTATGGTGAAATCACCTTCACACAAGTTTCTTAGAATATATGAAGGTGTTAGTGAGAGACAAGATGAATGTAGGATTAAGCTTGTGAAAGGTTTGTGGTGTTGGGAATGTGCCCTTCATGCCAATGAGGATTTAGAAAATAGAGCACTAGTTTATACTGTACAACTAATTAGCAGTATAAAGGTATTAGTAAGTTGTTCATATAATTCTTAATTGCATCTATAAGTCTTAAATGAACAACTAGTCCATATATATCAAGGCATCTTCCACTCCTTATAGTAGTTAAGGATATAGGCACTGGAATGATTTGATACTTGATCACTTAAACGGTTCGCAAGTCGCAGAATCTCAATTGGGCATTGAGAGTCATGTGGACTTGTATGACACATGCTCTGACAAGTAGTGACAGTCGAACACTATAGGATAGTGGAAGTCTGTCTCATAGATATATTAATTGTAGTAGTGTATTCGAACACGACTCGTAGTAATCCGATCACATTGATTTTTACTCAGTGACTATTAATGATCGGATTACTGATTATGATAGTATACGTGAGTCTTATACCTTAGTAATCACGTTGAAGATGTGCTTGTGAAATCAAGTCTGTCATTAGAGTAATTAAATCCAATTCCTCGAAGTGCGACTTGATGGGCAAATAGCAGTCTTAACTGATTAGTAAAATGGAACTCATTGTCTCGAAAGTAAATGAGAAGTATCCTATGCGATCATAGGTAAATGAGATTAAAGTCATTGGCCAGAGTTCATGAATTAACTAGTGTTGGACACTAAGGGTAGTTTGGTAATCTCACGTTACTATGATTCTAGGCATAGCATCAAGTCCTGTGAGTTTGACATATTCCATGACTCTCACTCGATCGGGATACGTTAGTGAAGAGCTTATACTCATACAGTATTCATAATCTAGAGGTTTGCAATGATTTAATCGTTTCGTGCTCAGTTGGGCTACGATGTCGGGCCACGGTGCTATCTAGGTATTACCTACATCCTTTGGCATCCTCCCATTGCCAATCGAGACAAACCTAGAGTGTCGTGCTAAAGGAATAGATGGGGAAATTGTTATTTTTATTTGGAGTGCGTTTTGGTAATTTGTCATTTGGAAGGAAGAATTAACTTAATTAGTTATTTAATTGGAATAAATTTGGATAATTAAATTAATTATGTTGACTTGGTCAACTATGAATATTAATTAATTAGTTAATTAATTAATTAAAATATTAATTTAATCTGTGTATATTTAATTGGATTAAATATTAGAGGGTTAAATTAATTGGACTAAGTTGATTGGGTCAATTTAGCCCAATAGACGTCCTACTATGATGCATGGACATGCCGGAAATCTGGCTCTTGCAGTGTCGGACACGGACGCGCATTGGACATGGCCTCAACACATGTCGGACATGGATGTTGGCGTGTCTACAAAGAAAGAAGGAAAAATCCAACGACTCACATGACGGACACCGTGTCACCCATTTTTAATGCCTCTGAAAAAGAAAATTGAAGGTACAGTACTAAACAAACACAGCCTGAGAGATCCATGGCATTTGTATCCCACCATGTAGATGGTGAAGAAAATAGTCTTGAACAAAATTAGAGAACAATAAAAAAAGATTTGCGAAAGGTAAAAGGAAAAATGAAGATGGAGAATTTAGGGGGAGAGGATTTGTCTTGCCGCGCATACCTCATAGGAAAAGATGAGATTTTATGGTTGAGTCAGTCAATGGGTTAGTTTTACAATTTCTTACTCCACTTTTTTCTTTTCTCACTTTTGCTGCAAATTTTAATAGGAAGAAAATAGGTTTGTGGGCTATAGTTGAACATGTGGTCCAGCCCTCTATTTAAGAATTGAGATAAGCAGTTGGTGTTATTGGGCTATATGTGTTACATTAACAAATGGGTGTTATTATTCTATCACTTGGAAAAATTAATGTTCACTGATACACGCGCGTGCGCGCGCGCGCACACACACACATATATATATATATATATATAATTTAATTAAACGTGTCCATGGCATGTCGTGTGTTAATTTTTTAAGAATTTTCATGTCACCGTGTCTGTGTTCGTGCAACATAGACGTCCAATAAGGCCTTATGGGGCGTGTGTACTGGTGGGCTTAGTTAGAGGATTTACTTGATCCTCCAACATAAACTCTAGAACAACACAATTCATATAATAGAAATATTATGTGAAAAACTCCTCCACCAGAAATACAATAGAGAGAAAAAGTTCTCTTCCTCTATCTCTCATCTAGCCGCCCTTATGGAGAAAGAGATGGAGATTTCCGGAGTTAATTCCGTGTGTGATAATCTAGATATGGAACATGTGGACCGTTGAACGAAGATAAGCGAGGATTGATTGAATACGCAAAAAGGTAAGTTTTTTGTATTCATCTTTTTCATTAAAACCAACAAACAAAAACAAATTGATCTTGGCTTTGGGAATCTGGATATGATTTTTTTAATTTCCACTGTGCATGATACCAAGATTTCCAACAGTGGTATTAGAGCAAATTTGTTGGCTTCGTTGATTTTTATTTGCGTGTTCTTCGTGTTCATATTAAATGTTCATGTTTAATACGTATGTTGATTTTGAATCAATATAAATTGTGAAAGAAAAATCTTCCATGATATTGTTTTTTGGATTTTTTGGTTGGATCGAGAATTGGAAAAACAAATCTAAAAAATCAAATTGATTTATGAATTCCTATTACAATGAAAATATGTGGTTTTTGCTTTTCTGAAAAATCTATTTATCGGTTTTGAAAAGAACAAGTTGTTCCACGGCAAATTAAGAAATTGTTGTTACACAACAACAGAAAAAGGACTCCATGAGTCTCATTGAACTCACCGAAAATCACAGTGGGAGTCGCTAAGACAGATTACGAAGGGCAACCCATGTGCGTTTCCGGGAGTTCGCCAAGCGCCGATGAAAGTGGCGCAGAAATCGCCTTTGTTCAATGGTTTGCCGCCGAATCGGGATCTGCAAATTTATTTTTGCAAATTAGGATTGGGCTAACATCATTCAATGATGGCGCTCGTTAATGATGGCACTCGTTAGTCGCCACAGATGGGGACGTATAAGGCTTCACAATACGGCGCTATGAGCAGTGGTAATATCGCAGTTCGAGGTTGCTAGATATGGCTAATTTCGTTCGTGGGAACAGTCGAGAAAAAGGGACTAATTTCGCCGCTAGGGTGATGAGTACCGGAAAAAGGGAGCGGCGCTGGGCACCGCAACTGTAAGAGTATATGCTCTCGAATGCCATAAAGAGGATAGATTTATAGGGCATAAACATTGTAACTAAACTATGGTTTTTCTATTAATATAAGGCAGTTGATTGTTGTTTTCTTATAGACATTTATAAGATGTGAATAAACAACGTAAAGTCCTTAATGACAAGGCAAACCTTCTACCTCCTATGGGATAGAAGGAAAGGCACTAGAATGGTTTGACCCTTGACATCTAAAAAGGTTCACAAGTCTAAGAAATATTGATTGGGCATCAATAGTGAATAAAGACTTGTATGATGTAAGTTTCGACAGAGAAAGTGTCAGTCATACACTATGGAAATGGTAGTGGGAACTTATATCATAGACGTGTCAGTTGGACTGATATGTTCGAACACGGCTCGCATTAGTTCATCACATAGGTATACATTCATTGACAGTCAATGATGAAACTGATAAGTAGTAATAGGTACGTGTGAACCTCTGGCCTGAGAAATCGAGTTGAAGATGTACTTGTGACATCAAGTCTGTCATTAGAGTGGTTAGATTCAAATCACCTGTTGGTGGAATCGACCTCAAAGTGCGACTTGATGGGCAAGTAGCATTGTTAACTGATTTGCAATATGGAATTTATTCTCTCATAAGTGAATGAGTAAAATATCCTATGCGATCATGAATAAGTGAGGATGAAAGTCTTTGGCCAAATCATTTAAATACCTCAACTTATTATGAGCTTAGGCACGTGGTCAAGTTATATGAGTTTGACTTTAAACCATGACTCTTACTTGACTGGGATATAAGAATAAAAGGTTTATACACGTACGGTATTCACGACGTAAAGGTTTGGAATGATTTATTCATTCGTTACACCCCTTTGGATTCCTCCCAATTGCCTTTTGAGACGAACCTAAAGAGTTGCGCTTAAAGTAAGTGCAAAATGATAAACATGGGAAAAAGATTTGAGAGAAATTCACGACATTGGATAATTAATTAATTAATTATTGGATAATTTAATTAATTAATTAAATTATTGAGTTAATTAATTTCTTGGAGAAATTGAATTATAAATTAATTAAGAATTGAACTAATTGGGTTATCAATTTATTTATTGGATAAATAAACTATACGATTAATTAATTAGCAAGCAAGACGAAAGCCCGAAGGCTTCCGAGCCCACTAAGGGGCGGCCAAATAGACGCCCAAATGGGGCTCTTGCATGCTAGGGTTCTTGTTTCATAATGATATAAATATACCACAAGGTGAAAAATAACACAAGGCAACATACATAACTTTCTCTCCAAGGAAAAATCTCCCACCTCTCTCTCTCTCTAGCCATCTTTGACAAGGAAGAAAGGAGGAGTTTTTCGTTTTTGATTCCGGCGTGAGGAATTAGAGACGTTGGCAAATTCGGCGTTAGAGAAAAGGATCACGTTCAGAAATCAACATACGTGAGAACGATAATCTTTCTATACACAATTAAACACGAGGATTAGAGATGATTTGGGCTTTGAGAAATTAAATTTACTTTTCGCTGCGTTTTATTCGTATAATTCCCAACAGCAACCACTACCAGAAAATTCGCTGTCGTGGTGCCGGCAACGGGGGTGACGACGCGCTGTTAAGGAAAAAGAAGACGAGCTATGGGCTAGGGCATTGGTGTGTATTGGGCCGAGTCCAACACACATTAAGTGTGTTGGGCTTGGTCCAATGCATAATTAATTAATAGGGAGTTTGGCTTGGCCTACTCGGATTCATTAAATAAATGCCAAATCTGATTTTATAATTAAAAGGGGGTTGGGCTTGGCCCACTCGGATTAATTATATAAATGGCCCATCTGATTATTTTTCGGAAATGGGTCTATGGGTTGGATTGGCCCAACACTTAGTATTTAAATGAACATGGGTTTATTTGGGTATGACCTAATGCTACCAATTCATTGAATTGGTAAAGACCCAATAACAAACTTTAATTGGATCCTTCATCTAAATTAAAACCTTCAATTAAATTGAATAGTATTTAATTTATTATGGATTAAATTGGACTTGATTTATTTTAAATTAAATTGGTTTTAATTTACTCATCAAAATCAAATGGGGATTTAATTTTGTTATTGATTAAATTGGTTTAATCTTTCCTATCAAAATAAATTGGATTTGACTTTGTAATATACTAAATTGGTTTTAATTTTATAATAAATTAAATTGGATTTGATTTATTTTAAATTAAATTAGATTTAGTTTACCTATCAAAATTAAATTAGTTTTAATGAATTTATTAATTAAAATTGATTTAATTTTGTAAGGTGATTAAATTGGATTTAATCACTTATCAAAATTCAATTAGTTTTAATTATATACTTAATTAAATTATTTTTAATTTTGTAACGATTTGTGAGCCCATGGAAATTAAATTAGATTTAATTTTAACTTTGATTCAATAAGATTTAGTCCTCCCATGGAAATTAGAGTTGATTTCATTTCACTTTGATTAAATTATATTTAATCTTATCATGATAATTAAATTGAATTTAATTATTTGTAAGTTAGATTTTTCGATCACATGTAAATTAAATTGGATTCAATTTGGCTTCGATTAAATTTGATTTAGTCTTAGTATGAAAATTGAGTGGGATTTAATTTTGCAAAAGTCAAATTGCATTTGATTATTAAATAAAGTGGATTTATTTTATGCTTTTGTTCACATGTATGCCTTGTGTTTGATGCATGCTTGTGATATGTGATGGGTACACTTTTCATGGACTTAGGATTTATTTTATGTTTATGATGCATGCTTAAAATATTATGTTGATTAGCCCATTGGCTTGGGCCGATCTAGATAGTCCATGAAAATGTGTAATAGTAGAATTGCTAGGTGTTTCTAACTTTATATACATGTAAGCATGTTAGAAGTTAATATGCTTTGTGAAATCTTAATTAAATGTTTAAATTCTCCCAATTAAATAATGTGAGTGAGTAAAGGGTGTTGGGCGTCCTCTCCCTCTGCTAAACTTAATAAAATTAAATTTATGTTCAGTATATGGTGTCGTCCCAGTAAGTGGGAGTTATACATTTGAATATAATTTGAAACTTTAAAATTTGAAATTTTAATAAGTGCATTGGATGCCTTAATTGAAGCATATTTCACCCCATATATTGTTAAAAGATTACAAGGTGAAATTCAAATGTCACAACCCTATATATTGTTAAAGGGTTTTGATTTGGTGAATTATGGGAAAAGCAGATTGATCATCTATTGGGTAGATTGGTGTCAGACACCACTTTAAAAGGTTAGAGGACCATATATCGTTAAAAGGTTGCAACCCACTGAACCATTTAAGAACTCAAATCACTCACTACAAAATCTATCCAACAAGATTTTCGAAAATTGCAGTAAGAGTGCAATGTTTCGAAAGATGTAGTGAGAGCCAAGTAAAATTAAAGTCCTAATTTTTATTTGTATAAAATATAAACACCTAATTGATATCTTAGTTTATTTTTTACATTAGTTTATATCTCTCTTAGATAAAAACCTATTATGTTAATTATGCTCGATGATTTTGTTAACACGGCCTAAATAAATGAACTGACTTGGAACTTGAGGATGTTCCTCAGTTTAGCATCATTGAATTGTATGCTTGAAGCAAGCATTACTCAAGTATAAGTATGGGACGATGAGTAGGGGTTTAAATATAAGGCGCACTGGGTACAGAACTATGTGTTTTTGAAAATAAGTGTTCTATGACCGGTTTTCTCAGTTTCTTGTATCCTACATTCTAGAGCTAGTGCTCATGTATAAAGAATTATTAAAAAGTACAAAAGCTAGAAAAACAAGAATTATTAAAAAGTACAAAAGCTCATGTATTCTAGAACTAACATGTCATTTGTTTTGGAAATAAATATGGGAGTAATACATCCTTACTAAAATTGTTATCACAATTTTAAAGTTTAGAATTAGTATGATGTGAACACAGAGACTAGAGAGTGTGGCCCATTGGAATTGAATCCCTATCCAAACTTAGGAATCTTATCTCATAAGTAAAGGGCCGAATCTCCCTTCACAGGGAACATATTAAAGGGCCACTCAGGTTCTAAAGTTTGGTGCGTAATGATGCTGATGGTTGAAAATATGGTATCATATTACGACACTACAATTGGATTGTAATGTCAACTATATGATTGCCTAATGCGACCCATTCTTATGAGAATGTGGCATAGATTCACAATTGATACTTCTAGCGACTCTATAGTTGAATAGGGTAGTAGTATGCAAGAACAATACATTGTTGGACATGACTCATTCTATGTTAAACCATGTGGAATTGCCCAAATTCATAGTGAGTCATGCGTTGCTCATAAGTACATCTTGAATAGTTGGACCTCCAGATTCATTCCTGAAACACCATATCAAGTGTGGTGCAAGTGGAAGCCTGATCTTAAACATGTGATGGTATGGGGATTCCCAACCTACGTAGATAAGATAAAGGTAGAGAATCTGAAGGCTATGTTCTTAAAAGGACATTTTTTTAGTTATCCCAGGATTCAGTGTGAGAATTCTTTTTACCTACATAATGATCAGAGGATCATTATGGACATAGAGGTCTGTTTTATCGAATATAACATCTTTCAAGAAACTAGAGTAGGTCGAAAGTTTGTTCTAAAAGAATAAAACAAAACTTCTTAGGAGATTACTATTCAAGAAACCCAAACCAAGCCCATTATAACACAACCGCCAATGAGTTGGTCTGGTAACGTATCTCAGCCGCCTAAGATATATGGTGGTCTGCTACAAGGAATGCATAAATTGTATGATGTGGCAGAGGGACCCATAGATACAATTGCTTTATGTATGACAAATCGATAGTTGATATGGACTCTAGTAGAATGTGTAAGGTTATGAAAGTGAAGATGGATTAGATGTCTTTAAATCAATCCTGGACTCTAGTAGAACGCCCCGAGAGTATTGTACTCATCAGAGGCGAGTACATCTACACGAGAAAGATTGATTCGAATGGCAAGGCCAGACTGATGGCGAAATGGTGTAGTCAAAAGAAGGGCATTGACTATGAAGAAGCCCCTTTCAACAACTATAATAAAATCCATTAGAATCTTACTTTCGATAGTAACACACCAAGATTATGAAAAATCTGGCATGTGGATGTGAGGACTCGTTCCTGAATGGATTCCTCAAGGAGGAAATCCATATGGAACAACCCAAGGGTTTCACATCTGAGGCCGATTCTCATAAGGTCTACATGCTGTATATATTAACTCGTGGATTTAAGCAGACCTCTCGTAGTTGAAATCTTCACTTTGATGACATAATTTGGAATTATGATATCATCATAAATGAAGAGGAACCATGTGTGTGTATGAAGGCCAATGGGAGCGAGATGTCATTTCTAGTACTACATATAGAATGCGCTCTATTTATGGGAAATGACGTGGGCTCATTGACTTGGATCAAGACATTAACATTAAGCATATTCTCCATGAAAAGACCTGGGAGACACTTGTATTCTTATGATTCGCATCTATAGAGGTAGTGCAAATAGGATGATGGGGTCCTTCCAAGCCCTTTGCTTAGAATAAATCCTAAAGAAATTTAGGATAGAAGATCTGAGAAAAGGCTCTTGCCTATGAGGAAGAGCAATGGATAGACATAAAATATATCATGAAGTACTTTAAATGAACTTAGGATATTTCTTCGTCTATGCCCATGTAGAACTAAGAGTGAAAGGTTACACTTAATCGAACTTGGAGTCTGACAAAGATGAAATTCCACTTTGGGTTTGTATACGACCTCAAGTGTGGAGTAGTAACTTGGAAGAGTTCCTAGTGAAGTACTCCACTGCAAAGAATGAATATCAAACTACCTTGGAGCCTTGGCGACTGTTAAGAAAACTATTTAGATCTGAAGTTCATGATGGAGCTTCTATAGTTCCCTGGCATGAGCTTGGATTGCCACTTTACTATGACGAAATAGAGGTAATGCGTTGGCTAGGGAGCTGAGGTCTCACAAATCCAGAGACAATATTGAGAGATACAACATCTTTTGAGAGATTGATAGGGTGTGAATTTACATATTTTAGAGCCTCATATTTATTGGATTTATATTGGTTTATGCATGATTTATATCACATTTGCGTTTAATTTGTTTGTTTATCGAGTAAAGGTGGAAAATCACTACAATAGAGGAATAACGCACGCAAATACAGAATTTATGCATATTTCGAGTTCGAATTTGAGGACGTCTCCTTCAACAAAGTTGTTTATCTCTGTGTTAGCTTCACTTGGAAACTTGAATTATCCAAATCCGAGGTCTGTGGAGAGTGTTATGAAGGAAATACAATTGTTGCACCGAATAGAGAAGTACATGTGCCAGGATACGCCCCAGCGCCCTCCTAGTCATGCCTAGGCGTGGATAGTCCAAATGTTACTCCTTTTCAGCCTAAATTCCAGCATTATATGATGGATAAGAATCACTTTTGGCCATAATTCAGCACATGTGTTGAGGGGTTGTCATAAGTGTGTTTCTTGGTAGATTTACTTTATGGGGGCCAAATCAGAAACAACCTCCATGTTGAAATGTAATTTAGGTATACTTAGCGACCGAATTGGACAAAATGTCCTTCTGGAAAGTTGTAGATCTATGTTTTATATGAACATGGGGACTTGAATCATCCAATTTAGAAATCTGTGGAGAATTGTATGAGGAACATACTAAGACTGCGCTGGAAAGCAAGAAAATGGCAGCATGCATGTGTTTTGTTGAAGTTTTCACATGGTTATGCTTGGTGGAATTCTTAAGGGCCGAAAGTTCAGCATTTTTTAGCTGGTTGGAATCTTAAAAGCCATACTTTAAGCATCACCTTAGGTGGAATTCTCATTGGGGAACTTTAATGGGAATTCTTAATGCATACTTTAGTGGAATTTTTTGCTATAAAAGGAGGGGGAACCCATACTCTTCATCATTCACTATCAATTTCAGATTCTTGGAGGAGAGGGGGGCCAGTCCCTAATCTGATTTCTCCACCATTCATCACCATTCTTCATCACTCTTGGAGGGGAAAACTAGAGGAAGGAAAAGAGCTTGGGGATTGAAGGCTCAACTTCAAGATCCATCATCATTCACCATTTAGGGAGTTTTTAAGAGCTTTTCATTTCATTTATGTCTATGAATATTCCTCTTATGTCTTTCATGCTTTCAATTATGAACTAAATTCGTAAGACTAGGGCCATGTAAGGCCAAATTGTGATATATGCTTACAATAGATGATTGTTGAGGTTGTTCTTATATTGTTATGTGATGTGAATTGTGTTTTTGTCTATCTTGCATATACTTGATCACTATATGTTAGAATCTTATGCCTAGGTTAATATTTCAGGAGAAAATTGACTTAGGGTGCAAGAAATTCACATCATGACCCGCAACTAATGAGGAATTGCCCTAGACATAGGTAAAGATTCCCGGGTGAAGTCGTTCGATTCAAATCAAGTGAACTCTAGTACATTAATGCATGTTTAGTGGTTAGATTTCCAGATAGGGATATTTGGAAAATCACGATCTAAGTATAGGAGTTTATATGCGAGACATCCGTTATTCTCTACCTTAGGAGTTTTCACCATAACAATATAAGAGTAATTCTACAACAAGAGCCTTTATAAGTATATTTGATCAATTTGGACCTAGCATGTGCCTTAGTCTCCCTTTATCAACAAGAACCTTGTTCTTATTGTACACGTTTTTACATTTAAGTTACTTTTATTGTAGTTGTTTTTTTGTATAAAATCATAAATTAGAATTCAAGTCTCCGTGGTTCGACAACCCGGACTTTTCGTCCACACTTATTACTACACACGACTAGTGCACTTGCTATCATAGCACGTTAGCTTTTAGCATGTCAAGTTTTTGGCGCCGTTGCCGGGGACTTTTTCATTTTAGTTTTTGATTTTTTTTGTTTAAATTTTCATAATTCTTAGTTTTTCGTTTATTTCTAACCTTTCTTTTATTTTATTATTTTAATTTTTTTTTCTTGTGGTTATTTGTTAGGTGTAATTTGTGGTGCATGACCCGCTCTTCTAACGAGCCCCTATACAATTTTGAGCCAGAGATAGAGCGTCTTCTTCGATCTAGTAGACAAGCTCGAGAAATGGCCGACAATCTAAATCCAAATGGGAATTTTCCCGACATAAATCTTCTGGAAAATAGGGAATGGCTGCAAAATCTTTTCCAAGCTATGCAACCGGCACCTCCTCAAAGACTTCCATCGGTCCGGGAAAGTCTACCTCCAAGGGTCCACACCATACTGGAACCCGTGATCTTTCCAAATTTCTATGCACCAAATTATCACATTCCGTCACACATCTTTAGCATGGTGCAAAGCGAACCCTTCTATGGAGAGCCCCATGAATCACCTGATGAGCATTTGGAGACTTTAGACGACACTCTCATGACTACCCAATTTCATCCACGGGATCTTGATGCAATTCGTCTAAGAGTCTTCCACTTCTCATTAAAGGAAAGGGCGACCATGTGGTACAAGTCTCTACCACCCCAATCCATCACAACATGGGGACAATTGGTTGATGCCTTTTTGAGCAAATTCTTTCCACCCTCCAAAATCAACGAGCTAAGGAGCAATATTAAAGAGTTTAAGCAAGGGAATCATGAGTCCTTAGCCGAGGCATGGGCTACATATAAAAACATGCTCCGAAAATGCCCGGATCACAACCTAAAGTTGAGCGAGCAAGTACTACGATTCCATGATGGAGTCCGATCGCGCATCCGAAATAGTCTCAATGCCGGCGCCGGTGGTGATCTCCTTGGGCTCGATTGCCAAAGTGTGTGGGACAAGATTGAGCAATTAGCCCGGGAAGATGAACTCTATCCCGATGATGAAGAAGTCACACCCACCAGAAAAATTGGTTGTGTTCAAGAAGAAGTTGCTTTGGAAACAATGGTTGGCAATGTTAACTATGTTGGAAATGCCAATCGACCTCAATTGAATTTTCATGTGCCCGAAAATTTTCCAAGAAGGCCAAATCCGGCACAAAACGCTCATACCGGTATCTATCAAGCACCAAGGCCTTCATTCAACAACAATCAAGCTCAAAGGCAAGGCAATCCTCATGTACAAAGGCAAGTTAGGCCTCCCACAACCGATGAACGTCTCGATGAGGAAATAAAGAAATCAGATACAGCAATCAACGAACTCCGTAGTATGATGAAGGATTTGATGATGGAGATGAAGGATATGAAGACACAAATGGGTCAAATGGCAAGGGCGATCAGCGAGAGAGCCCCGAGAACTTTACCAAGTGACACGGAAAAGAACCCGAAAGAGCAATGCTATGCAATTACCTTGAGAAGTGGCAAACATGTAGCAAATGATGTTGTTCGCACATCGGCGCCCGAGCGCCCAGACAGCCATGCCCAGGCGCCTACGTTGCCATGCCCAGGCGCCAATTGCTGCGCCCAGGTGCCGCGTCCTGGTTCTTCCGAATTCGGCTCTTCGACTCCAACGCATCCACCCATCGAGGTACGCCTCCCCTTTCCCAATGGATATAAAAAGAAACAGAAGGAGATGGATCCGAGTTTCCTCCGAATCTTGCCTATATTGCTCAACACATTGCCAACAAAGCTTCAAGATCCCGGGAGTCTTACGATTCCTTGCACTACTGGGCCCTTATCATTCGACAAGGTTATTTGTGATTCGGGAGCTAGCATCAACCTCCTTCCGTATTCTCTTTTTAGGAACTTGGGCCTTGGCAATCCTAAACCAACTGCAATGAGCCTCCAACTCGCGGATAGATCAATCAAGAGGCCAAAGGGGATAATTGAAGATGTTATTGTCCAAGTTGACAAATTCTATTTCCCGGTTGATTTTGTGGTTTTCGAGATGGATAACGACATTGATGTTCCCTTGATCCTAGGAAGACCTTTCCTAGCCACTAGCAATGCCAAGATTGACGTGGGAAAAGGTAAGTTGACATTGAGGGTAAGAGATGAAAAGGTGATATTCGATGCTTATACAAACATGAAACCATCCATGGATGATCTTACTTGTTTAAATGTCAATGCTATTAACACTTTACTTGATGAAAAATGTGCAAGTGGCAAAACTAAGGGCACTCTTGAGTTGGAGAATGAGGTCCCCAATGAGAACCAAGAAAAGGTGAGAGAGGAGGATTTATGCATGAAGTACATTCCACCACATAAACGTGTTCATGAGATCGATAAGACAAATCCGGCACGGAGGGCTAATCTCAAAACACCGAGTTGTGAGTGGACGCGAGTGAAACATGAGAAAGAAAGGAGAAATGACAAGGATATTGTCATTTTAAATGGCCCACCTATTTGAACCTCAAGGAGCGTAAAGTCAAGCTAATGACTTTAAAAGAGCGCTTCTTGGGAGGCAACCCAAGTTTGTAAGTTTTCTTTTCTTCTTGCTTTCATTTTTGTCTTGTTTAGTTTGTTTCTTTTTGTTATGTTCAAGTATGCACTTTTGGCATACTTCTCTTTGAATCTTGATAGTTTGTATTGTGAGTGCATGACATGTACTAGCCAAGTTTTGCTTTGGAAGATCTTTTGTTACGAATTTGAGCTTGGAAATGGATTCCATGTGAGTAAGGTTTGTTTTTTAGCACCCTTGTTGTAAGTACCCTCGTTTACCCCCTTTTGAGTATGTATGATTGAGTCAACATCGAGGGCAATGTTAAGTTTAAGTTTGGGGGTGGTATGAGTAGTGCTTATTGATTTTATTTGTCATGTGCTCTTGTTTTTAGCTCAAGTTTGGGGGAATCGTTGCTATTGCATGTGTTTTGTGCTAACTTTTTGAGAAAAATCAAGCATATGTATATAAAAAAAAAATTATATGTATTTTCTTTCCAATTGATGCATTGAAATTGATTAACTTGGAAAAATGGCATGAATTCTTGAAATAATTTGAATTTAATGGAATATATATATATATATATCTTTGAAATTGCTCGTGGAGACACTAGACTAGGATTGATTCTTTAGATGATTCACATTGCACAATGAATCGAGGGTAGAGGAGTTGAGAGGATAACCATCTTGAGACACTTAAGGAGTTTTTCCCGGAAATATTAACTTAGATTTCTCATAAGGTTATAAGTTAAGTAGTAATTTTATATGCTAAACAATGAATTGAAAAGGATGAATTTTGGTATGACCAAAAGTGGTCAGGCTAATACGTACCGGAGGTGAAACGTTTCATGCCTACATACTGTACTATTATGCCAATTTGAGCTTTGCTCAAGCCAAAAAGAAGTGAATTGGTTAAAACATCTAGTTTTATTTCGTGGCCTTTGACACTCGAGTGATTAAACCCTTAGGAGTGTCTCTACACTTAATGCCCCAAAACTATCTAGTTTGGGAGTCATTGGTCTAAAGCTTGCTACATGGGTGTCATCGAAAGCCTAATGGAATAAAACATTGCACATGATCTAGCCTTAATGAAGGTTAAATAGAAATTTCATATGAATTGAAAGTTGAATGTTTGAGATAATGAAATTTAAATGGCTATGAGATTTTCTATAATTCTTATGCTTTGCGTTTGATCGAAAGTTGATAGATATGGGATTAATGTCCAAAATTTGGTAAGGATGCCTCTCGACTATAATACCCTAGATTTATTTTTCACTACACCCTAGGGAGTCGTTTCAAGTATTGGTGTCACATGAGCAAAAGTAGTTGATATGTATATATATATTTGTGAACTTTAAAAGGTTGATTTTATGCCATTCATTCTTGTTGATCATATTGAGATGTGTTGATTTGGTTGGGATTGAAAATTTGTTAGATTTTGTGGGTATATCGTATGCAAACCCTCACGAGACTATAACTCGTCCTTTGAGGTAACTCAAGGGTTTAAAGGCTTGTTGCACCCGCTAAGTGCAATCGTTTACTCCACGAAAGTGAGTTAGTTAGTTGTTTTGTTTTCTCCCTTTGAATGATGTTGATCTTGTCTTATAGCTCTCATTGCTCGAGGACGATCAATGGGTAAGTTTGGGGGTGTTCAAAAACTTGACACGCTAAAAGCTAACGTGCTATGATAGCAAGTGCACTAGTCGTGTGTAGTAATAAGTGTGGACGAAAAGTCCGGGTTGTCGAACCACGGAGACTTGAATTCTAGTTTATGATTTTATACAAAAAAACAACTACAATAAAAGTAACTTAAATGTAAAAACGTGTACAATAAGAACAAGGTTATGCAAATGAATAAAACCAATTATAAAGGGAGACTAAGGCACATGCTAGGTCCAAATTGATCAAATATACTTATAAAGGCTCTTGTTGTAGAATTACTCTTATATTGTTATGGTGAAAACTCCTAAGGTAGAGAATAACCGATGTCTCGCATATAAACTCCTATACTTAGATCGTGATTTCCCAAATATCCCTATCCGGAAATCTAACCACTAAACATGCATTAATGTACTAGAGTTCACTCGATTTGAATCGAACGACTTCACCGGGGAATCTTTACCTATGTCTAGGGCAATTCCTCATTAGTTGCGGGTCATGATGTGAATTTCTTGCACCTTAAGTCAATTTTCTCCCGAAATATTAACCTAGGCATAAGATTCTAACATATAGTGATCAAGTATATGCAAGATAGACAAAAACACAATTCACATCACATAACAATATAAGAACAACCTCAACAATCATCTATTGTAAGCATATATCACAATTTGGCCTTACATGGCCCTAGTCTTACAAATTTAGTTCATAATTGAAAGTATAAAAGACATAAGAGGAATATTCATAGACATAAATGAAATGAAAAGCTCTTAAAAACTCCTTAAATGGTGAATGATGATGGATCTTGAAGTTGAGCCTTCAATCCCCAAGCTCTTTTCCTTCCTCTAGTTTTCCCCTCCAAGAGTGATGAAGAATGGTGATGAATGGTGGAGAAATCAGATTAGGGGCTGCCCCCCCTCTCCTCCAAGAATCTGAAATTGATAGTGAATGATGAATAGTATGGGTTCCCCCTCTTTTTATAGCCAAAAATTCCACTAAAGTATGCATTAAGAATTCCCATTAAAGTTCCCCAATGAGAATTCCACCTAAGGTGATGCTTAAAGTATGGCTTTTAAGATTCCTACTAGCTAAAAAATGCTGAACTTTCGGCCCTTAAGAATTCCACCAAGCATAACCATGTGAAAACTTCAACAAAACACATGCATGCTGCCATTTTCTTGCTTTACAGCGCAGTCTTAGTATTTTCCTCATACAATTCTCTATAGATTTCCAAATTGGATGATTCAAGTCCCCATGTGCAGATAAAACATAGATCTACAACTTTCCAGAAGGACATTTTGTCCAATTCGGTCGCTAAGTATACCTAAATTACATTTCAACATGGAGGTTGTTTCTGATTTGGCCCCCATAAAGTAAATCTACCAAGAAACACACTTATGACAACCCCTCAACACATGTGCTGAATTATGGCCAAAAGTGATTCTTATCCATCATATAATGCTGGAATTTAGGCTGAAAAGGAGTAACATTTGGACTATCCACGCCTAGGCATGACTAGGAGGGCGCTGGGGCGTATCCTGGCACATGCACTTCTCTATTCGGCGCAACAATTGTATTTCCTTCATAACTCTCTCCACAGACCTCCGATTTGGATAATTCAAGTTGTCAAGTGAAGATAACACAGAGATAAACAACTTTGTTGAAGGTGACGTCCTCAAATTCGAACTCGAAATATGCATAAATTCTGTATTTGCGTGCGTTATTCCTCTATTATAGTGATTTTCCACCTTTACTCGATAAACACACAAATTAAACGCAAATGTGGTATAAATCATGCATAAACCAATATAAATCCAATAAATATGAGGCTCTAAAACATGAAAATTCACACCCTATCAGAGATCATTGGAAAAAGGTAAGGTAGCCTTGTAGAAAATAACCTCAGACAATAACATGGTTGGCCGACTCATTGGGCCACTATCACAGGCGCTGCTAGAGCGACATCTTTAAAAGATGGGTATTGGATACCGTACCGATTGTCATTGAGTGCAAGTGGAAGATTATTCGGAATGTGCCCTCGATGTCAATGAGGATTTAGAGAATAAGGCACTAGTTTATATTGTACAACTAATTAGCAATATAAAGTCATTAGTACGTCGTTCATATAATTCTTAATGGCATCTATATGTCTCAAATGAACTAGTCCATGTGTATTAAGGAAGATCTTCCACTCCTTATAGTTGTTAAAGAGATAGGCACTAGAAGGATTTGGTACTTGATCACTTAAGTAGCTCACAAATCGGAGAATCTCAATTGGGCATTGAAATTCGTGTGGACTTGTATAACACATGCTCTGACAAGGAGTGCCAGTCAAACACTCTGGGATAGTGAGAGTTTGTGTCATAGATACATTAATTGGATTAGTGTATTCGAACACGGCTCGTAGTAATCCGATCACATGGAGTTTTACTCAGTAAATGTTAATGATCGGATTAATGATTATGATAATATGTGTAAGCCTTATGAAAGAGTTAGGTGCTCAGTGCACCATTTGTAGGGCGTAGTAGCCGACTCTTTAAACAGTCTTATACTGTATCTTGTCAATTTATTTAATAAAAGGCATATTCCTCTTCATCTTATCATTCTATGCAAATAGATAAAGTCCCTTAGATCACTCTTAAGCTATGAGATGTGTTTGGTATCGGGGATGCCAATCATGAAATACCTCTCTAAGGTTGTGGTCTTAAAGATGTTCCAAGTCATAGAATCATTGAGATAGGTATATCAATGACTCGTAAAGACTTGCACGTATAATGCACACTTTTGGAGAGTGTATCCTATTCCATGGATACTGATACAGTGTACATCAGTGCATGTACGTAGATTCTCGTTGGATCGAGTAAATGGAACAACCCCGCCGAGATTCCATATTGGAGTCAATGTCAAATTTGGAATCTCCTCGTTTACGTAGGCGCGAGATTGGTCCTCATGACTTGATAGGTGTGACATTTACATGTTTTAGAGCCTCATATTTATGTTATTTACATTGGTTTATGCATGATTTATGCCACATATGCGTTTGATTTGTGTGCTTATTGAGTAAAGGTGGAAAATCATTGCAATTGAGGAAAACTGGACAGAAATGCAGAATTTCAGAGTATTTAGAGATGGAATTTGACAAATATATCTACTACAAAGTTGTAAAGCTCTGTCGTAGATTCACGTGGCAACTTCAATCACCCAAATTGGAGGTCTGTGGAGAAAGTTATGAAGGAAACAAGATCGCTGCGCAGAAGGCAAAATGTTATTGTTCCTAACGTTCGAACGTTAGCTTGTGGACGTTCGAACGTTGCGTCTAACGGGAAAAACAACAGATTTTTGCAAATTTCCAATTCTAATTCAAGTTAGAATCTTCCCCTTCCACTCTTATATATATATTAGATCAGTTCTCTAGGGTTAGGGAGACGAAATACACATAGAATAGAGCCCTAATGGGGTTTAGACATAGTTTTTACATATTCATGAAGATTTTAAAAAACCCTTGAAGGTGAAGAAATCAAGAAGCATGGAAGAGATGAAGATCAAAGTTCAACCATCAAAACTACGAGGGAGTTTATTAGATTTAGATTTGTTTTTGTCTATGAATATGAATCTAAATTTAAGTTGCTATCTTTTATCTTTTATGATGAATTAGATTCTTCGAACTAAGGCCATGTTGAGGCTAAATTATGATATTTGAGTTATAAATTGTATTTTTCATATTAATTTTATTGTTGCTTTGTGTCTTGATCTTGTTTGAATGCTTCATATGCTTAGCTACCATATGCATGATATATTGCTTAAATTATTCGTTCAAGAGAAGGTAATTTAAGGTGCAAAAAGGATCATCACATAATCTGAAAAAATAGTGGAATTGCCCCTAGAGATAGGTAGAGATTCCAGGGTGCAGTTAGCCGGATTTATCCTAGGAAATTCTAGAACTTGAATACATGATTGTTGGTTAGATTCTCGGATAGACATATGTAGAGAACCGTCAATTAGTCATAGGATTATTACAGCTGAGACATCGGGTAGTAATTAATTAAGGAATTTCCACCAAACTAACATTAGTCTAATAATATGAAAACATGATTTTAACTAGAATTAATTAATTCATGCCAACACATATGTCTTAGTTGCTCTCTTCCATAGCTATCTTGATTTCGACATCTTGTTTCTTGTATCTTGCTTCCATAACATTTTAGTTAATTCTTGTTTTAGTTTATTTTATTGCTTTTAAAATCTTTACTTTTAGTTTAATTATTGCTTGCTTTAAATTCAAGAAGTCTAAAATACATGTCTCTGTGGGATCAACAATCCGGACTTATTGTCCACTTTATTACTACACACGACCAATCCACTTGCTGTGTAAACACGTAAGGATTTTTCGTGTCAAGTTTTTGGCGCCGTTGTCGGGGACTTGTTTTTTTTAGTTTTCGTTTTTATTGCAAGTTCTTATAATTTTTGTTTTATATTTATTTTTGGTTTAGTTTTTTGTCTTAATTCTAATTGCAATAAATGGAAGAAAATCTTCCGTTCTTAGCCCAGAGCAACGAGAATGGTTTCTAGGACTCATTCAGACTATACAACTCAGTGTCGAGGATTTGGATTATCTGAGAAATAGGCAATGGGTGTATGACGTCATTCAAGTATACTATGCACAAGGGTTCTTTCCACAACAAGACCAAGTGAGAATTCCTACTGAGGAGGAACAACATGACATTTCCTTTG
Organism: Buddleja alternifolia; assembly: GCA_019426215.1. Lineage (NCBI taxonomy): Eukaryota > Viridiplantae > Streptophyta > Magnoliopsida > Lamiales > Scrophulariaceae > Buddleja > Buddleja alternifolia. The sequence goes on along the minus strand of WHWC01000054.1, from coordinate 6,247 downwards.
GAGACCTTCGCCTTACGATAAAGGACGTATGTCAAGGAATAAAGGAGATCGGTTATCAAATCGAGCAACAATCGGGCATCACCTATCAGAGGACACCTACTGAGGAGGAACAACACGACATCACCTTTGAAGAGCTTCGCTTTATGGTGAAAGATGTATGTCGGGAAATAAAGGAGATGAGTCGTCAAATAGAGCAACAATCGAGCATCATCTATCAAAGAGAACTCGAAACACTGCCGAGTGACATTGATGAGAATTTGAAGGAGGAATACAACACCGTGATGTTGAATGAAGAAAACTCAGAAATTTCGCCTCTACACACCACGTTCGAATGTGCGGGTCAGGACGTTCCAACATCTGCGACAGACTCCTCCATTAATGAGTATTCGACTCCTATACTTTTTGAGCCGGTTGAAGTTCCTTTACCATCTCCCATAGTCACAGGTAAATCGGTATTCAATGCCGATGATGGTAAGTTGTTATTTAATGTAGAAGATGATATGGTTAATTTCGATAACTATGAGGTCTTTGAGCATCCACTTGATTTTGATTTGTCTTTACACATTGATGCTTTTGATCCTTTTAGAGTTGAGCAATTTCAGGAGAAACGATCCAATGATCTTATACATCCCTACATTGTGGACTTCAAGTATGTCAAAATGACAGGTGAAGAACAACGAGACATTGTCTCTAACTTGGAAGGGAGTCCACACCACCATCCAAATCATCGGGAAGAAAAGGTAATAGAGGTATTGAGGGACCATAAAAAAAACTCGTGAGTGGTTGATTGCTTGGTCTCAACCTAGAGTATTTATTACACACGATGGGCCAATCCTCAATACCAATGGCCAAAGATTGAATCGATGCCCGAGAGTGGATTGGAGAACAAATAAGGCATTCATACGTAAACCTCCTTGAGCCAACTCTATAAAGTCAAGCTAGTGACTTTAAAAGAGGGCTTCTTGGGAGGCAACCCAAGTTTGTAAGTTTTTCTTTCATTTTTTTTGTTTTTGTATGTTCCTTATTTTGCTTAGTTTTTAGGTTTTCTTTCTGTTTGGTGTTTTCTTTGAACATGCACTTTTGGCATGTGTTCCTTTATGCTTGATGCTTTGGTTTGTTTTGAGTATCTTGAGCATGACTAGTATCCGGTTCCCTTCACTTTGGTTTGAAATGTTTGATTTTGATGATTTGAGCTGGAAAGACACACTTGTGGATAAAGGATTATTTTTCAACATCCTTGGTTGTGAGTCTACGCTTATACCCTTATTTTGCGCTTTTATGTGAGACAACATTGAGGACAATGCTGAGTTTAAGTTTGGGTGTGTATGTGGGTAGTACTTTTTGCTTTTAATACATTCATATCATGTGTTCCTAGTTTAGCTCAAGTTTGGGGAAATTTATATGCTATCATGTTTGGATGCTTTTATGTTGAGAAAATCGAGCATGAAAATTTTTTAGCTTACCAATTAATGCATTGCGATGGATTAACTTGAATTTGATGGCATAATTTCTTGATGTATATATGAATTCAATGAAATACACATATCTTTACTTTGCTCGTGGGACCCTAGATTAGAGTAGATTTTCCTTAGATGATTCACAAATGCACAATAAGTCGAGGGTAGAGGAGTTAAGTTGGATAATCATTCTGAAACACTTAAGGAATTTCTCCCGGAAATATTAACTTAGATTTTTTTTAAGGTCATGAGTTGAGTAGTTGCTTCATATGCCTAATGAATAATGAATAAGGTTGATAATTGGTATGACTATAAAGTCAGGCTAATATGTATTGGAGGTGAAAAGCTACATTCCTATAAACTGTACTATTATGCTAATTTGAGCTAAGCTCAAGCCAATTAAAGTTAAAAGTGAAAGAAAGGTCTAGTTTTATTTCGTGGCCTTTGACACTTGAGTGATTAAATCCGTAAGGAGTGTCTGGACACTTAATGCCCTAAAACTATCTAGTTTGGGAGTCATTGATCCAAAGCTCGATACATGGGTGTCATAGAAAGCCTAAGGGAATAGAACATTGCAATGACCTAGCCTTAATGAATTTAAATGGAAGTTTCATGTGAAGTTTGAAGTTTAAATGGTTTAAGTGATGAAATGTAAGTGGTTATGAAGGTTTGTATGAGGCTTGTGCTTTAGGATTGATCAAAGGTTAATAGATATGGGAGAAAATCTGAAATTTTGTAAGGGTTCCACTTGACTATAATGTCGTAGACTTACAATCACTACACCCTTTGGAGGTTTATGCGAGTCAAGGTGTAACATGAGCAAGTCTCTGATATATGTACATAATTTTGAGCTTTAATGGTTGATTTTGTGCCATTAATTCTTGTTAATTTTGTTGAGTTGTCTTAAATTGGCTGTGGTTGAAAATGTTTGATTTTGTGGGTAAATCATCTGCAAACCCTCACGAGATTATACTCGTCCTCTCTGGTAACTTTGAGGTTTAAAGGCTTGTTGCACACGCTAAGTGCAATCGTGCACCCTATGAAAGTGAGTCGTTTTTGTTTTTAATTTTGTTTTTGATTGATGTCTTCATCTTAGTTCCTTAATTCTTAGTCTTTTTGTTGCTCGGGGACGATCAATTTTATGTTTGGGGTGTTGATAGGTGTGAGATTTACATGTTTTAGAGCCTCATATTTATGTTATTTACATTATTTTATGCATGATTTATGCCACATATGCGTTTAATTTGTGTGCTTATTGAGTAAAGGTGGAAAATCATTGCAATTGAGGAAAATTGGACAGAAATGCAGAATTTCAGAGTATTTAGAGATGCAATTTGACAAATATTTCTTTACAAAGTTGTAGAGCACTATCGTAGCTTCACGTGGAAACTTGAATCAACCAAATTGGAGGTTTGTGGTGAAAGTTATGAAGGAAACAAGATCGCTGCGCAGAAGGCAAAATGTCACTGTTCGTACTATTCGAACGTTGCGTCTGACGGGAAAAATAGCAGATTTTTGGAAATTTCCAATTCTAATTCAAGTTGGAGTCTTCCCCTTCCACCCTTATATATATTAGATCAGTTCTCTAGGGTTAAGGACACGAAATACACATAGAATAGAGCCCTAACGGGGTTTAAACATAGTTTTTACATATTTATGAAGATTTTCAAAAACCCTTGAAGGTGAAGAAATCAAGAAACATGGAAGAGATGAAGATCGAAATTCAACCATCAAAAATACGAGGGAGTTTCTTAGATTTAGATTTGTTTTTGGCTATGAATATGAATCTAAATTTAAGTTGCTATCTTTTATCTTTTATGATGAATTAGATTCTTCGAACTAAGGCCATGTTGAGGCTAAATTATGATATTTGAGTTATAAATTGTATTTTTCATATTAATTCTATTGTTGCTTTGTGTCTTGATCTTGTTTGAATGCTTCATATGCTTAGCTACCATATGCATGATATATTGCTTAAATTATTCGTTCAAGAGAAGGTAATTTAATGTGCAAAAAGGATCATCACATAATCCGCAAAAAATAGTGGAATTGCCCCTAGAGATAGGTAGAGATTCTCGGGTGCAGTTAGCCGAATTTATCCGAGGAAATTCTAGAACTTGAATGCATGATTGTTGGTTAGATTCCCGGATCGACATATTTAGAGAACCGTCAATTAGTCATAGGATTATTACAGCCGAGACAACGGGTAGTAATTAATTAACGAATTTTCACCAAAGTAACATTAGTCTAATAATATGAAAACATGATTTTAACCAGAATTAATTAATTCATGCCAACACATATGTCTTAGTTGCTCTCTTCCATAGCTATCTTGATTTCGGCATCTTGTTTCTTGTATCTTGCTTCCATAGTATTTTAGTTAATTCTTGTTTTAGTTTATTTTATTGCTTTTAAAATCTTTAGTTTTAGTTTAATTATTGCTTGCTTTAAATTCAAGAAGTCTAAAATACAAATCTCTGTGGGATCGACAATCCGGACTTATTGTCCACTTTATTACTACACACGACCAGTCAACTTGTTGTGCAAACAAGTAAGGATTTTTCGTGTCATGACTTGAGGCAACATTGATCGTCTCGTGCATCGCCCACTGTGCTTAGATTTGTCACACGATTCCAGGCGAGTCATAAAGTGGGGCAAACTAGGTCCAGTCTGGTTATGTATGGAGGCATGTAAGTGCCAAGAGAGAATCTGTCACTGATCATTAGCATCGGCGCATATCTTATGTACTTCACAGTGTATTGACCTTGGGAACCTCCGGCCAGAGTCGTATCTATAACGATGCGTAGCGTTTCCTCACTTGAGTATAGAGATCGAACTAAAAGAATGATTGGACTTTCTCAAGCCCTTTACTTAGAAAAGGTCCTAAAAAGGTATAGGATGAAAGATTCTAAGAAAGGGTTCCTACTAATGAGACATGGGATACATCTTTCGAAATCTATGTGTCCTCAAAGTGAGGAAGACAGAAAAGAAATGAACATTATACCCTATGCGTCTGCTGTGGGCAGCTTGATTTACGCGATGCTCTATACTAGACCCGACATTGCTTATGTTGTGAGCGTTGTTAGTCGATTTCAAGCAAACGCTGGTAAGGAACATTGGATAGCTGTGAAGAATATCCTAAAGTATCTGAAAATAACTAAGGATATGATTCTCACCTATGGAAGTGGTGACCTAAGGGTGGACGGGTACACTGATTCGGATTTCTAATCTGATGTTGATGATCGGAAATCCACCTCGGGATATGTACTTACTCTAAATGGTGGAGCGGTGACTTGAAAAAGTTCCAAGCAAATCACAACCGCAGACTTCAGCACAGAGGCTGATTACAGAGTTGCCTCGGAGGCAGCTAAAAAAGTTGTTTGGAGTAGGAAGTTCGTGGAGGAACTTCAAGTGGTTCCTAGCATAAAGCTCTTGTTGCCACTTTATTGTGACAACACCGGAGCTATAGCGCAAGCGAAGGAACCTAGGTCTCACAATAAATCCAAACACATAGAGAGGAAATATCACATCGTAAGAGAGATCGTTGCACGAGGTGAAATAGCTGTTTAGAAAATAGCCTCAGCCAACAATGTCGCTGATCCATTGACCAAGCCATTGGCACAGGCGGTGCTGGAAAAACATCTCGAAAAGATGGGTATTAAATACCACAGCAAATGGCGTTGAGTGCAAGTGGGAGATTGTTAGAGTATATGCCCTCGAATGCCATAAAGAAGATAGATTTATAGGGCATAAACATTGTAACTAAAATATAGTTTTTCTATTAATATAAGGCAGTTGATTGTTGTTTTCTTATAGGCATTTATAAGGTGTGAATAAACAATGTAAAGTCCTTGATGACAAGGCGAACCTTCTACCTCCTATGGGATAAGAGGAAAGGCACTAGAATGGTTTGAGCCTTGACATCTAAAAGGGTTCGTATGTCTAAGAAATATTGATTGGGCATCAATAGTGAATAAAGACTTATATGATGTAAGTTTCGACAAAGAAAGTGTCAGTCGTACACTATGGAAATGGTAGTGGGAACTTATATCATAGACGTGTCAGTTAGACTGATATGTTCGAACACGGTTCGCATCAGTTCATCACATGGGTATTCACTCATTGACAGTCAATGATGAAACTGATAAGTAGTGATAGGTACGTGTGAACCTCTGACCTGAGAAATCGAGTTGAAGATGTACTTATGACATCATGTTAGGAATTTCATGTTAGATGTTTTGATGATGACAATTAGGACTTTGTGTTAGACCCCAAAATATGTAAGTTTGATTTTAGTAGAAAATTTGTATAAGCTTTGAAGCGTAGTTTTGTAACTAGGCTTTTAGGCTTTGTTTTATTTTATTTAGATTGTTAGGCTAAGTAGTCTTAGGCTGAGCGTCTGATAATTTTTGAGTGAGTATATCAGTGGTAAAGTTCGAAGACTCAAGCGCCTGATTTCTAAAAGAAGATAAAAAGTCTCGAAGGGTCCATTGACCACACCTGCATCAAGTTTCCTTATGGGACAGAAGTAATTTCACCTGAATTTCTAAGTCCAGAAGGAGTTTAATGCAAATATTCTCAAAGCATTAAGTACCAACAGGTATTTAATTCAAATTGCATTAAATGCTGATAAGAGCATTAAATGTGATAACCACTTTCAGATGTACGGAGACGCGACCCTATTGGATGTCAACTATCTCAGACTGCAGCACCAACTTGTGCAGAAGATTTTCAGGAAAAAGGACAAAAGTGTTCACTCGCGGAAGTGAGAGATACGCGCCTGTGCATGT